>JAMXBB010000007.1:35675572-36273617 GCA_024138015.1 Lumnitzera littorea | reverse complement strand
GGGGTTGGGGGGTGGGGGGTGGGCGGGGGGTGTGGTGTGGTTTGGTTGATGTGGTTGGGCCGTGGGGTGCGTCTCCTAGTGTCATGTAGCATTTTAATAAAAAACTTGATGAATGAATAAGAGAAATGAAGAGCGTCATGTTTTTTTTTTTTTTCAGTCAATTGCAAAAGTAGCATATTATCAGTAATGCTTTCATATCTTTTTCACAATCTTACTTTCATTGAAATTCCGTTCATTCTTAACACAATTGTTTCTTGTATAATGTATGCTGTATCACTTCTATGTTTTAGGTCAAGTTTCTATACATGTTTAGTTTGTGGTCATGCTAACTTGTGCTAGGAATTGCCAACTATTGTTATTGGTTATTGATACCTTGATTACTATATGATATTGATACTCTAAAGCAAGCTTATTGGCGCACGGTTTTACATTGACAATTCAACGAGAGATTTAGTGGGCCATGGAACTCATACTGCATCAACTGCGGCCGGTAACGAGGTGGTAGGTGCTAGTTTTTATGGATTAGGAAAAGGGACAGCAAGAGGGGGAGTTCCTTCTGCACGGATTGCTGCATACAAAGTCTGTAACGCTATGATTTGTCCAGAAGATGCTATCTTAGCTGCTTTCGATGATGCAATTGCAGATGGAGTCGATGTCCTCACACTTTCATTGGCCTCAACATATATCTATCCTTATGAGAACGATTCCATTGCAATAGGCTCCTTTCACGCAATGACGAAAGGAATACTTACTGTACAGTCTGCCGGTAATAGTGAACCCTTAGGATCGACCACAAGCGTGAGTCCATGGATACTCACGGTAGCAGCAAGTACCATAGATCGCAAGTTCATTACTAAGCTTATCCTTGGCAATGGCTCCACAATAGTGGTACGTATTGTGGTCTCTTTAACCTCGCTTCATTATTAACTATTGTTTAATTTAGGATTACCTAGTTTCATAACTTAATTGAAGGTAAGCAAATATAAAACTCCCCAGGATGTATTGTGTATAACACATTTTGCTAATACATGCCAACTAGCTTGAATTTCTTGGCTTTAGCAATCAATTCAAAGGGAGATTGGAAAAGACATGTCACCAAGTAACTCATCTATCTACCACCATTATTATAACTTTTTCTTGTGCATAGTTAAATTCTAGTACGGTGGTTGTATTCTTTGGTGGTGTATTAGGGAAATTCGGTGAACTCTTTTAAATCAATGATGCAAGATGCTACTCTTGTATATGGAAAAGATGCTGCCAAGGATCCATCTATGGCTGATCTTGCTAAGTATATAGCCTTCCTTTTCTTCTTTCTTTTCTTTTTTTTTTTTTTAATGACACGATTATTTTTCCTACTCTATTTCCCAACCATATTTTCTCATGAAAATTACAACTATTTTGTTAGTCAGGCAATGCAAAATGGGTTCTTTGGATAAAACTAAAGTGAAAGGAAAAATTGTACTTTGCGATACATGGGGAGGAACCAGTGAAGCTTTCTCCAGTGGAAGTGCAGGTGCCATAACAATGGATAGCGGCCAATTAGCAAATGTTTCTTTCGTGACTCCTCTACCGGCATTATGTATAAACAACAATACTTACGCAAAAGTTATCTCCTACTTAAACAACACAAAGTATGGTCACCTTCATGCTAAACTACCCTTCTTCACTGATAGCTTATAATGATTTTTAGTAACAATTTCCGATATGCAGTGAACCCAAAGGACACATATTGAGAAGTGAGGTACTTAGAGATTATGGTGCACCTAAGGTTGCCTCATTTTCGTCAAGAGGGCCTAGCCATCTAGATTTTAATATATCAAAGGTAAATTTATTGAATTGTCAACAGTTACGTCTAATCTTCATTAATTAAAATAAAAAGTAGATAGGTTGCAAATGCATGCAACTTACAGAGATTTTTTGGCATACATTAAAAGAAAATATATATAAATAAATCTACATGTTATTCCGTTCTCCATATATAACCTGGATTGAAAGATTAATGGAAGTTGTACCCATGATTAAGAAAAACCATATTTGATAATGTTTTGTGTAAGGTTTCACTATTTTCTTTTCAGCCGGACATAGCCGCTCCTGGAATAGACATTCTCGCTGCCTATTCGCCAATTGTACCACTCGACGACTTCGTCGACGATGGTAGGCGCGTGAATTATACTATTTTATCAGGAACGTCGATGGCATGCCCTCACGTTGCCGGTGTAGCAGCGTATGTTAAAACATTCCATCCCTCTTGGTCACCATCCTTCATCAAATCTGCAATAATGACTGCAGGTATTCCTAGAATATTTTCTAGATAAGCAGAAATATATACTTTGAAATATTAATGAACTGCCAACTAAATTCTTAAATTATGATATTTTTCTACCCATAATTATTGAAAATATGCATTTGCATCTCTAAGCTATATCTAAATATCCAAAGCTATTACTATTTGTGTTCCTTTAGTAATAATTTTGAAGTTAGCAATTTAGGGATTATTTGCTTATTTTTAAAAATTATGGAGAGGTAAAGTTATTGTTTGATGGTTTAGAGATTACACATGGCGAATCAAATACATACACACATACATCAATAGTATTTCCTATTATCCTCAGAGTGTTTCCAAACTCTTTCTAACATCTTGTGTCTTTGTAATCCAACAGCCTGGCCCTTGAATGCCACCGATAGTAATGATCGCGAATTTGCCTATGGATCAGGACACATAAACCCACTTAAAGCTATAGACCCTGGATTGGTTTACCCTTTTCCGCCCGAGGACTACGTTAAATTGCTATGCAGGTCTGTCGATGATATTAGACGCATCACTGGGGATAATACTACTTGTCCAAAGGATTCGAAGAAAATACCCCCTGAGGAATATAATTTTCCATCATTGATCGTTAGGGTTCTTCCGAATAGACCTTTTACAATCATCTTCAAAAGAACGGTCCTAAATGTAGGTTTTGCAAATTCTACTTATTCAGCAAGTATCCGGTGCAGCGACTCCAAGCTAAATATTAACGTGAACCCTAAAGTCCTTTCATTTAAGTCATTGAATGAAAGTAAGATCTTCACTGTTAATGTTACGGGGGATGCTTTGAGAACTCCAAATATTGGATTATTTTCATCTCTTGTTTGGTCCGATGGAGCGCATGTTGTAAGAAGTCCAATCATTGTGCATACAACCTTAAATCCGCAATAGCTTTTTTTTTTTTCATAAATATATCCTTTCAAATGGATAATAAAAAGGCATTGATGCTCATTTTTTCTCTTTAATTTCATTATCTCCTTTTTTTCCCCCCTTAAGTTCTTTATCAGCACCATACATGACAAGCATTCCATTATGTGAAGAATATATTATTGGGAATTGGGACAGTAGAAGTGTGTAAAATCAATTTTTTTTTTTTTAAATTTCAAAATATGATATATTAGTGAAATCTCATCCCTACGGTCAAATAAACATATAAATAGAATATCACCAACCTCGAATTAAGATGAATATTTAGCTATTTATGTTTGGAGGCTTTTTATTTCGCTTTCATGGAAGATCCACATGTTGCTTTACAAATAATATGGATTGGATTTATAAACATTTGTAGTTATTTTATGAACTCATTGTGAATTTACCAAGTATAGCGAATTTATAGACTTACAAGGTGATTTTATGAATATTTGAGTTCATTTTTATATTGCTAGAAAGAGAATTATATTTCATTAATAGTGAGTAATGTAAGTAAACTAAGACTAAAGACGATGCTCAGGTGGTCTGGAAACATGATTAGCAAGTAAAAGTCTTTCCAAAGGAAATAGAGGGTTAAGACCATGTGACCACATGCTTATCCCTTTTTGCCCTATAATGCAGTTTAATCTAGATACACGTCTAAACAAAACAAACATCTTTCAAAAGAAAGCTTCATTAAGAAGGAGAATTGCATCATTAATTGGCAGTAAAAGCCAATTTTTCCTCTGTTTCTTGTGCAAAATTATCTAAGACGATGGAGAGTCAATCTCTATAATAATATCCTTCCACTTGCTGTCATTAGCTTACAAAATGCCTTCGTGAATAGCAAGCAATTTTGTCAACAGAACGAAGTTGTCTTGCACATTCAAAATTAATCCCCCAAGCATCTTTCCTTCGTAGTTCCTTATTACTACTATGATCCCAGCTCTACCATCGTACACATTCCATGCATCATCACATGCGGTTTGCCTTGATTTAGCTTTCACTTGGAGCTATCAATGCATGGATACCTGGATTCCTTTAGGCCTAGAATAATTAAGAACACCTTCTATAACAAACAATTTCACGTCGGTGTTTCCAAAAGGAAAAACCCAACTATAGAGAAGGCATTCGCAGGGATTCTTAAATATTGTCTTAATATTTTCCTAAATCTCGGTCAGCCACCTCATTGCGCTATCAAAATGTATTGCTATATGATTCCTAAGACCCATCAAAGCAGACAATATCCAGTAGCAACTAGCAAGGAAGTAATGGGTATTCCACTATCTTATGAGTAATAGATCAGTGCATCTAGCAATACCTGTCATTGAGAGTGTACTAAATAAGAAACATCATCATCAGCATATGAGTGCTAATCTAGTTTCCTATGTAGTGCAGTGTTGATAGAAATAAGTGCACCATACCCACATTTTTGCCCTTGTCCAATAGCATGTGAATATGCATAAACAATATAATTTTTCAAAAATCCATATAACTACATATATAATTAATTATAAACAGATTTAACAAGTATGTTATATGGATATACGTAAATATTAGGAGAAATTATGAGTAACCTTCCTAAATTTTGACTTATATATGAATTGATTATTTGAACTTTTAAAGCGTACTTTAGGGCCTCATAAACTTTAATAAATTGATAATATAAAGGACATTTTCTTTTTTAGTTAGAAAAAGTTATATTATTATCAAAGTTTATAGGGTTTTAAAATATATATTGATAAATTTATGAAGTATTTATATATCAAAATCAAAGTTTAAGAGAGTTATTTTTAACATATGGAGGTTATTTGCTAATTTATTAAAATTTAAGGAGTTTTAAAACACATTTTCAAAATTTATAAAGATCAATTCACATCTAAGTCAAATTTTAGGAGAGTTATTTATATTTTCTCCCAAAAATTATTGATTAAATAATTCATATGTATAAGCTAGTCTTTTGATAATGAATGATTTGCAATTATATTTTGAATTGAGTGCTATCATTACCTTCTAAAAGCTTATGTAATATCTATATACCTATAGACATATACATATGTATATATGTGTAATGAATATGTTATATGTACATATACATGTATATATATGCATAAATATACGTTTCTTTTTTTGGTGAAATGGACACTCATTTATAGAAAAAAACAACCTATACATAAAGTGCATCCAACCATCTTACTAGATCACCAAAGATAGAGCTTAAAGCTCTAAGAGTTTTAGACGAAGGCTTAGCTCCAACAAAAGCATCACAAACCAAAATCTTGCTATTTCTATAGATACCAAAAGATAATAAGTCTTTCTTTAATAGATTAAAGCAACATAAAGGAGCAATAACACAATGAAAAGAAATATCAGTGTCATTATATGTCAAAACAGCCAACGCATCAGCCATAGCATTAAGCCTACAAGGTATCACTTCAATCTTCGACTAGGAAAGGCAGGATAGCTTTTCCCTAGAAGTCAAAACAATGTTGTAAATTAAAAAAAATAAAGTCTTTATTATCTAAATGATCATTTAAAAGACTTGTTGCAACTTTTAAATCAATATGTATTTCAACATTCAAGAAAATGCTCTTTATGCAATAATGTAAGCCGCAATATAAGCCTATAATTCTATAGTGAGAATGACAAGGGCTACTACTTTCTTAGCGAAACTATAAATCCATGTACCATTAGAATTTCTCATTAACCCCCCTTCCCTACCTCCCCTTTACTACTTTCATTTTATTTTTTTTTTCCAAATTGTAGCTTAGTTTGTGGGGGCTAAGAAAGATACTTTTGTATTCAATATTATCCAGTTAAGAGGTAAAGGAGTCAAAGATAGATTTTTGTACTCCCACTTCATATGTCTTCTTTAAGAATTTTAAATGCACCTAATATTCATATGCCAGTGAGCGAACTAAATAGGCAAGTTTTACTTGTTGGTCTCTAAAGTTAAAGAGAATTTGATTCCTATTGTGTCAAAGTTTCCATAACTTAATGCCAAAGATAATGCCATGAGGTAGGTGATGGTGTATCAATTTTTTTTTTTTTTGAATTTGACAATTCAATTAATCCACCATAGAAAAGATTGTATGGTCAGCAACTGCTCACATTGAACAGCTTGATATTGCAAAACAAAATTAATAATAGCAAGACAAGACAAGAAGGTATGATAATGTATTTCTTTAGCATATTAACATCTAGGACATGAAGTAAGCTAGGTAATTCCTCATTTGGTTAAATTTAAAGTTGGGGGAGGGAATAATTTGTAAGTCTACAAAGAAAATGTTTGATTTTTTGAGGAAAGATAGATTTCCATATCTAGTTCCAATTACCCATTCCATTAGACAGGGGGATAAGGCATGATAATTATCTTGTAATAATGGAATCACTCTTAAGGAAGGATTTCATTATTCTCTCATCTTGCTTTTGCCTTAAATTTATTCGCCTTATCATATAGTTTGAAATGCAAAATCCAATTTTTGACTCATTCTAAAATGTAAGGGATGACTAACTTTTATGTACTAATAGTTTCTCACTAGCTTAAGTGAGGGGATATTGAATAAGGCCTCGAATTTATCTAGTCCTACACCATAATCAAACCAAAAGTTTGTATTTTTTCCATTTCTAAGCCATAAACGATTTGAGCTTTCCAAGATCTTGTTACTTTTCTCCTTTTCCTTTACCATATGGGAAAGGGAGTGCTTATGTTGTTTTTACTCACCTAATAGTTATTCTCTATATTTAGCTTTCGTGAGTTGAGTCCAATATACTTCTCTTGATCTCAACACAAAAATTTTTTTATGGCACAAGCCCCATTCTAGATGTAAAAATTCAAAAGACTTAGACTTCCTTCCTCAACTAGCTTTGCTATCTTATCCTAACTAACTCAGTATATCTTTTTCCTTACTTAGTCCCTAATCATAAAAAAATTATTCATGACTTAGGTTAGTTTATCTATAATAGCCAAAGGAATTTTTCCCATTTGCACATAGTATGTTAGCAAGCTTTGCAGCGCTAATCTTGCAAGTACGATTCGCTCGGCCATACTTAGGGTTCTTGGCTCTAGCTATAAGGTGAAGTTGTCAATCCTTTGCTAGAGACCCTTACCTAAGGGATATCACAAGTACTTAACAAAGGATGATAGTTCCTTCATTCCCATTGTTTTGAGTTAATTTTTTTTTCAACTCAAAAGGAGTGTTGCAGGAAAAGCAAATTTCAAATTTGGCTCTATTAGCTTTGAGCTTAGAGATGGTAGCTAACAAATCTAGAACTTCCAATACTTTTTGTTGCATTTCTAATGTCAGCTCTTGCACAAAGCACAACATCATCAGCAAAGGCAATTTGTGATATATTTAATAAAATATGGGCTTGAAAACCCTAGGCCCATATGAAACCCTAATGTTCCTATTGTAAACAGTATCTTCCTTCCCTATTCTAAATTCCGCCCTTACATGTGAGAATATATACTCGAGATTTTAGAGGGAATTCGGTACACTCAGTCGTATACCTAGACGTGCTCTGTCTACCTGTTAAGAAATGGATCGGATTCAGGTTTTCCAATCAGGTTCGTCTTGAAGCCCACTTCACTTTAAATATGGTGTTCTTTATTTTTCAAACATATTCTCCTCAGGATGATTTGTATTTTGATTTTTTTCCTGACAGCTTATAATATTCCAATTGAAATCATCGTTGAAATACTTTCTTGGTTGCCGGTGAAATCTTTGTTGCGTTTCAAGTGTGTGTGCAAATCATGGAGATCTTTAATCTCAAACGGAGATTTCGTTCAAAAGCACTTGGATCGCATGTTATCAATGAACAAAAATCATCTGCTTATTAGCACTTCTCTGAAGAAACCATTACAAACTGTTTCAATACGCTCATTATTGAATTTCAAAGATCATCACTCAACTGATATTGCCATAAAGCTTCCTCTACAATTGAATGAAATGGATGAGATCTGTACTATGTGGCCTATGGGTTCATGCAACGGATTGGTCCTTTTGCTTAGCCCTTTTACAAACAAACTCTTATTGTTGAACCCATCAACTCGAAAATCTAAGATGTTGCCAGATGCAGATGAAACAAATGGTGAAAGAACAGTTAATTATTTAGGATTTGGTTATGATCAGATATCAAATGATTATAAGGTGGTTGAGGTGGTTGAGAATTGTGATGGCCGTCCAAAGAAAGTATTGCTGTACTCGTTAAGAAAAAATTCATGGAGAAGAATCGAAGACTTTCCTCGTCGGTGGTTAGACTTTCATCCTGTACTTTTGGACAACTCTCTTGTTTGGTTTGATCGATGGAATAGGAATTTGATCTCTTTTGATTTAGATAAGGAGGTATTCCAGCAACTTCCGTTTCCTGAAGATTTAAAGTATCCTGCACCAACAAAAATAGCTGCCACTCTGTTAGCTAGTTATTTATTTATACTATATACTGACTTGAATGTTAATTTATCGAAGATGAATGAGTATGAAGTGAAAGAATATTTGTCAAAGATGACTGAGTATGAAGTCGAAGAATCAACTTCTTCAAATGGGGAAGGAATTACAGATCCCTATATGGGAGTACCTGTGTCAGAAATCATGAATGATGCATTAGTTTTCATATCTTTAAGAGGTTTTGAAATTTACAATATGAAAAGTGCTAAGCTCTTCACAGGTGCACTGTTAGATAAAATGAAGTTGTGTCGAGCTGAAATATATATGGAGACTCTAGTTTCTGTTAATGGTGAGTAGCAACTTGTAGGTGGTGTTTGATTGCCATGGTTTTGACTGGACAACTTCTAGTTTCTCTTTGGTTGGGTATTGGACATAAGATCCTTTTGAAGTAAAAGACAATCTGCAAATTTATATCATATATTTTATCGTACAAAAATGTAATATACAGCACGATTGTCCTATTTCTGCACCTTGCTGAGCTCTGCTCCTATTACTTCAGCGACAACTCTGGTTGAGTCCTCTATCCCACTGCAATTCCTTACATTCTTCAATTTCCATGTCATCTCTGATTTTCGATACATTGTGCATTTGTCTGTTGCTTTTTTATTTTCACCCAAAAAAAGAATATATTTCTGGTACTTGCAGCTGTATTAGGGCAAACAGTACAGGTGCACATCTATTTTCCAATCCGATTTGGTTATTTAATTCAGATCTCTTAATATAGTAATTTGCTTCCTTTTCTTTTAATTTTAGGACAATTATATCCTAGTTCTGCTAAGACTTTAGTTCTTTGTTTCAATTATATATAAGATTTTGGTTCTATGCTAAAGATGAATTGAATAAGGCACATGTGACTTGGAGTGAAGAATTGCCCCAGGTCAGGAATGTAGCCCTAGTCTATGATGTTGCATTTCCCTTCACAGCTTCACCAAGAGTTGTGTCTTCCTTCAGTTATAATTCTTCTCCACTTTGATTATCTATAAATTGGTTGGAAGATACTGGTGGTTTCTGTTTTTAGGGGTATTGTTTGTGAAAACTGGAAATTGAAGGAAACAATACCAAAATGATGGAACAGAGTTCTGGAGCCTGTGTACACGTTCTTGATAGCTTAAGTTAGAACTTTGGCATGCAGGAAATATAAGATATGAGAGAAGTTTATGCCACTTAATTATGCAAGCAACAAAAGTTCTGCTAATTAGCTTGAGACAAGGACCCAAAGAAGGTTGGATGCTTGTGATAGGATGTTTTCACATATATTTTTAGAGGATGCTTGCTATGGTGATTTGATGGCCTGTACAGAGGCTATAGCTTTATGCATTAGATTTGTCTGGGGATTATTTCTACAGCATCTTGTAAGTAATCTCACTCAATGATGCTCGGATGTCTTGATATCATAAAGACAGACATGGGTTTTCAGTGTTGTATATAGAGATGTTTCTACTGCAGTTTGTATGTTCCATGATTCCAGTGATACTTTGATGCTTTGATATCATAAAGACAAAACAATTTGAATGTAAAATATGAAAATTGTCTGGGTTTTGATGGTACTGTTTTCTATATAGAGTTTGGGTGCAAAATATGAGAACTTGGATTGTCTTTGGGCATTGGTGATTCTCCTAGTAAAGATGATTTTGCAATCCTTTGAATTCATTGAAAACCAGAGGTTGCAACTTAAAGCCACTCCTAATTAGCATAAACCCGTTGTCACTTGATGGAGGTTGTACTTGAAACTAAAGGCAGTGAATTTACCCCATTGCTCAAATTGAATACACTGTAAGTTTTCATGTTGGAGCATTATGAAGTCTGTAATCTTCCTTGTATAGTTATATAGAAATATTTAGCACAGACCGGGTAATGATTCTCATAGAAACCTTCATGTGGGAATATGATTATATATATATAAATGTGTATAATGGATTTTGTATGTATTTTAAACTATAATTTACGAACAAAAATACATATGTATCACAGTATACGATGACATCACTATAAATGTCACAATGAAGTTATCATTTATGATATAATGATGTCCTCTAGTGATTTTATAATTAACATTTTACTGTTTATCTACAGTAAAATGTAAACTTCTTTTGCTATAAATGGAGGCCTCTCCCCTCATTCAAATCATCCTTTCTTTCCCTAATCTTCTTTCATTTATATAAATTTTTTTGATAAATATAGATGTAGTATTAATGTATTAAAAATTAATTTCTTACAAAATATATATCATACAAATAAAACTTTTTTTTTTAAAAGAAAATAGATCCAAATTATATAAAATAAAAACTTTATTGCATTACTTAAATATTTATAAAATTCTATTAAATCATTACTATCATTGTCTTTAACCATTTGAGATATAATTAAACATTAACAAATATAGAACATTAAAGGTATTAACAAAACTACCACAGTCCGGTATTTTATCAGCACCTAATGGGGTTTATAATATTAAATACACAAATATAATATATATATATATATAATATTGTCAAAGGTTGAATATTCAATTGTTATAATTACATAGTAATGTCAAGTAGACAAGGATACTGAGAATTTCCCGTGACGATTTCAGACCAGTTTATTGAACCGAAATAGCTGTTACTGAAACTGAAAGTTTTCAGTGGCTAGATTTTTTTTTTTTTTTTTTCTGGACATAAACTGATACAAGTTATCAATGCAAAAGAGGGAGTAAGATTTGAAGCCAAAACTCATTGGCATGTCTTTGTGCCAACTAATGACTACGCTGAGATTTAGGCTCTGGTTGGAAACTAGGTTTTGCTTATACAGTGCCAAATTTTTGCCAAAGTCGGAAGGCAAACTAAGAAGGCCAAATAGTAGCTTGAGGGAAGGCAAATTGTCTGAAGCTTGTTTTTTTACTTCCACTCATGTTTTTATTGTAAACCACGATATATGAACTTTTGTCAGTCGATTATGTATTTTTATGTGTATTTAATTATTTGTTTTTTAGGTGATTACCGTACATATAAATTTATGTATGGTTGCATCTTATTGGGAGATCTTTCCTTTCTTTTCTTTTTTTATTTTTCCCATTCTTCCATCTAAGAATTCCATAGATCAATAACAACAACGTTTTATTTGACCTGTTTTGAAGATTGCCTAATGATCTAACCATTGAATCTGCACGCAAGGAGTCTTTGAAATCGTTTCTGAAGGTCAAGTTACCATGGGACGTAATCACTCCTGCTGAAAATCTGGATGATAAAGGCCCACTACTGCAAAGATGGATCATTACCCATATGTTGGATGAATTTTCTACCAAAAAAAGGATCTCGGCTATTTCTTGCTATCACAACACCGGATAGCATAAGTGAGGGAAAAGTGTGCTTTTTCCTGTGGTATTTAGAGGTATTACCTTCAAGGTTTTCCAAGGAGAAATTATTTAAGATGCCTTGCACGGGTACTCAAGCATGGTGTTTTCTTGCGATGTGAGCGAATGGAAAGTTGGTATTTATCTTGCCTTTAAATGCCTGACTATAAATTTGTTCTTGGTGAGAGTCTAGTCTTCATATACGGCAAGCAGTTAAAGATTGGAAAAGATGTCACAGTTCATTTATTGTCATTGCAATTAAATGGCTTGAGGCATAAAGGGAATTTCAAGCTCTAGTGAGAGCTTGGAGGGGGATTTTTTTGGGCTTATCAGCTAGTATGTTCCGCATTTGTAAATATGTGATTTTTTATCCTACCCTTGCTAGTAAGATGCTGTTTTAAGTCGCTTATCCAACAAAATTTCTTATCTATGTAATTTTATTTTCCATTGTTTTGGCTTGTTTAATAACTCTCGAGCTTATTTTGTGAAACTGTAAATGAGTTAAATCAAGATGTTATAATATATAATTTGAGTCAATCTCAATTAAAAATATCAAACTTGAGCTCTATTAACTTTAATCAAGGCTAGAGTTTTAAGCTTAAGCTTGACTTGAAGTGACACTTAACACGATTAAAGCCAACTTGATTAAGCTTATTTAAACTTAATATCTCTAAAAATTACTTTCCTTTTTATTTGTAAAATTATTAATATCTCAGCTCTATTCGAACTCGAATAATATTTATACTTACTTGAGTTAGATTAATCTTGTGAACTAATAGAATAAGACATTGTAAAACTCAAGCTCGATCGATTAACTATTCAATTAACTCGAGTGCAATCAAACTGCTCTTGAGTTGAACTCAAATAAATGTTAAGTTGATCTCATGCAAATTTCACGAATGTTTTAACTCATTTAATTACACTTCTATTATTCAGTTGCTCAAAACATTCTACTTTATGTACAGATATCTTATTTTTCTATGTTTTATATGAATGGTTGTTTTTTATAACAATATACATAATGTCATTTTGTGCTAATTATTTTAATCCTAAGATATAAAAGGTTTAACAGTTGTATATCGTACACATGGCATAACCTATATGATGGCTCTTATAGGAGTTTGATTCAATGGCTCCATAATTCCTTTTGTATTGTTTGACTTTGATGTGTTTTATTGCTTGAAATTTGGTTGTTGGTGTCTTTACTATCGAAATTAAAAATTTCAAATCCATAAATAACATAAGCAATCTGAACCCAGTTGAAAAGGATTATCATCACCATTAGAGTTACGAGTAAATGATGGAGAATAATAATGGAATGAACTATTTCCATTAGAGTAAATCAATAACACTTATCATACCTATTAATTTAAAGCAAAAGTATGCTTACATAATCAACACTCTTATGCATATATTATGCCGGATCGTAAATAATTATATGTACATACTTACATAATCAACACTCTTATGCATATATTATGCCGGATCGTAAATAATTATATGTACATACATACATACACTTATACGCATATATTATTATATGTACAAAGCTGCTGACTTTAATTTAGCGTCTTAGCAATATCTATTTCTATTAAGAGAATCAAGGAAACATGCGACCCCAAGTGTACATACATAATTGCATATGCTCTGAGTTAATTTTATTTATTTATTTTTTTTCCAACCCCTTTTTCCATTTCTCTCTTTCATAGAATTGCCGAGTATCACTGAAGTTATCTTTAGCAATGCTGCTATTGTTAGTAAATGAAATGGGTGTTTTTGGGTCTTAGGGTTTGGCCTTGGTGTTGGATTTTGAGGAAAATTCCATGGAAAGTTTAGATGCAATGTTTTGATGCTAGTTGTCATGCCATATTCTTTTTCGTTTGGTTCTTCTTTTTTCTCCTTCTCACTAAGGATTGTTTGTATAGGTATTATAATACGTTGGAAGAAAAAAGTAGTCGCTCTTATCCCTCTCAAAATTCCCTCTCCCGTGTTGACATAATCTTTCAGCTAAAAAATGCAAACACCAGTAAACCTCTCGAAACTTAAATATTTATGAGCTAACTTCATTAAAATATCATCTACCTTCAGTGCTCGGAAAATCTAAAATGCCCGAAAGTGTTCGGTTCATATTTTGGAATGCAGTTGTTACAGGGTATTGGCAAATGGGTATTTAGAGGAATCTCTTAGATTTTTTCCCTCCCATCATTATAGGGTGTTTGTGCCATGGTAGAGTTGATGACGCCTTTTAGTATTTTAGAGCAATGTTGTTTCGAAATATCGCATCATGCAATGCCATGATATCGTGTTTGATGCCTTTTAATATTTTAGAGCAATGTTGTTTCGAAATATCACATCATGGAATGCAATGATATCGTGTTTGATCAAGTATGGCCGTGTCAATGAAGCAAGTGTGCTATTTAGGGAGATGCTGTTGAATGATAATTGTGATTTTCACATATTATGATGGTTGATAGGAATTGATGAAGGGTGAGGCTGAGAAGGGAAGGGAATTGTTTGATGGCATACCAAAGTAAAATCTGTTTTCTTGGACTTCGATTATTTGAAAAACATATGTAGAAGTTATGAGAATATTATTTGGAGAAGTTGATTGATGTAGGGTATATGAAGGTTATTTAAAAGAGTGGAGTAATAGGAGGTTATTTAAATTATTTGTCAATTTTTTTAAGCACCTATAATGAGTTATTTGCTAGTATATATATAAATTGTTATTTATAGGAATGATGTATAAATTAAAGAGTTGTAATGTTTAATAATATAGGAATGAAACATAATTCGATATAAAGGACATATTTGTCGTATAAAACATATAAAGTTACACCAAGCATGTCTAGAGATTCTTACAAAATACATGAACAAAATTTAAACACCAAGCAGTATAACATCAACATCTGAGCAAACAACAAAGCAACTTTATCAAACAAACATAACATCAAAATCCATTAGAAAAAGAAGAAGAAGAAGAATAAAGAAAAGAATACATCTTAATTATGAAACGTTAATGGATTCCAACTTAAGGTCATTTACCGAAAGAAGACTTGAAAGGATTATCTTACAATCAGTAAGCCATCAATTTTTATTGAAGTAAATGGAAAAATGTTTTGATATAATGACTAAAAAGACCATCTAAGTCAACATAAGGCAACCATGATGGCTTTACATATTAGATCTTGGTGCTTCGAAGAAAAGTTTCACCTCAGATAATACCCAAAACTTGGAACAAATTCTCTCATGCAAAACGCAAAATACTTCTTCATTTCGGCATTTTATAAGGAAAATCAAAAGTCGGGAATCAAGAGGTTATTCTATAAAAATTACTAATATGAACGGATGTAGCGCACATGTCCTGAGCCTCCGTTGGTAATTCTTTGCTCCAAAGAAACTCGTACTCTTGACATCTTAAGTCATAAAAAAGCATAGTATCCTGGTCACACAGCAATAAGACCTTACCATTATCTAACTCTCCCATGAGCACTACAGGTAATTCTTCTGTTTGTATGTCAAATGGTATAGTGTATTCTATGTTGAATCTGTTTGCCCAAGATTCTTCTACACCATATTCCTTCATTACCCAAACCTGGAATTGCAATGTTTGCCCTTGTTGACAATGATTGACTATGCATAGTTTACCATCAAGCACCATTAGTTGCGGAAACTCTAATGATTCATTAGGTAGTCTTATCGGACTAAACGTTTCATTAGTCAAGTCGAACGAGACTATTCCTTTCATGTGTCCTGCCATCCAATGGAGTCGTTCATTCACAAGGACTTGCAGATTTGTATTTATAATGTACGAAGGTGGCGCTCCTGTCCTTCTCCATTTTTTATTCCCACTATCAAATATCATAAGCTTATAACGATAAGGTAAAGGAAAAGGGCACTCAACCGAGAGCATCACTTTGTAGAGGCTTGTAGTCGGATCAAATACAAAGCCAAGTACATCAAAAAATCGACTTTCCATGTCATCGAGTATAGGCAATGGCACCGGCATGTATTGATTTGTAAACGGATTCATGATGAAGATCGTCGTACCAAAATCATTGATGTAGCAAAGCAAGCCATTGTGTGACTTCACTTGCGTATATTCTGATATATGATATTGCAATTCCCTTTTGATCACTCTTGTCTTCTCAGATAGACCTACCAATAGAAGTCTCTCACACCGATGAAGGATGAGAACTCCATTGTTACTTGGGCTGGACAAGGGGCAAGAGGAGTGCAGATGATGAAAATAAGGGTTTTCTATGATAGACTTCCATCTTTTGCATACACATCGAAGACCTATCAAATCTAGAATTGGAACCCTAGTGAGAATGTTGCAGACGATCTCATCAGGAAGAGACTCCAAATCCATTCTTCTTAAACAATATAAACACACTTACTTAACCCTAATTGCTAGTTTTGGAATGACTCCTTTTGAGGCGTAGGGTTCGCATACACCCCTTTAAAAACTTGTTTATGTAAAAGACCCTTGCCGGTGCTTCTAGATGTGAAAGAGTGAATCTAAATCTAAAAAGAGATATTTCTGATTTAATAAGGAGATTACCTTGTAGATAAATCTATCGATATATAATAAGTCAATAAGATATAATTAGAATTTAATAAGAATAACAAAATTTAGGAAACTTTTATGATGAATCGAAGAGAGATTTAGAAATGATTTGCTTATACATTTAAGATTTGATTATATTGACATGATTTCTATTCCTATTTTGGTTTATGGTTGCTTTTTAGAATTTATTGCAAAACAAATCAATAATCATATAACTTCATAATCTTTGTTTTTTTTTTTTTTTTTTATACATAGGTATCGCTAGACAACGTGTTATAAGTGTAAAAATAATTACATATAAAATTATTAATAAAAAATTGGTAAAGTATGATAGACTTATAGTATGCATTAAAAAAAAGTTATAAATTAAATTTTAAATAATTGTTCTCGTTGTCTATAAAATTTTAAATTATGAAATTAGATAAAAATATAAAACTTTCATAATTAATTTTTAATATTTAAATTATGAAAAATATCATTTATGCATACTTACTATATATTAATGTGTATTTACTATGTTTTAATTGTATAAATTACTGTACGTTAATATGCATAGGTTATAATTTGTTTGTATAAAGTTCTTACTATACATTAATGTGTTTATAGTTAAAGGGATATAATTATTGTAGTTTGACTAAATAGGGATATAATTATTAATGTAAATTAATGTGTGTTTACTATAATTTGACTCTAGGATTATTAATATTCAATAATAATAACCCTCATTATTATTATGCATTAATGTCTATTTAGTATATATTGCTTATAAATTGTGAATGGAAATCTTATCATTTTATAATATATATTTTTGGAAACTCTTTCTATATATAGTTTTATAATGATTATTTATTTCATGATTAGGTTTTCTAAAATAACTATTTGATGATTCCAATTAATATTTTCTTCTATTTTATTATGATATATTACTTTTTCCATTTACAAACTAAATATATAATTGATTCAATTTATTCTTGAATTTATTTTGACATACTATGTATATTTACTTACTTCCTCCTATATAATTCACAATTGAGGCTAAGACTAAGAATAATTTAAGTCACAAAAGGGATCAAAGATGTGGTGAGGTTAAAAAGGATCAAAGATAGTAATGAGATGGTAGATCATATTTGAAGAGATTCAAATTGAGCTTTGAAGGGTGGAGGATGTTATTTAGTGTTGGTTTATTTTGTCTTCCTTTTTGTGGTCTTTATATTACCAACGTGAGAATCACCTATGTAATCATTAATTAGATTGGAGGTTTTCATCTTGATGAAATAAAAATCATTAATGTAATCACAATCCTTTTGAGGTTTATTTCCATTTAACCATGTTATGTAGAGTAGTGGCTTGATCTTTACCTTTTATACATTTCATGACATTCATGTTAACATTGTGCTTTTTTCAATATTGTTATAAATAGCAAATATAGAGAATATGATTTTAATTAGATAGTTTATGTTTTTATTTGATCGTTTCTAGTTATTAGAAGAAAACGATCACTAAATGATCAATAAAAAGTGATAAAATTATCAATATTTATCTAAGGAAACCTTTGATATTGTTTGTAAAAAGAAATGATTTAAACCTCTTGAAATATTTTCCTTAGAGAATTATTTAGTTGTTATACATAAAAAGCATTAAATTATAATTTTTCAAAAAAATTATATTCAATCAATTTTAATTATCTTGGAAGCAAATAACAAGCATCTAGATAGTCTCATTGTAAATGGATGTATTTTTAGAAGTTCTAATTTGCATCCACATCAATTTTAGTGGAAACTTTTCTTTCTTTCCTTCCTTCCTTCCTTTCTTTCTTTCTTTCTTTTTTTTTTTTTATGTATGAACTCTTAATAAAAGTTTAAAATTTTGGTACTATGAAATTGATGCTATACAATAAAAATGTCAATTACGATATAAAAATAATGCTATACAATATCATATATTATGCAATATTTATGATATATCATTACAATTTACAATACATTAATGAATTAACTAAGTCATTTGAATCAATAAAAAATTACAATATTATATGTAAATTAGGATAATTTACTATGATGATTATTAATATATATTGATTGCATAATTTGTTGTTGATTTATCAACTTTAATAATAACATAAGATTGGGTAGAATAAATGATAATGATAATTTATGATCGTATTATTATACGTCATAAGAAAATAATGAAAATTAATAATTTAAAAGTCAATAGGTAATTCTGATTTATCTCATACTTATAGTAAAGATGTATACATCATTTATTAAAAACTATGATTTTATATAATAATATAGCCTAAATTATTAGTTATTATAATATATAATACTATAGTAAATAATATTATTAAGCATATAACATTTACTATAATTTTAATTTTAATGTATATCCTCTAACTAAGGTAACCCTTTATCCTGATATTAAAATGGAAGGTCAATTTTTGCTTACCACATTTAATAAACTAACCATATGTAAATTATCGATTACTCTCTAATTAAGCTAATGATTGTCTAAAATATATAATTAGTGGATGTTATTGTATCTATATCTATAACATCAATATGGGAAGGAGTGTCTATTTTTGTTTTATATCTATTTAATAAGATTAACCATATATGTCTGTAACATTAAAGTGTAAAGGTATCATCGTCTTTTATCATAAATATGTATGTTGATTCCATAATTTCCTATCTTTGTTGTGTTTTCTTTAACCATTTTCATGCCTAGATCATGAATAATTTAAGGTTGATTTGACAATTATCAATGTCAATTAACAATACTATATGTATTAGTAGTTTGTAATACCCCACAATCTTGAACTACTAGCTTTTGAATAGTTTATATTTCATAAAGAATTATGTGTACTTATAAGTTAAGTCAACCAATATAAGATGAAATCTACATTATACTACCTTTACTAAATATCTCATGGTAAAAAATTGTAAAAGATTCTTATGGGAAAAGAATAAAATAAAATATCAAAATGGAATCATAAAATCAAACTTATTGAAACCTAAGCATATCAATTAAATTTTTAGTCGAGCACTAAATATGTAAGGCCTCCAAAATTTTACCATTGAAATGCAATATTAAGTTAGTGGAATTTAATAAATATTGGGTGACGTAACCCTGTAAATTTTCATACTTTAAAAATATGATGCTCCAAAGACTTTATTAAATAAAATAATAATAATAACAACAAGTGTGTACTTAGAGCCTTTCTTTTGGAATTTAGGAGTTATGACCAATGAAAAATAAATTTTGAATGATCTCAATTGGTAATATGAGACTCCAGAAGTTTGAAGGAAAATTTAAATGGACATAGATTTCAAAAATAAATTGAAGTGTAACCAATACTATTTGTAAACTAAAATTTATTGGTAAAACTTTAACTACATCGTAATTGATAAATCCATATTTGATGTATGTCATAAAGTTACATCTCACTTCAACTTAATTTTGAACCCTTTTAAATGATGAGTTTAGATGAAATTATACCTAAGGAATTACACAAATCATATCATATATATGAATATTAACATAACATATAATGTATACTATATTACATGATATTAAAATAACAACTATCCTAATTGATAAAATATTAAAAAGAAAGGAAAACTTACTGGGGAAGGACAAGAATCAACTTATGTGGCAGAGGATAATAATAAGAAGTGATATATTAATAATATAATATATTGATGAGGCAAACTAAAATATAAAAAAAATAATAATAATCTATAAAACTTACCACCGAAGAATTCAAGTTATGCCTAGAAGTAATTATTGCAACGATGGAAAAGGATTATAGATCAATGAGACACGTCTCGTTACCATGTTGAATCGCCTCATTTATTAATTAGATAGAATATTAAGCAAAAATTTCCTATAAATACCTTCAATAATTCTGTTTGCGGAGCTTCAAAATTTCCATCATCATGTGAGCCAGCAAACATTCCCAAAAGTTGTAAATGTACTCCCGGGATATTGGTTACGTTGAGAAAAGGGACTCCATACCACGATGACAATCACCGTATACTCCTTATCCTAAAGTATTACTACCAAGGCTATTGTCAATTATGAAACCACTAGCGCAACCATGCACGAGTATGAAAGACACTCTTTAAATGTAAAAAGTTTAGCAAATAACTCATTCTCCTCTCCAAACTTAGTACAAGGTATGCCTTTTAACTCTACTTAATATTTATAAAGAGGATATGCAAAAATCAACACTTTCTCATTTATTTTATTTCTAAATAAATTAGGACTAGTTATCAAATAATTGTTAACTTCTTAAAAGATATTAGTGTAATGTATTGGAATGAAATAGTTGGACCATAAAGCATTTACCAATAATTCCAAATTAAAGAGACCTTGAACTAACGGGTAACTATCTATAAATGATTGGATCAAAGAAATAGCTTCAAATGATGAAACTAAACAATAAGTACCTTATTTTACATTAAGGATAGAATACTTACCTTATAAAATTCGAAGTTCGTTTATAGTTTTCTTTTAAGGAAAAGTGAGTAATTAGGGGAAAATTTATAAGTTTATAAAAATAATGGTTGATTTTATGAATTGATAAAAGTTTCTAAGGTTGAAACTCATAATTTTCCTAGAAAATATGAATTGATAGCTGCAAGACTTGTGTATCATTAGTGTAGATTCTCAAAGTGCATGGACCACTAATAGTAATCTTGCAGGTATGAGTCTATAAGCATAGCTATCAAAACTATTAAAATTAGACCTTATATTTTTGTTAAATCTAACATCATTACTTTAAAAAAAAATTGAGTAAATATAAATATTTCCTAATAAAAAATAAAAGTTGCTTTAGTAAAAGTTCATTAAAAAATAAAATAAAATAGAAACTTTTTAAGTAACAATAGAAACTGGTTTAATATAAATTTTGAATGTAAATTTAAGGTATAATGCCACAACGTAATAAATACCTATGACTATATTAGGCTAAATCAAAGGAGGCAAGTATAATGTAATAGGTTGATCCCATCCAAATATTATATTTTAACTTCTATGTTATATTATATCAAATGGGCTAAATCCGTAACCTTATTAGAGACTTTTGAACTTGTTTGCTAAATAAAAGTACCTAAGCGTACTCTATGTGTTATGTTGTGAAGCATCTTAATGTTATATTGATAATGAATATTTGCGATATATTGTTTTATCACCAATAACTGGACATAAAACAGTTAAACTAAAAACTTAACCGAGACACGCATTGCACATCTCATACTTATGGCCACTCAGCTCTCTTTGATAGTCATTATAGGGGGTAGGTAGAGCCTATGTTTGCTCCTTTTCTGGCTCATAGGAAGATCTAAGGATGTTGGGAGTAAGAAAGGATCCGAGAAGCTGGTGGCTACAAAAATAGATTAGGTTAGGGTAAGAATGAGTTTTTAGTCAAGAGTAAAGATTTGGGCTTAGATGACTATCCATAACCTAGGTTAAGGAGCGGTTATATTAATAGCTTCACATAGTTACCGAAAAACTATGTTCAATGTTGCATTCATATTAGTTGCTCATGTATTGCATTTAAATTGTTTAACAACCTTGATTGTTGTTGAGTTATGACATAAAATGAGTCTCCTTTTACTTCCTGAGCTTGTGATTCTTTGGCTCATTCTCTTGTAGTTTTATTGCAAGATGGTTGCCAGGAGATTGGATGGGCTAAGAATATGAGTATATAAGAGTCATTTCAGCAAACTCTAAAAGAGGGTCTATTTCCAAATAAGAGTATAGTCTATTCTCAATGAGTCTAGATGTAAAAATGTAAATATTACTCATTTTACTATTTCGTAGGGAAATCTAATGGTATGTGATCGTGAAAAGCAGGGAGACATTAAACCTTATAATTATTTTATATCGTGTACATATATATATATAATTTGATTAGGTAAAATAATTAAATAAATAAGCAGAATCTTATTATCTTTAACTCATAAGATGGTTGTTACGTAATAGTGCACACCCAGCTTGGTGATTTTGGATTGTCTTTACCATGCCTCCTTATGGGGTGTTATAGGAGTGGTATTTGAGTTTCAAGTCATCAAAGATAGGACGAACTTACAAAATGGTAAGATGTGGTAGAACCTAGATAGATTAGCAAATGGTAGTTAATAAAAGAGTTAGATCTTAGACTATAAATGCACTTATATTTATCATTATAGGATATTCTTCCAAACTTATGATGAAGAAATGCTAACTCGAAATATATTATAAATCTATATAATTTATAGTTATCACATAAAGGAACATATTTCAATTGCTAAAAAGTGCAAATAAGTATATAGTTAAATATTCACTTTTAAAATGAGGAATTTACTTGGATCTACTTAAAAACTAAAATCTTATGTAGCGTTTGATACTTTATGGACAAACTTTCCAATATTTATAAAGTAGACAAAATAGAGACTTAACCACCATGTTTTCACCACATCGTTGAATTGAAACAAAGTAATAAAAGTAATATAAATTTGATTTTGTTACCCCTACCATATCCAAGGTCGATCATAACATTATATGTTTACTGGAAATGGAAACACCATTTAAATTTAGAAATGAAAGCTTCAATAGAGGCTTTGAAATAAAATTTAAGAAATTAGGATTAGTTAAAATAAAATTGAGGTAGTTTTATTATTAGATAATGAACACCTTATTAAGATCACCATAAAAAAGCCTCAAGGATGTAACTTTTTGAAAGGGGAATGGATGTAATACCCTACCATCTCGACCTACTAGTGTTTGAGTAGTTTATATTCCTTATAGAATTATGTGCACTTATAAGCGAAGTTAGTTAGTATAAAATGAAAATTGCATTGTATGAGCTTTACTAAATATCTCATGGTAAAAATCTTGAACAGTAAAAGATTCTTATCAGAAAAAAATAAAATAAAAAATTAAAGTAGAATCATAAAATCAAACTCATTGAAATCTAAGCATATCAATTAAAGTTTTATTGGAACACCAAATATGTAAGGTCTCTAAATTTTGATGATTAAAATGCAATATTAAGTCAATGAACCTTATCTATTTTATAATACCCTACTATTTTATTAATAACATTTGGAATCTAATAAATGCTTTCATACTTTAAGACTATGATACTATGAGGACTTTATTAATAACAACAACAACAACAACAAATGTGCTTTTAGAGCCTTTCTTTTGGAATTTAGGACCATTGAAAAATAAATTTTGAATGACACGGAATGGCAATATATGAACCTAAAAGTTTGAAATAATAGTTACATGAGCATAGATTTCAAAAATAAGTTGAAGTGTAATGAGTATTGTTTATAAACTAAAATTTATCAAGTAAAACTTTAATGACCCTATAATCAAGCTTCGATGTATACTATAAAGTTACATCTCACTTCAACTTAATTTTGAACTGTTTTAAATGATGAGTTTAGATGAGATTATACCCTAAAAATTACATAAATCCTATTTTATATATATATATATATATATGAATATTCATTTAACATATAATATATACTATATTATGTAAGATTAAAATAACAATCATCCTAATTGATAAAGTATTAAAAAGAGAGGAAAACTTACTAGAGAAGGACAAGAATCAACTTATGCGGCAGAGGATAAGAATAAGAAGTGACTTATTAACAATATAATATATTGATAAGGTAAAACTAAAATATAAAAAAATAATAATCTATAAAACTTACGACTGAAGAATTCTAGTTACGCCTAGAAGTAATCGTTGTAATGATGGATAAGGACTCCAGATCACTGGGACACGTCTCGTTACCATGTTGAACCGCCTCATTTGTTTTCAGTTAAAATATTCGCTGAAAATTTCCTATAAATACCTTCTATAAGTCTAGTTGCAGAGCATCAAAATTCCCATCATCATGTGAACTAGTAAACATTCCCAAAAGTTGTAAATCTACTCCCGAGAGTCGGGATATTGATCACGTTGAGAAAAACGACCTTCGTAACATGATGATAACTACCATCTGCTCTTTACTTAACGTACCACTGCTATGGCAGTTGTCAACTATCAAACCACTACTGTAATCATGGCACCAATATGGCGGACACTCTTTAAATGTAGAGGTTTAACCAATAATTCCTTCTCTTCTCCAAACTTAGTATAAGCTATATCTTTACTTCTATTTAATATTTATAATATGGATACATAAAAATTAGCACTTTCACGTTTATTTTGTTTCTAAATAAATTAGGACTAATCATTTGATACTTGTGAACTTCTTAAAAGATATTAGTGTAATGTATTAGAATAAAATAGTTGGACCAAAAATCATTTACCAATAATTTCACATTAAAGAAATCTTGAATTAACGTATTACTTTCTATGAATAGTTGGATATAAAAATATAAGTATTTAGTGAAATAGCTTGAAAAGACGAAACTAAACAATAAGTATCTTATTTTACGTTATGAATAGAATACTTATTTTATAAAATCTGAAGTTTGTTTATAGGTTTTCTTTTAAGGAAAAGTGGGTAATTAGGGCGAAATTTGTAAATCTATCGAAGTCATGGTTGATTTTATGAATTGATTAAAGTTTTCAAGGTTGAAACTTGTAATTTTCATGGATAATATAAATTGATAGCTGCAGGACTTATAGGTCATTAGGGTTGATTCTTAAGTAAGTAAATCTCTAGTAGTAATCCTAAAGATATAAGTCTATAAATATAATTGTCAAAACTATTAAAGCAAGACTTTATATTTTTATTATATCTCACGTCATTACTTTCATAAAATTGAGTAAATATATAATTCCTAATAAAAAGTAATAAATGTTCACTAAAAAGAGAAACAAAATGGAAACTTCTTAAGTAATTATAGAAACTGGTTCCATATAAATTTTGAATGTAAAGTTAAGGGATATTGCTACTTCATAATAAATCCTTATAACTATATTGAGCTAAATCAGAAGGGACAAGTATAATATAATAGGTCGATTCCATCCAAATATTATATTTTAACTTCTACTTTATCTTATGTTAAATGGGTTAAATCCATAACCTTATCAAAGACTTTTGGAAATATTTAGATAGAAGGCCAAGAAAGTGGGTTTATTTTCGGAGACAATGAACTATTATGCTTGTTTGTGCTTATAAGTAGATTGATTGTACGTATGCTACACATGTGTTTGAACTTGTTTACTAAAAAAATACCTAAATATACTCTGTGTGTTATGTTGTGAAGCATTTTTACATTTTATTGATACCGAATGTCTGCAATATATTGTTTTATCACCAATAACTAGACATGAAACGGTTAAGCTAAAAACTTAATCAAGACATACATTGCATGACACATACTTATGACTGCTCCGCTCTCTTTGATTGTCATGGCAAGGGGGTAGATGGAGCTTGCGCTTGCTCCTTTTTTGGCCCATAAGATGATTTAAGGATGTTAGGTAAGGGAAAGGATCCATGAAACTAGTGGTCATCAAGATAGATTATTAGAAAAAAACAAAGGCCCCAAACAGTAGGTCAAATAAGAATGATTTTTTGTCAACAGTGGAGATTATAGGGGGTTTGATATCGAAAGAGATCACATGTGTGCTACGTGTCGTACTGTACTACGTATCGTACTACGTTACACGTAATTAAGAAAATGATTTGACTTATATATATAAGATGATTAAGTGAGGTAAGATAGAAAGGAGGAGTAGACAATCTTAGTAGGGTTTAATACATCAGGTAACGGGTAGAGGAGTGCAATGATATCGGACTCCACAATAGGTGAAGAACGAGATGGTGTTCTTAAGGTGTTTGTGTGTTTTGATTTTTAAGATAAAATTCCAGCAGAGTAATAACATTCATAGGAATTTGTCTCCTCTCCAAATAATGAAATGAATAAGGTATTTATAGGAGATGATAGGTGGATTCGTTCCGTTGGATCATAATATTAATCAATGGCTAGGATTAAAGCCTTTTACATAAGGTATTAGGTGGGCTTTTTTTCTTTTTTATGGATTTAGGCTCAAATAAAGAGCTTTATATTTTATTAGTGTGAGCTAAGTTAAGAAAGGTTAGATCGAATGGATCGATCCAACGAGTCATACTCTAAGCCCATCATGCGAAATCTCCGTTGATCATCTTGTATTTCTATAGCCTTAACTCTTGGGGTTTTATCACCTTAGCCCAAAGAGTCGAACCTATGTTGTTATTGAGTTTGAAGTTTATGAGTCAGATTTAGCCCTCTATATTTTGCCCCTTGACCAAAGTCTTTTAGGCATAGTTGAAAGGGATTTGGGCATCGAATAAGTCTTCCAATTGAACTTGGCGCATGTATGCTATTGAGTAGCTACCTTATAGCCAATTTTACTCGAGAATTGACTTAATGCGTGAATTCGTAGCACCTTCACATTTACACATCATTCCTTAATTGAATGAAGTTGTACATTGCCCCCATTAGTAATCACATATGGAGTTAATGATTCTTCATGAGTCAATGGGCTTAGTCTTCCATTCACCTTATATCAAGTTCCTCCCTTGAAAGGTTATGTTGCAAATATCATAGAATTAACAAACCTAATCTGCCTTTATTACCTTAAAGTATACCCATCCATGTTGAAGAAGTTGGCATTCATTGTCATTTTATTTCAGATTACTGAATTCATATAATGCCACACTTATATCAAAGTTCATTAGCCATATTGAGAAAATCACATTACAAGCCGGTCATCAAGTTCCATAGCATACCGATTGTAGGCCAAACTATGTGTCTCTCCACTTATTGGAGTAACCGCTTCATAAAAAAATAAGAGATGGCATAGTACTTAGTAGAGGATTCTTCTTTTTCAACATTCATACTACGATTATTTTCAGAAGAAGAACAAATAATTCTATTCATTACGATGTTGAAAAGTTAATGCCACACTTATACCATGATGAATACTTAAGTATGTGCTCTTTTTTTTTTCTAAAGGTGGCCAACGTATCACTTCTGGTGGTCGACTTAATATTTGTTCTTGACATCACAACGTGTCATGAAGACCATTACTAAAACAAATCAATGGTGTGAATCCATATATTCTCATATGTATAACATTGTAAATTGCATCATAATGTATCTCGACGGGCGCAAAGGCCCAGTTTATACCTCTCAACTTGTAATGTTATCCAGTTGGCAAATTACAAAACTGATTGCTTCTAATTCTTTTCCAAATTTTGTAATTTCTTGTGCATTCATGTGCTTCATTCACCATATGACTAAATTAATATATGCAGCCATCTACCGTATGGCTAAATCAATCATATATAATATTAGATCATGGGAGGTGTTAAAATTCGGTGGATACAATAAGATACTAAAGAATATTTTCTGTTGTAAAGAAGAGACAGATGTCACACTGTGATCACACAAAAGATGCTAAGGAATATTTTCTGTTATGCATTTTTCTCTCTGTTATGTGTTTCTTGCTTTCAAATACCATCCATTTGCCAAGCTCCTCCCTTCGACCTTCTCTTCCATCGCCACCCATTCATTTTCTCTTTAGCTCTTGACACAACTACACACGCCATAATATCGCCTTTACGACATAAACAACTCCATGCACTTTCAACCAACATTGAATAGTGACAGCAGCAGCAATCCCATTTGACCAAATACAATGGCCAACTTCTTCTTTCTATCATTATATTACTCATTCCTATTCATTTTCACTCATGAATTCTTATATTTGCCTTCTTTCACTATCCCTGTTGTGCTTTTCTTTTCAAACTCCTAACAACTTCTTCCTTCTTCTTTCATAAATTCCTACATAGATTTTCTTTTTCAACACAATCAACTTTATCTTCCATTGACATCCCTCTCCTTTTCGTTCATAAGTTCTTGCATTTGCTTTCTTTCATTGTCTCTGTTTTGCTTTTCTTTGCAATCTCTTAACGACTTCTTCATCCTTCGTTCATAAATATCTACACACATTGTCTTTTTATACCCACATAAAGAAACACATTGGAAACAACTTTATATTCAACCACCAACAAAATGAATCCAAGAAGAATGGAGCTCGAATATCCAGCTAAGACTAAAGCAGAACAAAAGACTGAAGATGGTAGCTTAGACTTGAAGAATCCGTGAAGCTTTAAAAAAAAAAAACCAAGAATCCCATAATTTCCTTTGAAGTCAAAGCCTGGAGAAGGAAGCAATCAGCTACTAAGGTAAAGTATTGTAAGTACTATATTATTCCTACATTTCTGACCATTATTGTTTTATTCTACTATAACTTTCCTTTTGATCTATTTTTGTTTTTCTCTTTTAGAGGAACCTTCTCATGATCTGACCATCAATAACCAACTTATCTGCCCACCACTACTATTCAAGAGTACCCTGCCTCACGGAACAGAGTATGTATACCCTCCATCTGATTTCTTTACGTTTCCTGTTGTCGTGGAACCTCTCAGATTGATAGATTGACCTCTTGGTTTATTAGTAGCTTGAATCCTCGAGTTCTTTTACTCATTCTACAATAAAAGCATACAAACACAGTGTAATCCCTTCTTACTGCTATCGACCTTTGATTCCCACATGAATGCCCTTTAGCCATCCCAAAGAAAAGATCATACCACCAGTAAAATTATCACTAGATAGATTAAAATGTTTGGAGCCTACTCAAATTAGCAAGTGACAACGATATTGCACCATTCACTTCACCAGCTGCTCAAGAGCAGTATTGGTTGCACCCCAAACCTGTTTTTCAAGTTCAAATATAATAGTTGAAGACTCTGTCCTTTTAGCGGTATCACCTATGTCCATCATTCTCCTTTCATACAATGTCCTATTATGAGGATAGTAAAGGTCATTTTATCATGTTGGCATCCCTTCTCCTCCATTTCTGCAACTATCCAATTTGCTTCATCTACAATACCGGCTTTGCAGAACCCATCAATAAGAACATTAAAAGTGACTAAATTTGGTCTTATTATGATATTTATCATTTCCTCAAGAAGAAACTAACCTTCCTGCATTTTACCTAACTTGCAACAAGCTGTTATGATAGAAGTGTATGTCATAATATCTGGCATAACACGATATCTTGAACTGAATTCTTTCAATAAATGACGAGCTCTCTCTATTTCATTGCTCCTGCACATTCCAGTTATAAGATTATTACAAGTCACAATATCTGGAAAGCATCCAAAATTTTCCATTTCATTGAGAAATCTAAAGGCCTTGTCAATCCGTCTGGCTTTACATAACCCTCTTATTAATATGCTAAGATTCCATGTATCTGGACTTGAGTGCAATGAGAAATGCTCTCTAAACAAAGCAATAGCCTCATCTACTTGATTTCTAGTGACCAGCATATTCAAAACCACGTTATAAACATATTCACTCATTCGAACCTCCTTTGGGTTAAACTCCTCAAGTAATTTCTTCATCAAATCAACCCTACAAGCATTAACAAAAGACTCTAATAAAAACCCAAGAACCAAACTGTCGACCACATGCCCATCCCTTCTCATACAATCAAACACTCTTTTTGCCAAATCATGAAGACTCCTTCCACACAATGACCTCATTAGCACATCATAAGTCTTAAAACAGTGAACCATACCCAACTCAACTCCAACAAATTCAAAGAATCCAAAACCCAACTTAGGATCAAAACTAAACCATCTATTAGTCACTTCAAAAGCAATCCCCGGACTCAAATGTACGTGTAAATAATCAATACAAGTTTCTGAATACCGGGAACGGGCAAATATCGAAGCAACAAGTTTAACAAACTAGTTGTTGGGTGCACTATCTTGAGTTACTTGATTATACCCACATGGTGGCGGTTGGCATTGGGTGTGGAAAAATACAATTGCTGTAATATTGGAATTGCCGGTAGGCTAAAGAAGGAGTTATATCCGGGTCATCGGTAATTCTAGGCCATTAGTATGGATTTTACCTCTATACCCACAGCGTCACTGTTGTAGGTATAGAGACAAAAACCAAAACCGAAACTCGGGATAAGTTCGATCGATGGATCTGAAACATGAATAAGTTGGTGATAGGAATTCAAAGAATGTTAAAAATGGATTCTTAGAGTGAGAGAGAGGAGAGATAATCAAATGCACAGCACAGAGGGATGACTCTGGGGGAAGGAGGAAGAAAGCTTAGAGTAATTTTGGAGGGGAGAGAGAGAGAGAGAGAGAGTGAGAGGCAGAATGCTCGAAGTCGAAAAGAAAGAGAGGATGTGTATTTGTGTAAAGGTGGGGCGGAGTGCACGAAGTGGTTGCGGCAGAAGCGAGTGAGAGAAAGGAAAAAAAAAATGGTCGTGTATGTATATGTGTAGGGAGTCCGATGAAGGGGAGAAAGCAAGAAGGGTTGATTTGAAGGTTTACTTGGTATGAGAGGAATTCGACGGTGAAAAGAAAAAAAACGTCAGAGGAGATGGTCACGTTGGAGTGAAGGGAGGATGGATTTAACGAGGTTAAAACACATTTGTATGCTTGTTCATCCGTAAGGAAAATGACCGTCATTAATGCTTAGGTGATCCAACAGCTACTGTTATTATTTTCTTTTATGTACTGGAAACTTTTGGAAATCTGGCGTCCAGTCATAAATGATCTACTGTGCACTGAATGAAATAGTTCCGTGAATATTTATAGATATTTTTCATATAATACCTGACGTTACTTTACTATCCACCATCCTCCTCATAAATATATTTTTGCCTTCTCCAATCATTAATTTAATTTGTTCACCCTGTGTTTAATTTTCATTGTTTCACCAAGTAGTTAACTGATCTCCATTATTTGAACTTGTAAGTAATATTTGAAGATGCGTAAGGAATCTAAGAAAAAGACACTCAACAAGAGTAGAAGCAAACAAATATTGACTGTTTAAGATGGTCGCATTTAACCGTGCCTTTACCACAATACAAGTAGTTTAATGTAACAATAAATGATAATTCCTTTTAGGGTAACGTAAGGAGACAAGACTTATAGAAACAACTAACCGCTCAAGGTGTTTTACACTTCATCAGGTGGGACCCTCAAGTGCACAAGAGGTGAAATATAAAAGGAAAGATAAAATATAAAAGAAAATTTGGTGCTTCGATTCAGAAATAAGAAGAAAGAAGTTTCACTATCCAAAAGCATATTTCGCTTCCCTCAAATTTCCGTAGTCGGTTGAGCTAATTGGGTGAATTATATCTTGAGCAACTCAGCCTATGTTGATACTTTGGAGAAAGCGAACATATATTTTCCAATATATATTTCCTCTCATTTCAGTTTTCCTCATTCCAACAACATGGAGATTTAGAGGGCATTGATGTGTCGTTAGAGCACTCAGACACATATATTTGTGATTGCGTGGGGTGAGGTCACACCCACTTTAGAAGATGTCAACACACGTCTATATCTTCATGATTTCAATGTGACTGATATCACCACATCTACGATTTCTGAAGAGGATTGAGATCTAATCTTGACTTTGGAAGCCGAAAAAAAGAAAGCCATAGACACCCACAAAAAAGCTACTTTTCAGGCTCGAGTGAGATATTTCTTCGAAGGGAATGAAGAATACGAGTGAGTATCAACACTCTTACTTTTGTTATTCAATTTTGTGAATTTGACTGAGTTATCTCATGAATGGTCTTTTCTTACAGGTATGAATTGGAGGCTTTTATTGCTTGTTGGCTATTGTTGTACGTATTTCTCGGCGGTCCAGAAGACTGTGTAAGCTCACGTTTATTTCATTTGGCAATCATATAGTACATGGAGAGCATTTTGCCTTAAGGCTATTTTACTTAGGATCATTGTACCAGCATCTCGATCTCTATCATGAGGCTTCCATTTAATTGATGGGTCAGTACGTTATCGTGTCTCATGTAAATATAGTATTCTTGCATATTTTCTTTTGTGAGTGGTACAAGAGATACTGTGGATCCTGTTTTGATGGGCCTAAATGTAGTGAGCTACGAGCTTAAGCATGGGTTAATAAGCAACCTTTAGGTGCTTTATTGGATGTTTTAGACAACTATAAAGAAGTTACTTTTTGCCCCTATGCTAGCAAGACACCAGGATTGAAAGATATCATGAATTTACCTTGTGCAAGGGAGAGACTCAATGCTGCTGAAACTGGTTTCATCCTTTGGTGTTCGCTCGAGGGTCTCCCTTCTTTACTTGACTGGGGTGATTCTAGCAATCATCATTGGGAGTGTAAGGTGATGTTATATGCACCACATCGAGTTATTCGCCAATTTGGTTTTAACTAAAGGGTCCCTTCAAAAATATCAGTTGATGATAACTTTGATGAGTGTTGTAGATCACTAAGTCTGGTTGACTTTAGAAATATTTGATTGGGAGTGAGGCAGTTGTTTTTTCCATCTATCAATTGGTGTGGGATTGCCTCCATTGGTTGGCTTACGTGCTGGATAAGTTGCTTGGAAGATTTTAAGAAATATGTGACTTCACCGGTCGAGAGTGAGCTTCCAATGAGGACTATTTATAAGGATGAATTTCTGTTTTGAGCTCCTAATGAGAAGAAGAAGCGACTTTCTAGTGTAAGAAATAAGAATAAGAAAGACCATTCTACCCTTAAATTACCTATCATCAAATAAATCAGGCATTTACGAATTTGTGAGGGGTAACTCATTAATATCTTCCTTTTGGTATTTACACTTTGTATCTCTTAACTCATTTACTCACCGCTCTTCTTTGTTTCTTTATAAGATGAGGACTGTAGACATTTTACTGCCACTTTGAAGAATGACAAGGCATTGAGGAAGCTCCCTTCTGTTCTTTCTCCTTTTCCTACCTAACATGGCTTTGAGAAAACACCTCGAGTAGGTAATCATCTTACTAAGGCTACCGATGATAGTGAAAGTGATGATGAGTCTTCAGACATTGATAAATCTCCTAACGACACGAGTGAAGGTAGCGATGGAGATGATCCACAAGGTAATTGTCGAGTCTGATTTTTCAGTTTTCTATTTATTTCAATTGATTTCTTATTTCCTGATTAATACTAAACCCTAACCCGTTTAATATTAATCATCGACTAAAGAAATTGAGAAATTCTGGTTTTTTATTAAAAATAATTTTTGGAGTCGCCACCTGACGGAAGTCTGGAAAAGAAAAAGAAACCATAATCAATTGGGTGGATTGATTACGATTTGAATACCGATCTTTGATTTCAAATTTAATGAAGAACTAGAGGGTTCCAAGTTCGGGGGCTAACCTATTAAACCCTAACGGGTATCACTATATATTTACTGAAATTAGGATTATTTTTCTAATTATAATATTTAAAATAAACAAATAAATAAACAAAAGAAAAATAAAAAGAAAAAGAACCTAAGTTTCTATATAATTTATTGTCGCCCCGAAGGTGCCTACATACCCGTTAGCCGGGATCAGACGATCGTAGTTCTTTCCGAAAACTTTAATGTGTTGGTTCTTTTTATAAAAAATGATTGGTTGAATTTGGTTTTTTATTAACCATTTTATTTTTATTAAGAAAAATCCTTAGAAGCTTAATTTTTATTCCTAATTATAAAAAAAAAAAAACCTAAAAACCTAATTTTTGAAAAGCGCCAAATTAAGATTTTTATTTTAAAAACAACTAAGTGATAATTTTTTATTTTCAAGAGAAACCCTAAAGATTTTATGAAATATGCAATGTTCTACATGATGAAACTTTTATATAGAAAAGATGCTTAAAACATTAAAAAAGAAAGAAAGAAAAAAAATTTCCTAATCATAGAAAAGATGTCTGAATCATAGAAAAGATATCCGAATCATAGAAAAGAAACCTAAACTATGAAAAAGACATCTAAACTATAAAAAAAACATTTAAACTATGGAAAAGACATCTAAACTATAGAAAAGATATCTAAACTATGAAAAAGACATTTAAACTATGGAAAAGATGTCTAACCATATAAAAGAAGTCAATTAAAGACTTTTTTTTTTTCATCAATATCAAAATGATTTTTTAATTTAAAACAATTATATATTTTATTATTGCCCCGAAGGTGCCTACGTACCTACTAGCCAGGATTAGACGATCGTAGTTCTTTCAGAAAATCTTTAGTGTGTTGGTTTATTTTAATTTTTGAAAACCGTCTAAGTTTACATTTTAATTTATTTCGGTTTATTTAAAAAAATTTAACGGGGTCCTAACTCTTAAATGTTATTGTTTTATAAAAAAAAACTCTCCAAAAATCCTATTTAAAAAAAATATGATTATTATTTTCTTTTCAAAATAAATCAATTTTCTAAGTGAGGAAATCATAAAAAACTTAAAAAAGAAAAAACCTAAGTTAATATATATATCTATATTGTTATTAGCAAACGACTAGCTACAGTGGAATATAATACATTTAACCTATAAAACTAATACTTAAAAGAATCTACTAGGCTAATATATACATAACTACTTATATATTAACATAAATAAATAAGGATCTAATAAAATAATAATCATATGGTAATAATAATAAATAAATAAATAAATCAACAGTAATGAAATAAAATAAAAATTAAGCAACCAAACCTGAGTTGATGTTTTGGCTGTAGCGTTGGATTATTAGAAGCACTCGTACAAACTAATACCGATCGAGATCGCGCGTAATGGGCGTGCATGCGAATTGCAGCTCAAACAAAAACGCTGGTCGGTGTCGCGATTAGAGATCGGAGTCCGCTGTTGAGTTGATCACGCGAGGGAAGAAAGCCGTTCGTAGTTGCTACTCGAGAGCTGCTAACCGCACTGTACTGAGTCGTGTGGCGTACGGCATACGATGTTGGCGCGGTGTGTGTGCAATGATCAACAAAGTTTGCTTCGCTACTACTGTTTGGTGTCGTGGGGCTAGCGTTCGGCTGGCTACGTGGATCTGCTGCGTGGAACAGCTTGCTGTGTAGACCAATCTACTGCGTGGAACAATCTACTGCGTAGAACAATCTGCTGTGTGGAACGGCCTGCTGCGTGGACCAATTTGCTGCTGTTGCTCTTTTTGATGAAGCAGATTTTCCAATTTTTTATCAAGCTGATCTCCCCTCCTTTTCGTTGTGGTTCTTTTTTTATAAAGCCCAAATCAAATCTTAATGTACCCGATTAAACTAGATTACCCGTGACCTCCAACTAGATTACCCGTGACCTCCATTCATTAAAATTAAATTATATTTAAACTATCTAAATCCCTAAACTAAAATTAAAACTAATATTAAACTAATTATTCCTAATATAAATTACTTCCTAAAAATCTATGAAATCTTTATAATTTTTCCTTTTCTTATTTTTTTGGTATTTTCATTATTTGTTAATTTTTATTTTTTTGAATTAGGACCCTTTTTGTAAAAATAAAAATTAAGACTATGGAAGGGCAAAAATTAGGTGTCTACAGTAATATTGGTGATCAAGAGGAAATTCAAGACCAATCTATCATTGAAGAGGATTAGCCAACTGAGAAACAGACTGAAGCTTTGAAAAAGTTAAGCAGTATTGTTGATCAAGACAACTATGAAGCCATACACTTAGAAGAGGCTAATATCCAAGAGTATACTGAGGTTCTATGGGTAGTCGGACTCTTTGATAGCCAGCCGAGTAGTGTAGTGGAGGGCATTTCCCTAGGCACGGTCGTAGTCGATGACATTACCTCAGTATATAGTTGGATTCCTTCACTAGTGGCTCATGACCATATTGACCCTATTGTAGCTATTGAGGTGCCAAAGCAGATTGAGGGAGGTTCATCCCATATAGTGGTAGTGAAGACATTGCAGCCTTCCGGTGCATATTCTTCATTTCATGGATTCACAGTTCTATTGGATCTTTTACAACCATTAGAGGACTTACGGACTATGGAGGGTGATTTTTGGATTAGATTGATCTGTCTTGGTAATGAGGTGATAAATACTATAATAACGTTCCTTAGGAAAGCTGCTTCACTTCTAGATAAGTCTTGGGAATTAGTACCTATTCGAGATTTGCAGCTATTAGTAAGTAGTGTTGTTGGAGCGTGTGGCTTGAACTTCAAATTACCAAATATGGAAGTGATCGCCTTTGAAGCCCAAAAAATGTTAGAATCATAAGATATTGTAGAGCGACACAATCGACTTGAAGTTGAGCTTAAAGTAGTTAAGTTGGAAATGCAAAAACATATTGAGGGCATAGATCGCAAGACTTCTATTATATCAGTGCTTCATCGTTGAGTGATCCCCGTTTGAGTCTTTATATTTATGCATTGGACTTTTATGCATGTTTGTACAAACTGAATGAGGGAACATTTCCCCTTTATTACTTGAACTTTCTCTTGTTTTTTCTTTTATGTCATCAAAGGAATCATCGTACTAACTCAATTCTTTTATGAGCATTAAAGATGTCGTAATAGTTATAGTGCATGTTATATTTAATAGCACAATCATGATGTATATCATAATAACTTTAGATCAGGCTTTAAGAATTCATTTCAAAGAGTAGAGAATAGAACATTGCACATCTTATGTCCAAGTAACATTTGACCACAAATTTGCAGTCCTTCATTAATAAAAACAACGTTTAATGTGTTAAGGGGGTATTACCCTCTTCTTAACCCCATTGATATGATCATACGTAGAGCATTAGATAGTAAAATAAAGTTGTGTATAATAGGTGTCATGTCATGCGCCTAGGAGACAACACTCTTACTAATTAACATAACATGAACCTGTAGCTATTGCTCCCTTAGGAGGCAAAGCTCTTACCAAGTAGTGGAACGACGCCATGCTTACTCTAGTTAAGCATTAATTTGAAAAACAATTGACTAAAAGCAAGCTCATATAACTAGAGCTATATATTTCATTTAAATTGTGATATGTCATATTCTTTACATATGAAACTTTTTTATGTATTGGAAATTTATAGGTGCTATGATGGCATTAGTCCTAGAGTTTCAGAGCTCACAATACCACTTTCATGGACTTCTTCAATGATGAAAGGCCTTTCCTACTTAGGTGTAAATTTCGGCACTGAAATACCTCGGCACACATGCTCAGCTGCATGAAGTACAACATCACCCTGTTAGAATGATCTCTTCTTCGTTAAGCGATCGTAAGCTACTCCAAGTCTATGTTGATAATTAATGAGATTACATTTTGTGGTGTTATGCCTCTTGTCTAATGCTTTCAAGTCTATCATTCATAGTACATTGGGTTTAAGCTTAACATTTATGGCCAATTTGGCAGATGGAATCAAAACTTCTATTGAAACCACTACCTTAACCCTGTACACCAATGAAAAAGGAGTTGCTTGTGTTGGCCTTCGTTTTGATATCCTGTAGGCCCAAAGTGCCAGTAGCAGCTTATCATGCCATTCCTTATGATTGTTGTGTACCATACGACTAAGGAATTTCAATAAACTTTTATTTGTTGCCTTAGCTTGCCCATTCCCTTTTGGATAGTAGGGCATGGATTTAATATGACTGATACTGTAGGAAGCTAATAACTGTTGAACATGAGAATTAATGAAAGGAGTTCCATTATCAGAAAGGACGCGCTTCGAGATTCTGAATTGGCATATAATGTTCTTCTTTATAAAAGTTGCCATAGTTGGTCTTGTTGCTTTCTTCAAGAGAATTGCCTCCACCTATTTTGTAAAGCACTCTGTTTTGACCAAGATCCAAATATATTCCTTTGATGGAGGATGTATAGGTCCAATAAGGTCAAATGCCTATGTATGGAAAGGCTATGGGGTTATAACACTATGAAGCGTAATTGTAGGGCCATGGATAGCATCACCATGTTGTTGACAAACAACACATCTCTTGGTAAAATTGAAAGAGTCTACTTCCATTGTAGGCCAATAGTATCTTATATCTAGTAAATAATAATACAATTTTCTTCCTCCCCAATGCTCTTTACACTCTCCAACGTGCACCTCTGTTAAAACCATTTCTATTTTAGGGGGGGCAATGCATTTTAAGGGTTTCCCCATGAATAATACCCTATAAAGCTCACCTTCATGCATGAGATACTTTCTAACCTTATGTTTTACGAGTCTAGCATCTGTACCATTTGTGGGTAGCACATTCTTTTCTAAGTAGTTAATATACGGAAGCCTCCAGTCTCCTATGCTAGACACAAAATTGCATTCGCCTTGATCAGGTAACTCAGAACATTTGGGACAATGTGTTTAGAGGTAGAGCGTATCCTTTGCCATCGAGGGCTAATAGTAGCTTGCATGTTGAATATGTTGATATAACTGGGGCCCTTCCTCTCCATACCAAATCTAGTGATACTTGTCCAATTTAAGATGAGCCTCCTTTGCTCCGATGCAACGAGATAATACCCCTTCTAGGCCTTTGTAACACAACATCCCCTTAATGTTGATGAAGTTTTTCAATGTTAAAATAGAGGCTGCACTAGGATGTGCCAACTGTTCCATAAATGGGATGCGCCAATCATTTTGTACCTCTTCTTGTTCCTCAAGAAAATTCAATGTTGTATAAGGGATAGATTTCTTTATTACTCGAACATTTACACCCCTACTTGTATCTTGAATCGGAATTTTGGATGCCAGAGTAGCCAATGCATCGGCATATCGATTCGAAGATTATATTGTGTGCTCATATCGTACAGAGTTGAACTTTTTGACAAAGGTTTGTACTATAACCCTATAAGGTGCTAATGTAGGTTCCATTAATCTAAATTCACCCGTGGCTTGCTTAATGATTAAGTTTGAGTCACCTCGTACGCATAAATTATGTGCCTCGACCTCTTGCATCAACAATAAGCCAAGTAACATTGCTTCATATTAGACCTCATTATTAGTGCATCAAAAATCAAGTTTAAATGCTAGTGGTACTTCATGACCCTCAGGTGATGTCAATACAATTCTAGCTCCCCAACCTTGATTTCCTACTGACCCGTCAAATTGCATTGTCTATTCACCTTCCATTTCAATCATGAAAGAATCCTCATGAAACTCAATCGGTATAGCATCCGTACTCAAGCTCTCTTATGCATTTAGGAAATGTGCTAAAAGATCAGCTAAAGCTTGTGACTTAACAACTTTAAGAGATTGTACCATAATATCAAACTCTCCAAGGAGAAGCAACCATTTTGCTATGCATCCTGATAAGGCCGATTGAAATAATAAGTACTTGATTGGATCAAAATGAGTCATCAAATGGATCTTGTGCACAAGGAAGTAGTGCTGAAATTTATGCATGGTAAATGCCAATGCGAGACAATGTTTCTCACAAGACGGGTAATTGACCTCGCTCCCTTGAAGGGTTCGGCTCAAATAGTATATAGATCACTCTTGACCTTCCACTTCTTGTGCAAGCAAAGCTTCGATAGATTTGTCAGTAAAAGTAAGATATAAGACCAAAGGTCTCCCTTTGATAGGCATAGTCATAGTTTGTGGGGAAATCAGGATAGTCTTAATCTTCTGCATCACCTCTTCAAGGATTCAATCCCATTCAAATGAGACTCCTTTTTTCAAAATTTGATGCAACAAGTATGAAATTTCCACAAGTGTGGGCATATATCTTCTAATGTATGAGACCTTTCCCATAAAGGTTTTCAATTCCTTTAAGGTGGTGGGAGATGACATTGATCTTATGGCTTGTACTTTTATAAGATCAACATTAATTCCCTTTCAATGCACAACAAAACCAAGAAACTTCCCTAAAGACACATCGAAAATACACTTAAGAGGGTTCATGCGAAGCTTGTATAGTTGACATCATTCAAAGACTCTTTGTAAATGGACCAAATGATCAGGTGCTCTTCCAGACTTGATGACTATGTCATCAACATAATCCTTCATACAATCATGCATCATGTCGTGAAATAGAGGAGTCATTGCCCTCCAATATGTGGTGCCTGCATTCTTAAGTCCAAATAGCATGACGGTATAATAGAAGTTTCCAATTGGTGTACGAAAGGTCATGCACTCTACGTCTCCTTTCGCCATCTTAATTTGATTATATCTACTAAAACCATTTATGAATGAAAATAGCTCATGACCTGCAGTTGCATCCATTAGAGTGTCAACATATGATAAAGTAAAATGATTCTTAGGGTAAGCTTTGTTTCGACCCCTAAAATCTACGCATACTCTTATTCGTCCATTCTTTTTCCTTACAGGAACAATATTAGCGAGCTAGGTAGGATGTTTGATTGGCCTTATGAAACTAGCTTGTAACAATTTCTCTACCTCTTACTTGATTTGCACTTCAATCTCAAGACGGAAAACTCTTTGCCCTTACTTTACAGGGGTAGCCCCAAGAGTAATATTCAGTCTATGTACTATAAGGCTAGGATCTAACCCAATCATTTCTTCATAAGTCTATGTAAATATGTTTCTATACTCCTTTAGTAACTCGATAATATGAACCCTCATTTCTTGTAAGAGACTCTTACTAATGAATATTGGCCATCATGACTCCCCTGATCATGACAGGTCCAATTCTTCTACTTCCTCGGCTTGAGGCTTCATTTGATCTTGTAATTGTTGTAGGGTAGGCTGAACTTCTTGAACTGGTGTAGGATCTGAAGAGGATAGGCACGCGTCTTCAGATCCCTCAAACCATCATAAACGATTCACATGCCATCCATCTTCTCTAATGAAACTTTCAATTTTAGTAAATTGCTTATTCTTTTTCCTCCCTCCATGACATCCATACATCCTTTTCTTCTTTTGTTGGTCCTCTTGAGTTTCCTCCCATGTAGGCAAAGGAATACCAGATAGCTTGGCTATGGCTATTTCCCCATCCTCAGTAAATTCATCGAAGAATCCAGATTAAGTAAAATAAGACTCATGTTATTCAAAAGGATTCTTTGAGGTTGGAATAAACACGTCTTTCCCATTCCAATGTCCTTTGATACATTGATGTAATGTTGAGGGAACCAAATTGTGATCATGCAGCCACTTCTTACCTATTAGTAAGTGATATTGCACGGGCGCATCGATCACATGAAAAGTCGTGGTGCTATGAATAGGCCTAACTTTAAGATCAATATTAACATATCCAATAGAGCCAGTAGGGGTGTGACTGAAGCCATTTATCGATATGAGTTGTCTAATTAAGTGTTAGATATCAATCCCTGTAGCTTTGAATGTATTCATTGGCATTATATTTGAGGAAGAACCGTTGTCAATGAATGTTCTTTTAATCAAATAGCCATTAAGAACACCTTTTACATATAAGGGATGGTTATGGTTAGGGCCTTTCATACACATATCTGCTTCAGTGAATAAGATGGCATTTTCATGTGCCTTAGCCATTCTCTTTATGGGCTGCTCTACATTACATTCTGCATATTGACCTTCAATGATCTGTGTAAGTGCAACTATTGCTGCAAGCCTGGCATTTTTGTCAAATCCTAACAAGTTGAAGAAGTTCCTAAAGTTTGCAGTCTTTAATAACCTTGTAATAAGAGGCAGATACTCATCGTCATGAGCTCCCATCAACTTTTCCTTACTTCCAGAGGGCTATGTATCAACTACTTCAATCATGGAAGGGTTGTGACTGATGGCATTGACAGTTCCTCTCTGGTCGTTATGAGTTGGAAGCAGATTATTTCTCACATTGTTGTTATTTATAATCAACTCTCCATATGCAACTCGTTTATTGAATATTCTCTTTAGAATGAAACAATCCTTAGTTGGATGATTGATAGTCCGATGAAATCTGCAATACTTAGGATCGCTCTTCTCCTTATTTATAGGGAGATGTTCAACCTTTGGGAGCTTGAGATTTCCATTATGCAACCATTGATCCAACATTTGATGTACCTTAGCTATTGGACAAGGATATGTCAGTGCAGGCCTGGAGTCATAAGACTTATCATTTTTAGGTTTCTTTGTTTCCTTTTGTAACTTGCCTTGAGTAGCATTCATAGACGAGGTACGCTAATTGAATCTTCCAACTCCATTCCTTTGTTAAGCCACTGAATTGTTGGTCCTTTGTGCATTCTCAACCAATGCAGCAAAAGAAGCCAACAATAGACTCTCAAGATAAATTGTGTATTCAGAGAACATCCCTTGAATACAAATCTTAACCGGTTCTCTCTCATCACAAACATCTTGTACATCTAAGGAACGTTCTCTAAACTGCTCAATATAATCCATGAGATCCTTTCTAGACCTTTGATGAATTCGTCCCATGTTGGTGAGAGTTACTCTTTCTTCAGTAGAAAACAATTTTTCAAGAAATATCCTATACGTTCCACCCCATGAATTGATTGAGCTTAGTGGGAGATTAACATACCACGTATAAGCTTTTTCTGTAAGTGATTTTGAGAATTCCTTTAACTTCATATTATCATCTAAGCCGTAGACTTTTAGGGTTTCAATGAATTTCATTAAATGTTCCTTGGCACTTCCCTTCTTCCCATCAAACAACATGAACTTCGAACTCACATAGTCCTTTGGATATGGCTTGATAGTGATGCATGAATGATATGGGAACTTCAATTCCAAGATGGCTGACATATATTTTGCCTGTATCTCCCTCATGTACACATCCAAATACTCTTTAGTCATAAACGAAGCCCTCTAAGTAGATGCTTCTATTCTTACCAGCCTCACCAGAGTATGGTTGGTGAAGTTCACAAGAACAAAATTCATCGGAGCTAAATTAATAGGGGTAGGGTGCACAGAATCGACAATTGTAACACGTGAAGATAATGAGCCTCCTATCTGATTTCCTTGATTTACCAATTTAGGCGAGGTTTGCTGTGTAGAGATAGGCTCCATTGTAGGAAGTTGTTCCTTAAGCCTAGGAGCATCTTGCTCACCAATAATTAAGGGATTCAGTGGTTAGGAAGTTGGTGTAACATATTATTGCATCACATTAGCAGGACCCACAATAGTTGCCCCTTGTTGTGCAACAATGAAGGCAGTCAAAATAAGTATACATTAGGCAAACATTACCCTAAGCTCATTTAAACTCTGATTAGTTCATTGCAGCTCTCGTGCAAGTTGCGCATTGTCGAGGACAACTTCTTAGGTACCCTCTCCTTGATTTGTACCTCCCATTGGAGGTAGATTTTGATTATTGATAACAACAGTACCATCTTGTTCTTGATCGTTAGCATCGGTAGGATCAGTAGGCCTTCTTTACGGGGGTACCATGATGTGAATGTCAAATCTCTCCTCCTTAGTGGAGTCACCAAAAGAATGTGGGGGGTTCGATATCGAAAGAGGTTATGTGTATGCTGCATGTTGTATCACGCTACATGTGATTAAGGAAGTGATTTGACTTATACGTATGGGATGATCAAGTAAGGTAAGATAGGGAGGAAGAGTAGGAAATCTTAGTAAGCTCTAACACGTTAGGTGACAGATAAAGGAGCACGATGGCATCAAACTCTACAATAGGTGAAGAGCAAGGTAGTGTTCTTAAGGTGTTTGTGTGTTTTGATCTTTAAGACAGAATTCTAGCAGAGTAATAACGTTCATAGGAATTTGTCTCCTCTCTAAAAAATGAAATGAATACAGTATTTATAGGAGATGGTAGGTGGATTTGATCCCTTGGATCATGATATTGATCAATGGCTAGGATTAAAACCTTTTATATATGGTATTAGGTAGGCTTTTTTTTTTTTTTATGGATTTAGGCCCTAATAAAGGGCTTTATATTTTATTAGTGTGAGCTAAGTCAAGAAAATGCTGGATTAGGCAAACCGATCCAACAAGCCCTACTCCAAGCCCACCATGCCAAGTCTCCCTTGATTATCTTGCATTTCTATGGCCTTAACTCTCAAGGCCCTATCACCTTAACCCAAAGAGTCAAACCCATGTTGTTACTGGACTTGAAGCCCATGAGTCAGATTTAGCCCTCTACAGAGATCTAAGCTTGGATGGCTATCTCCAATTCGGTTTAAGGAAGGGTAATATCCTTAACTTCACATGGTTACTAAAAGACCATGTACGATGTTACGTTCATACTGGTTGCTCATGCATTGTACTTAAATTGCTTGACAACCTTGATTATTTTCGTGTTATGGCATAAAGTGAGTCTCCTTCCACTTACTAAGCTTGTAGTTCTTTGGCTCTTTCCCCTATAGTTTTCTTATAGGGATGGTAGCTAGGAGATTGGACGAGTTAGGAATCTGAGTGTACAAGTGTTACTTCAACAATCTCTAAAAGAGGGTTTATTCCCAAATAAGAGTATAGTTTATTCTCCATGAGTCTAGATGTAAAAATGTAAATATTACTTATTTTACTGTTTAGTAAAGGATCCCAATACTTTGCAATCCTAGAAAGTAGGGAGACATTGAACTTTACAGTTATTTTATATTGTATACTTATATGTAAAATGATTAAATGAATAAGTAGAATCTTATGATTTCTGACTCATAAAATGATTGTCACCTTATGGGTGCATATGTGTCATAAGAAATTAATGAAAATTCACAATTTAAAAGTCAATAGCTAATTTTGATTTATCTAATATGTACAGTTAAAATGTAATAGATCATTTGTTAAAAAATGTGATTTCATATATTAACATAGTTTAAAGTATTTATGTTATTATAATATATAATACTATAATGCATATAATATTATTAAGCATATAACATGTAACATTTACTACAATTTTAATTATAATATATATATATATATATATCATTACATATGATTTAAAACATTATTATATTTGTTAACTATGTGCAAAAGTCCTCTCATTAAGCTAACCTATTATCTTAATATTAAAGTGGGGCGGGGTGGGGTGGGTTTCAATTTCTCCTAACCTTACTAATTTAATTAAACTGACCATATATAAATTATTTATTGATCTTTGTAGGTGAGTATTACTAGTCCTCAACCACTGCAACCAAAATTTACATGAATTTGGACATTGCACGAATGTCAATAATTTTAGAATAGTACATATTATTCAAATGTTCAACTATGACAACTACACTATATTATGTAATTAATGCATTTTTTGTTGTAAAGCTTTGAAAAATAGCATTGGGGCTAAACTAAATATCTTCTAACCGATGCAACATATAGTACATAAAGATACAATGTTTGTGTACATATGTAGTTTGTAATCGATCATACAAATGACATGGAAATACAAAAATCAAGTTAGTGATTTTTTATTTTTAATTCAAAATTTATGAAAGATTGCCATTGAAAATATTTACACTTTCTATTGTAGTAAATTATCTTTGCATGCATAGTGACAGTTTTGCTTATTGAAAATGAATCACAATGGTATTACATTAGGTGTGAGATTTGTAGATGAAAGCTTGAAAAGGAAGAAACTTAGTTTGTTTGTCAATATTGTAAAAAATATTTACAATCACCAATGTTAAGGTAATCATCTCTATTATTGTTTCAAGCATACGTACACATTATGCATTTTTAGTTTAAGACAAAATGTCTTCAAATTGTTTTTTGGGTAATTATAACAGGGAAAGGGAAATTTAAACCTAGTATATCTTACTGAGAGACCAGTGTTTATACCAATAAGTTACAAAGCCATTGATGTCTTTAGATTCTTGTATAGACTATTTTTCCTAATAAAAAATATCAAATACAAATGGTAGTAACTGATAATAAAGAGACAGTTACATTTGTTATGTTTAATCACGAGGCTGAAAAGGTTTTAAAAATAGGTACTAAGATTTTACTCGCAAAATAAAATCAAGTATTTAAATTTACTGTCAATAAATATACAGTTTCTAATTTCATTAAAGTGCCTTTATATAATACGATTTTTCTTTCTATAAATAATATAACATGAAAAATTCAAATTGCCAATTCAGATAAATGAGTTGTGTGAACAAAGATTTATTTTTAAATTGAAATCGAATTACTATAATTTACAAACATGCATGAAACAATATTGCATTGATAAATTGTTCACCATTATTTATTGAACTAAGACAAATGCATTGTTAAAAGAAATATTCTCAATTAGTTACTATACATTTGCATTTGACTTTTTTTTTTTATACTTTTTATAATATTAAATATTAATTGTATTTCATCTTTTATTATAGAAGTGATGCAAGGAATGAGCAATTAACATGAAGTAGTATCAATAAAACAATCATTATCCACTTAACAAAATAATTCTCTAGAATTTGAAGACAAATAATCTTAACTATTGAAGAAGATGGATCATGATAACGTAGATAAAGAATAATTTAACAACATAGTTAAGAGAATAATGATGAAATGAGTTATTTCTCTTAAAATTACTTTTTACATGAAATTTCTTCTTTTCAAATTTGACGTTTAATAATTAATAAATAATTGTCTTTTCTAAAGCACAATATAAAATGAAAAAAAAAAAACTTAAGATCTCCAATTGTTTATAATAATATGATAGTTTTTCCCTTATAATATACAAACATGATTTTAATATTTTGAAATTTTTTATTTGCCAAGTATGATTATTTGAAAAAAAAAATATTTATCTAAACTTTTATCTACACACAATGTGTGCTCTTAACTAGTTAATATTTGAAACATATTAATAGTAATAAATTTAAGGTTACCATAAATTAATGATTCATTTTTTTTAAAGAAACAATATTAATTAAAACCAAAACACTATAATTAAGTTAGTAATTTATTTAAGTCGTAAAATTCTTTTAACTGATATAGTTAGAAACTGCTTTTGAGTAGAAAATCTCTTAATTTATTTAACTTCACATAATTTCAGATTCATTCTATAATGTAATCTATAGTAAAGAAGTATAAATTAAGGTTTTAATTTTATTTTATTTTTATAACTCTTATTTTACGTACATATTAAATAGATTAATTTTTTTTTATAAATAAGGTATATATATTTTTATATATATTCTATATCTTATAGTATTTTAATATATATCCTATTTTTTTAAAATACTATTTATTCTCATTTTTATTAATTCTTTATTTTTCTATTTTAGTTATAAACATACCCTATATTCTAGAATCTCTTAGAATAGTCTAGAGTCTACCTAAAACCCTACCTATAACTTTCCTAAATCCCCTCTCGTCATTTCCTCACCCTCTCCTTTCTGTCTACTGGACCCCCATCTCCTACCAATTCTCTCTCTCGTCCCTTACTAGCTCTCCCTCTTGATTAGTTTTTCTTCCCCTACCACAATTGCTCCCTCTTTCTAACACTCTATTCTCTCAATCTCCTCTTCCAATTTGACTCTATTAGCCACTCCCTATACACCATCGTTGAATCGTATCCACTTGTTTGCATTTATGGAGTTGAAATAGAACAATAAAGCTTAAACAAATTACAAAGGAAGTTTAACTAAATTTAAGTTTTAGAGTTTAGACCATCTTTCCTAGTTATTTTCATCTTCCTTCTCTAAGAAACTTCTAAACTCCGACCATTTCTTCATCCTTGGCATGAAGCAATTTTTCCAGCAATACTACCCTCCGCGCACCAACAAACTCAAACTCTGAGATTTATGTATCTCCTTTTATTGTTTATTTCTAGTTCATCAGTAACGACTCTAGTCTTATAATTCAATCACTAATGTAACTATGCTTTGCCTCCTCCAAATCTTGTTCTATGTTGATCGGTCATGCTCTATGAGAGTCTAACTAAAAATTTTTCTTCAAAATTCTTAGGCTACCTTAAACGATTCACTCCTTTTGGAGCCTTCTCATGGGCCTTCATTTATTTGGTGAGTCATTTACTCATTACACTGAGTTGATTCAATTTTGCTTTCTTAGTTTTCATTTTTTTTTTCTCTTTTTCTTTTTTCATTGCTCTTTTGAGGATCGTTGTTCTATGTTAGTCTCAGGCCAACTTTTCCCTCCGAAAATTTGATGAAGCATTCATTACTTAACAAGTCTGCCTGGTTTCGTCTCCTTACTATTCATTATACTAAAGAGTTTTAGGGAATTATTATATTATAAAATATAAATTATGTAAAGTATATGGTTTTATATGTTATAAATAAACATATCTATTATGGAACCAACTTAATGAATAACTTATGTGAAGTATTGTTATTATACAACGCATACTGATATTTTTGATAATATACTTATTATTATTATTGATGATACTAATATTGTAATATTATTTCCATTTCGTTGATATTATGGTTATGTAGTGTAAGATATTAATGGTATAGTATGCATGGTTTGGATTCTTATTATTAATATATCTTTTCTTATGTACTTTTATAAGCTCTAGTATTATGTAATTAAGTTTATATTTTTTTATTATTATAACAATTAGTAAAACTATCTATTTTGACACCCTTATTATGTGTCAACTTTACTTTTTTCTTTTAATAATTAAATAATATTATATAAATATATTAACTTTTTCCTTTATCGTATTACGTATTTATATTATCTTCAATTTCTATTCTGGATTTATGATTGAATTCAATTATTTTCTTTCAGAACCTTTAATTGGATAAGTTTATAAGCTCATAAGTAACTTTTAGATAGAATCTAGTTATCGAATTCCTGAGGGTTAATATGTATACTTGTTCTTCAAATAGACTTGTGGTAGTTTTCTAATTCCTTATTGAAGTCTGAGCTTTTGATTCAAGGTTGTGAGTTTGGTGTTTTGTTAGCTGTTGTGGAGTAATTCCAGGTACGTGGTTCTTATTTGTATAGGTTGTAAGCCCTAAAGCCAAGCCAAATAACCGTAGGTTTGAGTTTAAAACCCAAAGTTTAGGCGATCGGCTAAAGGATCCGATTAAACCAAAATTATAAACTATTTAGCAAAATACTAGTAAAAATGACCCAGTAAACTTAAATTTAAGAAAATAAGTAGTAAAATAGGAGACTAAAAAATTTTCAAATTTTAAGCATAATAACTGCTAATTACTGAAAAGGCAAAAAGTGTAATATAATAACTAATAAATTATTAGAGATAGATTATATGTATACTAAAAATTTTAGAATGACCAAAATAATATTTAGGAATATTCACGTGTACCCCACATGCATTTATGCATAGATAAAAATATGCGTAATTAGTGAAATAGGCCAAAAACTAAGCAAATAATTAAAGAAAAATATAAAATAATTATGGAAAAATTAGAAGAAGATAAGCTGCAATAAGATCAGGTTGTGATAGAAAAAGAAAAAAAATAACCAATAAGAATTGGACAAACAAAAAGCCAAAAATCAAGGAATTGGGGCAAAATCTTATCAAATTAATGCACATTAATTACTACATTTGTCTATAAATAAGGAAAAAATTTTTAGAAGTCATTTGACCAGTTTGAGATTTGAGAAAAATCAAAACACTGAAAAAATCGAGAGAAAATCCAGAAAAAAAAAAGAAAACTATGCAGATTAGGCAAGTGAACCAAAACCACCACCCACCATCACCTAGGACCGAACCACCACCACCACCTTACACTAGAACCACCGCCTGGACCGGCCGACAACATTGGACTGGGTTTGGACGGCCCAAAAGCTTCGAACCGGTTAGTCATTTATTCACCCGATTTTTGTATAATTTTGTAAAATTAGTTATTTTGCCCAAAAAATTATGAAACTTGTTATTCTGAGGTTTATTTGTATGTAGATTTAGGGAAAAATATTGATTTAGTTTAATTATGTCTGGAAATATAGGGTCCTTTACAAATTGTTCAAAATCGAGCATGATTAAACCGGAAAATAAATAGGCTTAAGGATGTAGTTTGGAGTTCAAAATTTTTCTGTAGGATACTCATATGATATATAACAGTGCTATGAAGCCATTTTTTTAAAATTAATTTTCGAAATTTTTAAGTTAATTTTTAGCCCTAAAATGATGGTAAAATTGGGTGATTTAGGGTTAATTAGGTGATTAGGATGTTAATTACTGATTTGGATCTTAATTAGATGTTTAGGGAAGTTAATCTCTACAATGGAACCCTAATCTTAGCCTTTAGGTACTAAGTATGGTTAATTAGGGAAATTAGGTAAGTAATATAATAAATTAGTAATATGTGAAAATATAAATTAATAAATCTAAAAAAATAAGGTTATTTAGATAATATTATAATAGAAATCAGAAAAATAATAAATCTGAAATGACATTTAATTTTAAGTAAATATCTCAAAATATAAGATTTTTACACATTGGGAATAAATCCGGTACCTCAATTAAGGTTAGCGTGTACCGAATAGTTTAGAATACCAAAATTACGACCCAATAGGATATTTGAATACCCGAGCGTAAGGTGATTAATGTCACATTGGGATTCGAGCCTAATTAAAACTTAGGAATTAAAACTAGAATCTAGTTTAGGAACCGAACCCCGAAATAGAATACAACGAATCATTAATACGTTATAGGTATACATGAGGAAAATGAGCTACATTATGAATTAGAATAAGAATCCATAAAATATAAGTACTAAAAGAACCTATTTGTATTATAGGACACCTAGAAACAAATCAACTCGCAACTTGAGGATCGAGCGATCGAGCAAATTCAAGTAAGTTGGGTTATTGCTTATTGTAATAGAGTACTAGTTTTGTAGTGCTCGGAGACTTAGGATTGTGTATACTTGTGATTGTAAATAGTTTGTGCATGTGTTTGATGTATCTGAATTCGTGTTGGAATTTGTACTGTGAATGAATTTGTGACTGATTGAATTGGTATGAACTTGTTTGAACACCCTAACCGGAATTTAATCTTAGTCGACCTTAATAACTGAAAATGTCATGCATTGCAACCCGTTAGGGGATCATAGGACTCTCCAACCAAATACCGACCCCTTCGAAAGGGATAACGCAGGATTGCAAAATGGTCCCTTCTTCATCCTTAGTCGAACTAAGTGACAGGAGAGGAGGTCACGGCGGGGGTGAAGTCAATGGTTCGAAGGTAGTCGCAGGAGGAGCGAGGTCTCCATTGCACAAGCTTGGGTTTGGTTGTGAGCTGCTGCATAACATGGAACTCCTCAACCCGGATTGGAGCGAGTGAAATTTCTCTGATTTCACAACGGACCGGACAACGTTGTGCGATGACACTTGATTGATGCATTGCATGAAAATAATTGTTTGATAACCCTGTTTGTGCTTATATGCATTCATGAGTCTCCAATTCAACTTACTGAGCTATAGTTGCTCATACCCTTATAGATCCTTTTGCAGGTTATGATTTATGATCACTACAAGTATTATGCTGCCCTACAATTACCCAGAGGTTAGTCCTTTTGAAGCTAGGGGTGTGAGGATCAAGTTACTTAATATAATGTGTGACTAGAATAACCATGTAATTAGGAATGAAAGACTAATAGTTATTATGTAATCTAGTAGACTGTGGTGATTATGTATAACTTCCTGGGAAGCTCTGTGGACTTATTTATAATTATCTATGTTTTATAGAACCTTGTGATAATTATCATAATTGTTGTATAATTATTAATCGAACTGTTTACTTCAAAGCAAGTAGTCGTCGACGCCTTGTGTAGATTATCTCTATGGTAGGAATTGTGAGGCCAGTTACTATCATAGAATGGTTTACACGGCGGGACTGTTGCGACTTCGCGACTTCGGGGCGTAACATAGGTTGTACTTGTTAGGACTTAGAGTGTAATTAGACTAATCTATATTCGGTCTAAATCAATAGTTTGTTGATTTTGTTTTACCCGCTCACTCTAGGGGCCGGTAATAGTAATTCCATAGAGGAGTAACCGCTGATCATGTGTGAGATTTTCCTAGTGAACTTTCATATGGGATAACACAACTAGAATACTAGGTTTCTGAACTCTAGACTTTAGACTCTAAACTTTAGGCATAATGGACTTAAATAAAAACTTATATTATATCTATTTATGTATGTAGACAAAGATCAACATATGGTAAGGTCATGAATACCCCTATATTGTATGCTGGCTTAAATTAAAGGTAATTAAACTATTGTTTTCTTATATGTTAATATAATTGCATTATATGCATGTATATGTTTTGGGCTTGGCATCCGTATGTGTTTATGCACTCATACTAATCTTCAGCTTACTCTTTTATTTTTACAGTTACAGGTCGATTCAATGAGTTGTGATAAGTATGAAATTGCTATCATTGAGTTGAGAAAGAGAGGCGGTTAGTTTTGTATGTTGTAGAAGATTAATATCTAGTTATTTGGTACTTTTGGGGCTAAAGTGACTCACTTGTGAGTCGCTTGTATTTATGCATTTGGAGAAGTGTTGTTTTGTACTTGATAAGCAGTTGTTAGAAGTGAATTTAGATATTATAGTTGGTTTCAAGGCCTTAATGTTTTCCTGATTAATAGAGATACATGGCGGGTTGTGGCGCCTTTAGGTTCTAGGGCATTACAAAAACAAATAATTAAGGATATAAGACATTAAAAAGAGTGTCAACTGCTTAATAATATAAATAAATAGATACAAATAAAAGAGAAAGCAATGAAAAATAATAACACCTATTGCTTAACATAAACACTGATGTATATGCAAAACATTTATATTTCATATTCTTAGAGTGATAAAACATAGAAGTAAAACATCAACTTACCAAATCAACATTAATCTACTGAATAGAATTAGTATTAAAAAATAAGTTAAGATAGCAAAATAATTCGTTAAATTACAGTTTTAAACAAAATAATATTACATCTAGATCATGATTTTAGAACGTGAACAAATAAAAAAAGATGTAGAAACATATATTAATAATTTCTATGGGATGAAGACATTATGAAATAATGCACAAATAAAAAATATCTTTTATTTAGTTCTATGTCAAAGTTATACGAAATTCCAAAAAAAAAAAAAAAAAAAAACTTACTGTTGAAAGTGCCTAAAAGATTAAGTACTAAATTAAAGTAAATGTTTCACATTTTTCCTACAAAAAGTAGAAATAGGAACTGAATTAAGCCAATGAGATATGGGAATTAACAGCATTCAAGATGAAAAATAAGAATTATTAAAAAGAAAGAGAGATTGAAACACATATGTAGTGAAGAAAAGTATTAGGTTTTTTCTACTATTTTTATTGAAAAAGCCAAACTAACATCTATATGCATACATTCCTAGAGTAGTGAAACAGAGAACTAGAATATCAATGATAATCTACGAGTAACATTTGTATTTAGAATTAAGTTAATAGAAAAACATATTGTTAGTATTGTATCAAAATTATATAAAGAAAGAAAAATGCAAAAGGAAATCACCTACAGTAGAAAGTACTTGAAAAATTAAGTTAATATAGTAAATAAATTGACTTACTTTAAAGCCAATGGTAAAAGAAAATTAACAACATGCAACTGAAAAATAGGAATTAAGATAAAAAGAGAAAAATGTAGCGACGAAAGAAAGCGATAATTTCTTTTTTGCATAAAGCTATATGAAATTGAAATAACTCAAAAAAATTATAGATTATTACAAATTATTATTTATATTTTGTGGTACATGTGTCATTGTTAGCTTCTTACACTTGTATTTTTTCTGTAGGATAATAGTTTGGAGGGAGCAACTAACATAAGTCTTGATATAAATGGTAGGAGACGTATTGTACAGGGTAGAATTTTCATTTTGCATAAAAATACACTTTGCCCTGTTTTTATTATCGAAGTTTTAGATATGCTCAACTCACAAGACTTGTTTCGATGGCTTACAATGGTGAACACAAGTTTATCTACTAAAGTTTGTCATGGTATCAGAGTAAGTACTCATCTATTTTTCTTCTTTGATTTTTTTCTGTTGATCAATTGAAATTAGGGTTTATGAATAATCTTCAGCTACCAATCATGAATAATATTGGAGAGTTAGTAATTAATGGTCCATGTTACCTATTAGGATTAGATAATCTAAGAATTTCAATAGGTAATATTGTGCTAAATGGTAGTAATTACCTTTCGTGGAGTAAATTTATGAAATTAGGGTTAGGAGCTACGGTTATGACAAGTTTTATAGACAGATCTATTATTAAACCAGCTGATGATTCACAAGATTTGAATAAGTGGATCCGTTGTGACTATATTGTGAGAAGTTGGCTCCTTAACTCGATGGTGAGTGATTTGGCTCAAAATTTCTTATACACTAAGTTTGAAAATCAGTTGTGGTAAGAAATTCTAGAGCAGTATGGTGTTGCAAGTGATCCCTTGATCTTTCGAATTCAGTAAGAAATTAGCAACACTAGGTAGAATAATCTAGATGTTAGTGCTTATTACAATAAATTATGTAAATGCTTGGAGAAATTGTATGAACTCCATCCCTATCCTAAGTATGATTGTAGATGAATGAAATATTGTACTTGTGCCATGCAAGAGCAAGTTATTGAGTATGATTCACATAACAAGCTGATACAATTCTTAATAGGATTAAATGAAATGTTGTAAAGCTATTAAAAGTTAAATTTTGTCCATAGAGCCTTTGCCTTCAATTAATAGGGCTTTCTATCTTGTATAACAAGTGGAAAAACAAAGGCAAATCAATTGTATGCTTGATTCTAATGTTGAGATGGTTGCATTTTATTCTTGTAAGGGCAATATGATTGATAAAAAGAAAAACAAGAAGAGCTTATATTGTAAGTATTGTAAAAGGGATGGGCACATTATAGAGACGTGTTTTCAACTTGTAGGATATCCAGAATGGTGTAAGGGAAATAAAATATTTTCAAAAGGATAAAGTTTTGTAGCTTGTATGGGTTAGAGTGTTAATGTTCTAACTGTGGTTAACATACCTTTAGATAAAGAAGTAAAGAGTACTTGTACAACTGATATGAAATCAATGGACAAACAATTTCTGAAGGATTTATGTCATCAGATGATCAAAATAATGAAATTTCATGACTTTGTTGATGCCATACTTGAATAGCAAAACATAAGTATTGTTTTCTTCCAATTCTCTTTGTTCACAAGCTTTGAATAGTAGCATGTTTACTTGGATAATAGATACGGTTGCTACAAACCAAATGGCACCATATCTTAACATTCTTCACAATATAGAACACCCGAACACTTTAATATCCGTCAAGTTGCTTAATGGTAGTGTTTTATACTCAAATCAGGTAGGTTTGATTCATCTTACACCTTAGCTTACTATTCTTAATGTTCTTTATTTGCTACAATTCAAACACGACCTCCTTTCAATACACAAACTAGTTACTACACATCCACTACAAGTTGTATTTGATTCCTCTTTTTATCATTTATAAGACCTACATTCTAAGAGGATTATAGCTACAGCAGTAGCCTCAAATGATCTTTATGTTCTTAAATCAAATCCTTCTTGTGTGTCTCGAGTTAATACTTTTGTTAGCAAGAATAAAAATGTAATGCTCTTGCATAGTCGTTTGGGGCATACATCATTGTCAAAATTACAGCATTTAGCTAAATACAAACACTATAACTTTGATAAGTTTCTGTATAATATTTGCTAAGAGACAAAGTTCTATCATTTGTCTTTTTTGAGAAGTTATACTCAAACTTCATTTGCCTTTGAGTTGATACATGTGGACATTTAGGGTCCTTATCATATATCTTCTTTGATGGGTGCAAAACATTTCCTTACCATTGTAGATGACTTTACAAGGTCCACTTGGACATATTTGATGAATTATAAGATTTAAACACATGTTGTCTTGCATCAGTTCTTTAATTTTGTTACAAATCATTTCTCTATTACTCTTAAGATAATAAGGACTAATAATGGTGGTGAATTTATTTCTCATAGTTGCTAAGATCTTTTCTTGAACCTCGGAATTGTTTGTCAATGAATTATTCCATATACCCTGCAATAAAATGGGAGAGTGGAAAGAAAACATAGGAACTTGTTAGATACTACAAGGTAATTAGAATTTATGCTAATTGACAATGTCTTCTTATTGCTACATATCTCATCAACTTGATGCCTATGCAAATGCTAGATTGGAAAACACCATTTGAAATGATCTTTCATAAATGTCCTTTTTATGACAATCTTTAAGTCATTTGGTGTATATGTTACATTGCAAATCTTGATCCTAATAAAGACAAGTTAGATGCAAGGGGTAACAAGTATGTTTTCTTGGTTATGCTAGTGGGCAAAAGGGGTATAAAGTATATGATTTGTGTGCCAAACGGTTGAAGATCAGTATAGATGAGTAGTTCTTTGAAGATCTTTTTTCCTACAAAGATCAGTCCTTATTTTTCTAGCCAGATACACTTCTTCCTAACCTAAATATCATAACCTTTAATACACCATTTGAGCCTCCTTTGTCCCTTGTTGTTTCTAGCACATGTTTTGATAATTCTCCATATGAAAACGACAACTTTGTCATAAGTCCAAAACCTGTTCATGGTCCTTCTTTCCATAGGTCTTGTTGTATCAAGAAACCACCTATTTGGTTATCTAATTTCATTCATAATGCTTAAATTGAGACTATTGATGCTATAACTCCTCTATTGCATCTTTTTCAACATTAAATATCCTTTATTTACCTATTTAATGTATGCTCATTACCCATCAGAATATGTAGCCTCTTTGGCTCATGTCCTAACTATCCAATATCTACGTAATTATTCACAAGCTATTAAGCATCAAGAGTGGGTAAAAGCTATGGAAAAGGAGTTAAATGCATTAGAAAGCAATGAGACTTAGGAACTGACATATTTGCCTCAAGGTAAGAAAGCAATAAGTTGTAAGTAGGTTTACAAGATTAAGTTTAGACTAGATGGAAGTGTTGAACGTTACAAAGCTACACTTATAGCTAAGGGTTATACATAAGTTAAAGGGGAAGATTATATGAAAACATTTTCACCTATAGCAAAATTGAATACTATCCGTATGTTGATAGCTATTGCTATTACATCTTCTTGGTTGAAGAAATTTATTCATCAAATAGATATTACTAATGCATTTTTGCATAGACACTTAGATAAAGAAATTTATATGTTACCACTGGAAGGATATACTAAGGTGAAACAAAATCAAGTTTTCTTTCTTAAAAGGTTTTTATATGGGCTAAAAGAAGTCTCATAGCAATGGAAGTTAGAGATTTCAAATTTTGTTTACTTTTGATTGGTTTCTCACAATCCAAACATGATTGTTCCCTTTTTACTAGAAAGAATGCACCTAGTTTTGTGGTTGTTCTCTTATATGTAGATGATATGTTAATCACTAGTTCAAATGAAAAAATTATTGTTAAGTTGAAAGCTTAGTTGCATGTTACTTTCACCATAAAAGACTTTGGACCAGCTCATTATTTTTTGGGGCTTGAACTTTGTCATACTACTGGTAACTATTTGATCAACCATCATAAGTTCATTGTTCATGTCTTACTTAAGATAGGGCTCAGGGCTTGTAAGCTAACTAAATCTCCTTTTCCTAGTGGCTTATGTTTGAGTCATGATGATGGTGATTTGTTGACTGATCTAACTTATTTTTGAAGGTTAGTTGGCAAATTATCTTATATTAATCTCACTTGGCCTAACATTGCCTTTGCGGTTCATGCTTTGAGTCAATTATGGCCAAGCCGAGGACTTCTCAGTTACAAGCATTTTTCCATGTTCTTAAGTACTTAAAGGGCACCATATCTCTTGGCTTGTTTTACCTAGCTAAAAATGATTCTATCTTGAGTGCTTACATAGATTTGGATTAGGCTGTAAATACTTTTGATAAAAAATCAATTGCTGGGTATTGTTTGAAACTTGGTTTTGCACTTGTTTCAACTATCTCCACATCCTCCAAGGAAGTTGAGTATAAGAGTTTAGCAGTAACATCTACGGACTTCTTATGTCCTCAGGGATTTGGGAATTGAACTTGCTTTGCTTGTCGATATTTACTGTGATAACAAGTCAACATTTTTTATTGCTTCAAATCCTTATTTATATGCTAAGACTAAACACATTGATGTTAATGTCCACTTAGTCAAAAATCATGTTTCTTCTAGTTTCTTACATGTTGGTTATTTAGCTTCTAAGTTGCAAGTTGTTGATGTGCTCACTAAAGCCTTGGGTGAGCAGCAATTATCTTTTTTCTTTTTTTTTTTTTCATCTAAGTTGTCGTTGTGCATATCTCCAACTTGAGGGGAGGATGACAAATTATTATTTATTTTTTGTTGTACATGACATGTCATTGTTAGCTTCTTACACATTTTTTCTATTAGATAGTAGTTTAGAGGGAGTAACAAACATATTTCCTAATATAAATAGAAGGAGACATATTGTACATAATAGAATTTTCATTTTAAATAGAAATACATTTTTCCCCATCTCTGTTATTGAAGTATCAAATTTGCTTAGCTAACAAGACTTGATTTGGTGGCATACAATGGTGAACACAAGTTCATCTACTAAAGTTTGTCAAAAAACACAATGCAAAATATCAAACTGTAATACCCTACTATAAACATACATTCTTGAATATGATTGGAGATATGTTGGGTAGGAAATTGAGGTTTCAAACCTTAAATTTTTACAAATAATTAATCTAATAAATTTCAAGGAAGATCATCAAGTTTGCCAAAAAAAAAAAAAAGTAATAATAATACAAAATAAAATATTCAGGAAATTTCAAAATAAAGAATTTAGTGCTCAAACATGATTAGAGGTCTCATGACAAAGTTAGATCTCAAAATATTAGATTTTATTGCTAAACAAGTAACTAGTGTTAAAATAAATGTCAATATATAAAAGTACATGGTAACAATAGGTAATCAATAAATTTAGTGTGCTATTGCATCCTATAAATAATTCTAAGTTTGTCCATAAGTTTTTATTGAAATATGATGTAAAAATGATTTTTTCACTCATGTACCTTTTACACATATAATAAAGTAAACATGATAAAAAAAAAATATTGAATTTTTCAGTCGCCTTTAGTGTTACTATCAAACAGAAAGTTAAAGTATAGTTACAGTTAAACATGAACTTTTAAATTTTTCCTATCAAAAGCCTAAAGTATAGCCCCAAACATTGGCACACAAAATCTTGTGTTTAGATACCCCAATTCCCTCACACTTCAACACATGCCTTCACTGACATGTTATTTTTCAATAGCATATATATAAAGAGGTTCTCTTGTTATGATCTTAGCCATGTGGGGCTTGCATTCCACTTCTTCCTTTCACACTTCCAAATCCAACATAGTAATGCCCCAAATTTCTCTTTATCTAACTCATTACCCACTCAACCAAACCACATCTTAAACATACCTACATAAACTACTCCAACCTAACTTTCAACCCATTATCACCATCAAGGTAGAGCGGCCTCCAAATTCTCAGAATTTGTGCACAAAGAGAGACCCTTGGGTTAATCTATGAACAATCTCTAAGTGTTATAAACACCTCTTCAACCTAATCAATTTAGGCTTCAATTTCTTCCACCATCAGCAACCACTTGAAGACCTACCACCAACACTTCAAAGTAGGCATAAGATACTACAAGTAACAACCTTTGGTATGACTTAAATCCAACGTTACAATAAGATATTGAACCCCGAATTTCAAACAATTCTCTTTTCTTACCGGAAATTACAGCTTTATATATGTAAATATATTTGAGTAAAGTTTCAATTTTTAACAATAAATGTTTGTAAAAATTATGTGAAATGAAACTTACTACATACTAGAATATATTCCAAACAACTTTTTTAAAATAACACGCTTATGAATGCTTGAAATGTGGAGATCAAAATCAAAACATAACATATATATATATATATATATATATATATGCTCATGTTTTACAATGGTTGATGGGGCTTCTTTGATTCAACTTTCAAACATGTTTTGGAAAGATCTTGGTGTGATATTTGTATAATCCGAAAGCGCACATAGAGTAGATTCATGATATGATAACTTTAGATGATTTGAAAGACAAATTAATGGGGTTATAATTCCATATTGATCCGAACCAACCCATACGCTCCCATTTTTAATAAGATTCTAGCTAGAAACATATAAGTACTATAATGTGTCTCTCTGTAGGTATTTGAAAATTCAAGTCAAAAAACGACTTTTGTAGGAAAAAAAAAAATATCTGCAACTTACATATTTGATGAATGCTATGATGACTAGTAACACATGCAACATTTTCACATTCTCCATCCTCTTTATATTAAAACATGGCCAAGGACCCATTGAGTAATTTGGTCTAACATAGATTGCCAGTTTACACCCTTCATTTTATGTAATGATACTCAATCCAATCACCAGGAAGAAATCTAACTTACTGCGAAGGAGAATCCCAAGTGCTTTGGTGGTGTTCTGTTACAGGAAATATAAAAAAAATAATAATAATAATTAATAAAAGTCAGTCCTACATGGTTTAATTGGCGAGCAGTTGACTTATATATATCGATTAATGCATGAATCATGATATGACATAAGTGCATCTAAGCCAATAATATTTTATAGGAAAAAAAAAAAAAGAAAGAGTATGTAGCTAATATTTTTAAGAATATTTTTTTCATGATGGTGTATGAACAAATATATGTATACAATCACTATGTGTATATGTGTATGTATATCCTCTCTCCATTAATAGATATGAATAAAGATATGATAATATTATTAATAAGAGATAATTTTTCGGTAAGTTCTAATAGTTAAAAATACTTATTATTTTATGGAGACTTATAATAATAAATTGAATAACGAGATGAGGAAACTAATGTAAATTTTAGTTAGATGAATTATTTCTAAAATCTTACTCTATTACTTAAAATATACATATATATAGGTGACATCGTAGGATAATGAACTATCTTAAGGACGATAATGGAGAACGTTAGGAGCATCCTGTTAGCACCCCTTTCTTGCTTGCTATAATATGATGTAACTATTAATCAAATGACCACTCATTGCTAAAACAAGTCATTACGATTTCACTAAGTGAATCATAAGATTTAATTATTTGATAATTGATTGCCATGTTGATTTGATTAATACATGATTTGATCTGAGATAATTGATATGAGTATGTAGTGTGCATGCTTGAATAAAGATAAATTCAACCTGGATTCACATATCTTGTTACAAGTTGTGCTGTTTGAAATGGTGGACGAAGGTGAAGATATTAGGAAATGATAATTTAAGAATTAATTGGCATGCTCACTTAAACAATAACCGTGGCATGTCAAAAGTTTTTTTATGAACTTATGCTTGGTTTCAATTGAAATATATTGATTGTGCTCCATGAAATTATGCTTAGTTATGAATGATTCAACAATATGTTCGATATGATGATTGATTTATGAAAGACAACAGATTATAGTTTATTTATGAGATATGTGTTCGGCTATTATTAAATGCACTTCATTGCATCATGTGCATTTGGTACGAAAATAGCTCAAGGGCCATATTATTATAGAACTTAGTTTTAATTAAAGGACTTAAGGATTATGTTTAAAAGCTTAGTTTGATTAAATGACCTAAGGGTCATGATTTAAAACTTAGTTTAAGAAAAAATGACCCAAGGGTCATATTGAAAGTTTAGTTTGCATGAAGGGACCTACAAGTCATGGATTTTGTAAAGTTCTATTTATATAGCTTAGTTTTCAACATATAGATCTACATGTTTGGTTTTTAGCTTGCTAAGTGCCGCTCACATCTTTTGCTTGAGAGCCACCAAATGCCACTCAAATATTTTGCTCAAGAGCCGCTAAGTGCCACCATTATTTGCTCAGTTCGGATACTGGTCAATATATGTCATATGCATTAGCATGGCATATCATTGCATGCGTAATCATCTATTGATTATTAAATTATGTTAAGCTCGATTATGATTGATACAACTATTTGCTACAACTATTATGATGATGGCAGTAAGTTGTAATTGGATATGCTCACATTGTTGTCTATTATGTTCTATTTGCTTTTGCTTACTTGGGTTGATGCTAAGTGGTTAGCTTTGTTCTAACCTTAGGATATAGAGTTAGTGACAACGTTGGAGCCTAATTTTAGGATGGGGAAATCTTGAGAACGAGCAACTATTATATTGATTATATTTCTCTGGTCGACTCAAGTTTTTTAAAGCCGTTATGTTAGGTATCCTAAAGGATACTTCAAAGATTTATATAAATATATAATATTTATAAGTTTTAAATTATGCTTGGCTTCTAATAGTCTTATCCTCAACTCAAGGATGGCATAGCAATCTATCTCCAATTATCGGTGTGTCAAATGAATAGGCCTTAAAAGGTGGGGCACTACACAACCAAGATAAGTTACTGAATATTTTTTTCTTTCATTGCATTTTTCATTCAAAAAGGAAAAGGAAAGGAATTGTGTCAAGTCAAGAAAAGAAATTAATGACATTCAACATGAAATTTAATAATTATAAAGAAAGAGAGAGAAAAGCACATATCTGGTTATGAAAGCTATTTTCCCATTTTTTATTCAAAAAGCCAAAATACTTACTAAATTAAGTCAAGGGGAAAAAAAAATAAAAAAAGAGGAGAATAATACCAACATGCCCATAGCACTTCTTTTAAAGTTGATTTTTTTCAATAAATTTGTTGAGTTGAATTAGTAAATGATGAAAATATGGGATCAACATGATAACTTTGGTAAGAGAAAAGAAAAGTTAGTACTAACATTTATTTTAGCAAGAGTTTCTATCCATTCATCCATCATTGAACATTGATAATAAATACTATTTAATTGGAAATAGGTAGTTACTAAAAAATAGGATTAGGATGCAATTACCGTAAAAGGTGAATATTCTAAAACTGTCCTTTTATAAATTGTCTATTGAATAAGAAAAATAAGTTTATAGAGTTACTAGTGATCATGAGGGTTTGGCTTCATCCTCGACCGATGAGGATAGCGATCGCTTTCATAGAAGTAGGAAATTATTAGCTATAGAAAGTAGTGAGAATTCGAGGGTATTGGTGGTCATGAGGGTCTAACTTTAAAGAAATCTAACAGATTATCCTTTAGAGACGTGATACTGACAAATATACCAAGGGCTTATGAAAATTTTGCTAAGAGTAGATTGGAAATGAGGACATAGATGACGATATAGAAGACGTCTTAGTGGAAGAGAAACAATTAAATGATCATGTAGATCCAAGGATGTGTTATGTTAAATTCTCAAAGCTAGAAAAAGAAATTTTATGCACACCATGGATGAATACTTTAATTGCAAAGGCTATGGAGCCAAATCTAGGCTATAAAATTATGCATGATAGATTAATAAGAATATAGAAATCTACAAATGATTTCAAATTGATATAGTAGGTATTCACTTGATTTCAATGTAGAGTGTAGCAGATTTCCGATGGGTAATAAAAAATGATCCTTAGTTTATTAAAGAGTGTTATCTAGTCCTTAAAAATTAGGAGCCAGATTTTCCCCTAGAAACAATTGACTTTGACTCAGTTACGATTTGGGTATGTATTATTAGGCTAGCAGTAGAATATTATTCACCCTTAGCTATTCAACAAATTGAGCAGAAAATAAGACTTGTGCTAAGATATAACTAGTATATAGTTGAGCTCAAAAGAGGAAGATTTGCAAGAATTTGTGTCCAGGTAAATATTAATACTCCTTTAAAACATACCTTAGTTTTAAATAAGATACATTATCATATTCAATATGAACGCTTGCCTAAGCTACATGAAATTTATGGCAGGATTAGTCATAATTCAACTAAGTATCTGAATCAGAAAGGAGTGTAGAGGAAGTCAGTAAGGAAGGAGAAATTTTTTGGAAATGATCCATCAATATAAACTAGAGATGGTAACCCTTCTAGTTTTAGCTTATATAGCTTGATCACCTAAAGTTTAAGCTACTTATGGCATCAAAATAAAGATAGTGAGAGTTCAAGTACATTGAGGACCTTAAAGACTTTATTTATGCACTTACAACTTGGAATGAAGAAGTCTTGGGATTATCTTAGTTAGAAAAGAATAGAGCATTATTGCTAATATTTAACAGGTTAGGAAGGAACTTCTTGATAGGTCACAACAAGAACTAATTGCTATAGAACAAGATTTGCAAGTCCAACTTGAAGAAGTTTTAAAGTGTGAAGAGAAACACTAGGCAGGAAAAGCTTGATCGAAAGGGATCTTCAATGGTGAGAGCAACACCATTGATAATTGGTTAAATGATATGGAGAGAGCTAAGCGGGTATTTATGAAATTCTTCACTTTTCTATACACTACAAAGCATTAATGTGCTTGGATGAATAAGCAATATTAGAGTAAAGAATGATCTTACTTGAGGAAGGACAATCATTGCAAGCTCTTAGGACAACTGAGGAACTTAAGAGGGCTTTACGGAGCATTAGAAATAATAAAACTTCTAAAGTTGATGGTTTACACATAAAATATTTTAAAAGGTGTTGCGATATCGTAGGATAGACTGTATGAAACTATATGACAAATTCTGATATGGGTAATATTCCATATGAGATCAATAAAAATTTGACTATCCTTATCCCTAAAGTCTGAGTCCAATAAAGCAAAAAAATTTTGACCAATTAGTCTCTATATGATGATGTACAAGATTGTAAGTAAATGTTTAGTTGACAGACTTTAACCAATGCTAACTGACTTGATTAGTTCAGAATAGGCTAATTTCATTCCAAGAAGATTGTCGAAGGAATTCTTTGGGAAGGAAGAGTGGGAAGAAAAATTAGATGGTGAGAAAGTTAGACCTAGGAAAGTACTACGATAGGATGGAGTAAGATTTTTTCAGATCTACTTTACAAAGTTTAAATTTTCTAAAATTATGGGTTAAGAAAAACTTAGTTTTCTTTTAAATTTGAAAAGAAAAAAAAAACTTTTGGAGTCATCACCCAATCATAGTCCGAAAAAGTGTTAAGTTATAACTAATTGGTAGATTAGTTAATAATATAAAAGATATGGAAGATAAATATAATTAAAGGCAAAGTTTTTGTTCCTCCTATATTTAAAATGTTTTTTCCTTTTCCTGATTCAGTTTATTCCATCATAGACCTAAAGGAATTCAATGCCATAAGACATAATTTTATAAATAGATGATAAAAGAAGACTTTCTTAAATGAATTAGAGATTTGAGTGACAATGTTAAGTGAAAAACAATCTAAAGGAGAAACACCTTATTTGCTTCCATCTACACTTTCACTTGAAATTCTAAGTAAATACTTTTACATGTCCCTAATCTAATGGAAATATGTAGATATCAATAATAAAGAACTGATTTTAAGAAAAATTACATTAGAGATCATTATAGAATCATACTTAGATAAAAATATCTTCTACTATGATAGATCTCAGACAAATATTTTAAAACTGAAGTTGTGGACAACATGCTACATCTAACTAGATGCATTAGTTTGAAAATTTTTCTAGTAACACCTAGTAGTCTATGTTACATTTTGCATGAAACAGTAGAAACACTTGTTTTTAAAAAATTAACGAATCTGCAAAATAAATAAAAGACATAAAGATGTAATAGTATTTGTAGAGCAACTTTAAGCTTTTTCTCTTACCAATTTTGTAGCATCATTCGAACTTTCTAAAGCTCTTTTTTTTTTTTTTTTCACAAAACATAAGTGCCAATGCTAGATAAACTATTTGAACCTAAGTTACATGCTTAGGGAAAAAAAGAGAGCCTAGGTTGCATGAAATTAAAAAAAAAAAAGGTAAGTGCTAAAAAAAATCTCATACACATAACATAAGCTACATAAAAACCCTTACATATACCACAAATAAAAGCATATATTCCTTAAATCTACATGTAAAACAAATAGTATAAAAAAAACAATGAAACTTCAATGCAATGAAGACAACAACTAAAACCATAAAATAAATTCATAAAAACTTAAGGAATGCCCACGTATGTAGACAAATGATATAGGTTTCATATGCTTTTTTCTCAACATTTTTGCTTTTGAATAATTTTTATGGATTCATCACTTTTTCATGAAATAAAGCTTATTTTTCTTTTGCATGCATGATTGAATAACCAATATTATAATGTAAGATGCTATACAATAATGATATATAACAATGTGATCAATATGATGATCATCTCATAATCTAAAGAAAGATTGCTAAAGTTCATCACAACCAAAATGTTGTATGTAAATACTCCTCTAGTCTTCAACTACCTGATAACATAAAAGTATTAAGATGTTCAACATGTGTTATTAAGTCAATTTTGTTACTAGATTATTTTAGCAAGGAGCGATTCTTAAACCTGAGGAAGAACAAGTTGTCTCCCATACCGACGTACCTTTCAAAGTGCTAGAAGAGATCAATTCTAATGCTTATAGGATTGAACTACCTAAAGGATATGGAGTCTCAGACTCCTTCAACATCGCCGATCCCTAACCTTACGTTCCCGAGGACAAGCATCCCAAAACCGAACCAGATTTGATCTCAAATCTCAAATAACCTAAAGGGAATGATAGGAAACAAGGGCTGATCACTTACTCTTAAGCCAAGGGTCTCTTTTACGTGGTTCGCCGAGTTGCTCGAGGCGAGCTAAGCGTTAAGGAGCAGTATTTGTTCCAATCCGATCTATCGAGCTACTTTACCCTCCATATTATCCAAGGTGCTGCTGAGGTGACCAACTAGTGTGTCGGACCGAATCCTCCACTAAGCATTAGTCTAAGTATAGTAAATCCCCATGGTGCCAAGGCTAAGCTTATAGCCATTAGGAGCCAACCATCCAAGGCCGACCCTATTGTAAGGCCATCCCTAAGCTTACCCCAATCCAATCCTAGGTTTTAGGATGCCAAGTTGCCATTGCTGGACAGACTTGATCAAAGGACCGCCCCTGCTCGGCCTATTACACTGTCAAAATCGTAGAGCAAAATGTGCATGCAGTGTCTTTTCTAACAATCGTATTGCCCTTTCTAACAAAGAACGTCTGCGGCGCATGATTTCACGTTTTTCTTGTACTTTCTATTTCTTTTCTTTGATTTAGCGAATAGGGATTCATTTCTTTTGTAATTATTTGTAACCTAGAACTTGCTCTAACAAGGCAATATAAATAGTCACATAATGTAATAGCAACAATATATAAGAATATATAGAAGAATACATCGAACCTTTTTCCTCTTAAGTTAAGTATCATCCTACTTTCTCTTGAGCTACCCTTATCTAGCTCATTTGAGTGTAGACTAGTGGCGAGTGACCTCAGGTTATACTTATGTGTCATATTAAGTGTGACCCAAGCTCATGTGAGGCGTTGGTGCGTTATATCTTATGTCGATACATGGGAAACCCCTACTTTCCTTTGATATCATTCACTTTTCAGGCCATCTTATGACTTGGACCCGTCTCCTTTGGTTACGCATGATATTAGGTTCATGTGTTCATCTACGAATTCGTATCAATAAGCCTATTGGGGCTTAAATAATACTACCAGCTAGCACACTTACGTTGCATGTATATAGATAAAAATGTTAAACATGCACAAACGAATGATGTTGATCCATCCATTCACAAATTTCAAAAAAAAAAATAATAATAATTATAGTACTAATTATATCTCTTAATATATTCATTTAATTTTAATAGATTCTTTCTTTTTTAAAAAAGAAACTAGAGATGCTAAATGTGATATAAGAGGGAGATAAAGAGAGAATGATCTTATAAAATTTCCTATAAAAAAAAAAAAGGAAATTTTTGAGACAATAAATATGGCATAAATGTGAGAGAAAAAGAGAAGGATTTTGTAGTGTTATCCATGTACTTACACTTAAATATGGTTCAACACAAATGTAATAGAATGAGATTGAATTGAAGCAATTGGCTGTGGTATAATTTAGCCATTAGTTATTATCATTAGATATAAGATTATAATTGGGAAATTTTGCTATTTTTGAAACAAATTGTGTATATATGTAATTATATTTATGCTATGATTGGTATTTGGTATGGTTTAAATATAAGTAATAAAATGAAACTGAATTGAAGCAATATTAATAGTAATTTAAATTGTGTGTTTGATAGTATAATTGCTTATATCATTGTTGATATCGTTGGAAAATGCATCGCAAAATAATGAATAGTCATACTTATAAAAAATGCTCTTAGCTTCCTAAGATGTACCAATACAATAACTGAGATTATAAAAAAAAAAAAAGAATGAAAAAAGAAAAGGTCGTGAACATGAAGATTGTATATGGTTTCAAAAAGTTTTGAAATTTAATTTATTAAGTCGTATAATCTTTTTAAATTGTGGCACATTTTTTAATATGTTACTTATTTTATAAGCATGTTTTTGGGGAATTTTTTTGGCTAGCATGAACATAGAAAATTACTTCAGTTGAAACTTATGTAAAATTACAACGTATTTCCAAAAAAAAAAAATGCATCATATATTATTAAGATTTTGGAGTTTCAACCAATCTTAGGGGCAAATAGGTATAAGATAAATAGGATATAAAGCCTTATCCATATTGATACGTCATACCAAGGACATATGAGGATGGTTGTATATAGGGGATAAGTTTAAGCTTACAAAATGCTCAAAAATGAAGGTAAAATGCATAAGAGTAAGCAAAACCCATGGTCTGCTCTAACAATATGATGCACCAAGGAACTACTAAAGACTCTCAAACTAGCTCAATATGACGTATGAGTAGTTTAAACTTGCCATATAACATTACTGAAGCATTAGGATAAGAGCAAGTAAGCAAGTAAAAAAACCACTACAACGAGAAAACTTGGTATATTTGAAGATATTAAGATGATAATTGCGGTTACATATTATAAGGGTATTTGTACCTAAAATTCTAGTGCAAACTACTAAAAATGGAATAGAAAAAAAAGGGGTATTGTCTTAAATAAGAAATGTACAAGAACTGTTAAAAGAGTACAAAGGTAAATTAGAAAATAGAAGTTTCATACAGTAAATTCCTTCATGTGAGAGGCTTGGACACATGGCTAGTAGATAGTAGTAGGCTCTTGGCAGAAATAGATAAAAGATTTCGATTAGGTTAGTTGATGCTAAGCTGAGCAGTAAATTCTTCAAAGGTGAATTCAACTTAGACATGTTCTAGGCAACTCGGAATTAGATTGATCAAGATGTTGGTGAGTGCGCTAAGTTGCTAGTTGAGTGATCCTCAGGTCGACATTCAGAGACAATTGACAGGTATGAGAGAGTTCAGCTTGAAAATGGTAACAAATCAGTGGATAGAAGCAACTTGAAATCTTCAGGCATGGATTGGGATAGGTGAATATACCTTACTAAGCTCTCGAGTCGTTATGCTCGGGCTTAGGTCAAGAGTCCCATAGCTCGATTTCTATCACATACCTTACCCTGTAGATATAGGTTTTCAAATTTTTTACCTGAAACCTACTCTATAATACCTTAGAACCACTTTATATCTTGTACCATATACCCTATACCCTATACCTTGTATCATATGGATTTCATAGAGTATAAAGCACCCTATAGACCCTATAATTTTTTTTTTTATCTTCCTTTAAAACTTTGTATTGGATGCATGATCAATATTAAAATTAAAATTATAACTATACTATTAATAGACTTACTAGTAGTAATTTGTACAGGTTGCAACGCATCTTGAGTGGAGACAATATAAAATTTTGGTAGATAAAGTAGAAAATATTTCTACAAATAGAAATGTTGAAACCCCTAATTGGGTTATGCTTAAATTTCTTTCATCCTTTTTTTTTAAATCATAAAAATAAATTTTTATCAAACTATAAGATTATTATATATAAAATATAAAAATCATTTGTGAGTAATTCCAATATACTATATTGAATGATAAGTTAAGAACCAAGGGATATTTTTAAGACCTTATTAGACTAGATTTAGTAAAAGAGAAATGAGAATACAAAGAATAATAATAATAATAATAATAATAATAATAATAATAATAAAAAGAGAGGGGCACTTACCAAAAAAGAAGAAAAAGAATAGACTAGATAGTAGATACCAGCTACATATACTCATACGAATTTATTATGAGTTAAACTTTTGTTATTATTTTCTTTAAGACGAAAATAGAAAAAGCAGTACTATTAATTTTTTATTTATTAATATAATTTAATTATTATTATAAAGTAGGTATAAAGTACTATAAAACATGCACCCGTATAATAAATATGCTAGACAATACTAATTAGGAGTTTATAATGTTTCAACAAATAAATAAATGCCCTAAATTCATAAATCAAGAGAGAAAAAAATAGACCGTTGACTAACCCAATGCCTTATTTAAACATTTTAATATTCCAATTACTATAATAAAAAAAAAAAAATGTTGGTATGTATAGAAGATTAAATGTCACAATTACAACTAAGTGTTGAAAACTCCATGTTCTTATATCTTAAGGCTATGGATAAGGCTTTGAAAAAGAAACACTGAAATATAATCAATATTAATGTATTGAATATAAACGATAACAATGGCATATTATTGAAACAATATTTTTTGTCTGTAATGTGCAGAAGATGCAAAGCAGACGGGACCATGTGGTCAAACTGAAAATTAGTCTTGCAATTTAAAAAAAAAAACTAAATTGATGTATATGCCGCGATGGAAAAAGGAAAAAAGAAAAAAGAGTAGGAATCTTATCTTTCTCTATTAGAGACCCGTGAGGAGAGGTAACAGTAAGAGGATGGTGGTAGAAGATTGCCTTTTTGGAAGGATGATATTCTTAATTCAAATACCCAAATAATTTGTAAATTAGCACAGAAGAGGAAAAAAGAAAAAAAAAAAAAAACAACCAATAAACATATAAAATACAAAATAACCCACCACATGGAGTACTACACATAAATCCAACAGTTGTTTATTCATAATACAGCAACAATACCGATACGAAAATGAGGAAATAAAAAGACAATTTTAAAAAAGCAAATATTAGGAGAAGGATTAAAAAAAGAAAAAAGTAACGTTAACGTAGAATTTAGCCAAAAAAGACAAAATTACCTTAGAATTTCTCTTATACTTTCGGAATTTGCAATAACCAGCATATATGCAATTTTACTTTCCAATAATTATTGCCATTTACCTATTTTTCCATCCTATGCATGCACCAATAACACACCTCTCCTTTCAGGAAATTCTACAGTAATGTTGTGTTATCATAACATCATTGTAAATTATATTTAATTTTAGTAAATCATGTTTATCAATAATACAAATAAAACTATTAATATTTTTTATTTTACTGTTCATATTATGATTTACTAAAATTCAGTAAAAACAAAGCTATCGATATATTCCATTTTATCATTACATAATATATAAAATTAAGTGTAATTTATTATGATATTAAAGTAAACCCAAAGTCTAAAAGTTGTGGATGGGAAAAAATTATTAAAGCACGGTTAAAAATATTAAATATTAAAAGCATAGTTATTGGAACTTTTTGAAGTATTCGAATGTCTAAAAGTTATCCACCGAAAAAAAAAAAAAGAGAAATATTAAAAGTATAGTCTATGCCAAAAAAAAAAAAAGAAAAGAAAAGAAAGTGTAGTCTATAGATGGTGGAGTCAAATAAACGATATTCTCTTCATATAATAGTATAGATAATAAGTAAAGAAAATATAGAATATGGTTTTGCATATGAGGTTGATTTAATTATGTATGATGAATTGACTAAGTAGACTTTATCCTTACTTCAAACATAGCATAATAAACTTATATACCAAAATTGTAAACTATAGGTATATGAACAAGTTAGGTAAACAGACAAGTTAGTAGACACGGATAGGCAATGCATTATAGAAATTAACAATTGAAATAATTTTAAAAAGAACATAAATCCATTATAAAATTAGTCATTATTAATTGGCTTTAACATAAATTATTCAATTAGAAATATAAAATGAGATAATAAATATAGTATAAATGGAAAGAAGAAAAGAGAGATATGGGAAAATTACCAATTTCACCTTAAAATTATTAGATTAAGTTTACTAGGAGTGAGCGGGTGTAAAGGGCTAAATCTAACTCATGAGCTTCAAACTTAATTACAAAAGGTGATCAAGCTTAGAAAGTCAATCCCATAAAATCTAAGATGATCAATCGAGTTTTAGCTTAGTAAGCTTAGAGTAAAGCCCGTTAGATTAATCCGTCTGATCTAACTTTTCTTGATTTGGCTCATACTAAAGAATAATAAAGTCATTTATTTGGACTTAAACCCATGAAAAAAGCCCACTTGAGATTCATTTATAAAAGGCTTCAATCTAAGTCATTAATCAACCTCATGATCCAATGGATCAAATCAATTACTATTTCTTATAAATAACCTCTTCACTTTCTCTTTCAAATAAGAGACAAATTCCAACTAATGTTGTCACTCTGCTGGAATCTTGTCTCAAAGATTAAACACCCGAACATCTCAAGAACTCTACCCCATTCTTCATCCACTAGAGAGAAAAGATTTGACACTCACGTCATAATACCTTCGCAAAGAAGGCTTAATGATCATATGGATAGCAATGTTCAAGAACAAGATGGTACTGCTGTTACCAACAATCAAAATCCACCTCCAATAGGAAATACAAATCAAGGAGATGGTACTCAAGAAGTTGTTCTCGATAATGTGCAACTAGTGCAAGAGTTACGGCAAACTAATTAGAATTTGAATGAGCTCCGAGTGATGTTTGCCTAATGTGTACCTGTTTTGGTTGCTTTCCTTTCTGCACAACAAGAGACAACTACTATTGGTCCCTCCAACGTGATGCAATAATATGTTATACAAACTTCTTAGCCACTCAATCCCTTAAATATCGGCAAGCAAGATATTCCTAGAGTTGAGGAATAGCTTCTAGCGTGGAACTTATACCTATACAACATACCCCGTCCAAACTGATAATTCAGGAATTCAAATAGGAGGTTTGTCGTTTTTACATGTCACTCCACGTGTTACGATTGTTGAATCTATGCAACTTACCCCTATGAATTCGGCTCCCATAAATTCCATGCTTATGAATTTCACACCTTGCTCCTATGATGCCAATAAGGATAGAAACATCTACTCAAAGGACTTTGTTTGAGACTAAAGAGGATTTAAATGTGTATGAAAGAAATACAGGCAAAATTGGCATCAACTATGTGAAAGCTGAAGCTCCCATACCATTCACATGTCCTATCAAGCCATATCCAAAGGACTACATGAGTTCAAAGTTCATGTTGTTTAATGGGAAGAAGGAGAGTACTAAGGAACACTTGTTAAAATTTATTGAGACTCTAGAAGTCTATGGCTTAGATGATGATATGAAGTTGAAGGAATTCTCAAAATCTCTCACAAAAAAATTTATAATTTGTATGTTAATCTCTCACTAAGATCAATCGATTCATGGGATGATGTTTTTGGATAAGTTTTTCTCTACTAAATAAAGAGTTACTCTCACTAACACGGGACAAATTTATCAAAAGCCTAAGGAGGATCTCATGGACTATATTGAGCACTTTAGAGAATGCTCTTTAGACATTCAAGATATCTATGATGAGAAGGAGTTAGTTAAGATTTATATTCAAGGAATATTTTCTAAGTACAAGGTTTATCTTGAAAATCTTTTATTGGTTTCCTTTGCAGTATTAGTCGAAAACGCGTGAAGGACCAATAATTTAATGGCGCAACAAAGAAATGAAATTGTAAAATTTAACAAGCACACACCTTCGGTGAATTTAACCCGATAGGAGAATCCTAAAAGAGTAAAGAAATTTAGAAGTGAGAAGCTTATAAACACCAAACCATCTTTGGTGTACCCATGCTTAATGGGAAAAGTGTATGCGCTACTCAAACAATGGCTATAAGATGGAAATATTAGACTTCCTAGAGTTGAACACTTACCAATGGATGAGGAAAAAAATGACCTTAAGTTTTACAGATTCCATAAGAGTGTAGGCCACCCTACAAAAAATTATTAGACACTGAAGAAAACATTTAATGAGTGTGTCTAAAATGGAGAATTGATTATTGAAGACGGTGATGTCATGAGTAATCCACTTCTAGCTCACAACACCTAACGTAGCGTTATGAATATTATCACTTACGATCCCACAAAATGAAAAGGATAAACGTGCAACCAGTTGAGGCGTATGAAGTTAAGTATGGAGGATTTGAGATCAAGACCAATAGAGATTATGGCATTGTCCTCGCTTTGTTAAAAATGGTTAATATTAAGAAATTCTTTAATCTCATCAGCTTTGATGAGGATGCTTGATTTGAGGCGATGACCATGCTCATGATGATTGTGCAATGTCAATATAAGTAACATATTATAGGACTTCCTGTAGAGAAAATGGTTTCGAGGAACGAAAATGCAATTACGTTTACTAATGCTAACATGTGTACAAGGAATCCTAATCACAATTACCCTTTATATGTGAGAAGCATACTTAATGGTTATCCTATTAACAGGACTTTCATTGAAAATGGATCCTCACTCAATGATATGTCAATATCTACTTTTAGGACTACAAAGATAGGCATTTGACACTTAGTAAAACGACCCATCTTGTTGAACATCTCCTATGAATCCTCGATGAAGACAATAGGGTATGTCAAAGTAGACTTTAATGTTGGATCTATCTACAACCCCATATGGTTCCATGCGATTGATGTGATTAAATCTTACCAGCTCCTTATAAAAAGGACATGACTACATGATCCCTACCACCTCCTATATGAAGGACATAACTGCATGATCATTACATCATACCCTCAACATAGCATCAATGAATGAAAGGTCATTGGGATGAAGAGGATGTTTTTATTCTTTCAACAAAGGACCCATTTACATACAATGAATTACACTTTGCTAAAGTAATCTTTTTCGATGAACATGAAGAGGTGGCATTGCAAAATGTAAAAGAACCTCCTAATGCATCTATACCCATAGTAGAAGAAGCTCAGGCACTAACATCTAAGAAGAAAAGGATGCGTGATTATTGTGGATGTGCAAAGAAATGTAAGTAAACAAATAATATTATGGAAACCAAAGGTGTTTTACAAAAAAAGGTATGAAAACTATTAAGAGAAGAGGATGACCTTACTAGTTTTGTCTCTTCTCTTTTCTTGTTACATGTAAGTGAAGTGATAGTCACTTCTTATCAATGAAAGAAGTTTATTTCTCTATTACTAATATTATCTTATGGAACATGATTTTGTTTATTTATACTTCTTTATTGCCATTGTTACTACTAAGTAAGAGCCTACTGTCCTAAGTGTACAAAGCTTATCCTATAAAACAATTTACATCTCATTGGAGGCATTTAGACCCTTTTGTTTGTTTAAATGAAAATCAATAATGAACATGACATTTAATATACACATTATTGTTGCTTAATAAAGAGCTTTGACTCCCAAGCGCACGATGGTGAACATAGCTCATATGTATGACCTGATAAGAGCATTGTCTCATGGGCATAAGCAAGTTGTGGCAATCTTACATACTTATTATGCTATCCAATTGATCTAAATGTTTCCTGCCATCAAGTAGTGGAGATAATACCATTAATGAGCACATGGACATATTGATACTTCAATATAAGTAACACCTTGGTAAGCCATATTACATAGTTAAGTAATGGGAAATACCCCTTGACTGATGAGAAAGAATTATTGATTCTAAGCAATCAATGCCACTATCATTGTATATGCGAGATTGAGCACTTCTTGAAAGGGATCTTCTATATATTATCATTAGTAAGCAAAAAGTATTGCAGCAATACAAGATAACATGTGAGACCCCCTTGGATCACTAAGTCTAAGTAGTCTCGCAATTATGCCTATCCTATAAGAGACCTCCTTAGATCATTGAGTCTAAGCAGTTTCATAATCATGCTTATTCTATGAGAGATCCCTTAGATTAAAGAGTCTAAGTAATCTCAAAGTTATACTAATTCTTAAATTTCAAGTTCATGTTATTTAACATTAGTGTAAATATGTCGAGCCTTTGCTCCCTACCACACGATGTCATTTTAGAAAAGAAAAGAGAGAAATAACAAGGTAATCTTACTACTTCTCATTAGATAACATCATTGCTTAGTCGATGCATTACTCCTAAGCACATGAAGCCTTTAAGAACAGATCTATCAAGACTTTACAAGTTGCTAAAGGGAACAAAGCAATTCCACTGTATTATCTTCCAGCATGTTGCTACTAAATGAAGAGCTGTCGCTCTTGAGCATACAATAACAAAACATCTTCATAAAAGCAAACGAAAGCACTAAAGAAATAAAAGAACATAAATATCAATAAATGGATTTCATTACTATTAATTCTCCATATTCAATCATAACTCATGTTTACAAGAAGATAAAGTGACAATTATGTGATCAAGAAATTTATAATGGAGAGCTTGAGATTGCATCCATTACTATAAGTGGTCAACTACAAGTGCACATAATTGCTCTTATACAAGCAATATGCCACCATGAAGTTGAATTAATGTGATCCATTGAAGTTATCGTCGCTTGTCAAGATTAGGAGACTATAGTATAATACTAGATTCCAATGATGTCATGGAGGAATGAGGAATGCTAAGATGTATTGACCTGCCCCATCACTACGCGTTAATGATTGAAGAAGGAAAAATATATGTGGATATGATATTTGAGGAGGCTATTCGTTCGTAATTATTGTCTCTTCCACCACTTACTTCATGTAATAGTCCTTGTGTGTAATGCTTAATTCGTGCGCGCATGTGATTTTCTCTTTGTGAGTAACACTTGACATGCACACATGCACGAAACTTGTTGCACGTATACTTACTATTCTTGATGTGCATGTACCAATGATGCTTAGTATGTGTGCACACATTTGGAAAGCTTGCTATGCTTAATGCATGCATGCTTGGATGCTTAATGTGTATATGCGTGCTTACTTAGAAGGCTCGATGTGTCAATGTTTATGACACCAAATGTGCTACATTTATGTGTAGTGCTCTCTTATATACAAATTTGAAAGACAACAAAGTTAGAGTTTTTCATTACATGAGACTCTTTTGTAGGAGACTATGTTGCTTCCTCGTATTATCCTTATATATTGAACTCCTTAGCTTGGTCTTCATTATATGTTGTTAATATTGAAAAGTAGTAGCAATTGTTAAGTGTGATTTCTATCACTTAGGAGAGGAAAAGGAGATTCTATGCTACCTACAAAAACACGAGAAAGTAAGATACGTTAGTCCATAAGGCAGAACAATACATAGAAAGTAATATGTGTGCTCGTAAGGTATCTCATCATGGTAAAATGGAAATGGGCAATATGCATATATGATAAACTAATCAAGTACATGAATATAAAGGGAAGCGAAACAAGCTTTCAGATAATGGGACTTTTTCCTTTCGTTTTTGAATCAAAGTACTAAGTCCCTTCTTATATTACTCCTCTCATGCACTTAAGGTTTTTGCCTTATGAAGTGTAGAGCACCCTTAGCAATCATTGCTTATATAAGTCTTGTCTTCATACATCTCTCCAAAAGGAGTCCTCCTTTATTATTGTGTCAAGCTACTTGTCTAGTGGTGAGGGTATAGTTGGAATATGACTATCTTGAGTAGTTAACACTTGTTTGCCTTTACTCTTCTTGGGTATCTTCTTTTTGGACTCCTTACCCATCTTTAAATATCACCTATGAAGTTGAACAACGAAGATCGATTAGTCACGTGGTGAAAAGAAGAAAATTTAACACAAAGTGAATAAAATGAGTCAAATGGATAGAGGATGAATGTAACTGGGCAATGAACAATTAAGGCCTAATTTTCCTAGGAATCTAAGTATTCACTACTATCACCTTATACTATACGTTTCAAGACAAATGATGGAAGCTAATTTTATTGAAAGAAAGACATCACATGTACATGGTATAGGAAGCAAGGAATCATCACATACATGTGACTAATAGCTCAAGCTCGAATAATTGAAACTTTTATATAGCTAAAAACACAATTCATCAAGGGTGTAATAAAAGAGAATTTGAGTGCTAGTGCCTATCACCCCCTCCATCACGAGCATGACCAAGAGAGTAATAGAAGAGGATTTAAGTCCCAGTACTTGTCATCGTCTCCATCATATGTGCCTATTACCCCCTCCATTATAGGCATGACCAAAGATAGAGTTGACATTCACCTATTCATCACAACCATGATAATACATTAGAAGGGTGTTCACTCCCTCCATCATGGGCGTGATGAGATGGAATGTTTGTGATGAGCCGTTCACATCTTACGTCATGGCTATGATAAAGTGAAAAAGTGGTGACACTATGAATATTAAAATCCAAACAATGGAGCCACTTGGAAAGGTAAATTTCTTACATGGCTGATGCTTAGCAAGAAAGATAAAAGAAAGTGGTCAACAAGATATGCATGTATACTACAAGCTTTATCAAGGACATTGCAAAACCCACAAGCCCAACAATGTATAATAGCATCAAATACAAGCATTAAAGAATGAAAATGAGCTTCTTGACAAAGTTTGTGACAACTAAGGCATAAAGGGAATTTAATAATAAGCCCATTTTGAGGAAACAATTCTTATGAAATGTGCTGGCCACAAGACAAAGAACCGAAAAGAATCCACAATTAAGCATTAAGGATGCACATAATGGTAATAATCAAAGGAAGACAATGTAGTTGGCCTCATTTGGATACTTCAAAAGAAGGAAGAAAAAGGGAGAAAAACATACCTAAATTATACAAGTTATATAGAAGTTAGATGTCATAACTTATAGCTATGGAACTTGAGTCTCAGTCTTGGCTGCTTATATTGAATTTAGGTTGATGATTGCTAATTGAATATTAAGCTGCTCTATTGCATTTACATTATTTGGTAGGTGTTGAATTTAGCAAGTTGTTGTTGAATGCGCTTTTACATACAAGTTTGGTCATTGTTGGAGAAAAACTTTATAGTCAGCCTTTAAGCTCTAGTCTTCATTGGCGAATTCGGACTCCTTCAAGCTCTATTTTTTAGCATTCTTAAGAAGGATATTTTCATGTTTGGGCTAGAGTAAAATAAAATCAAAGAGAGTATGTATGATATAGGACATAAATAAAATCAAAAGGAAGGAATTGGGAATGAAGATTTAGAGTTACATGAAGGACTAAGGTAGCGTATCAATGAGGAAAATTTGAAAATCGTAGAATCGTATGAGAAATAATGAAGATGAAATCAAAGAAGGTAAAGAAAGTGTTAAAAAAAAAAAGTGTATGGAAGATATGTTGGTATTTAGTCAGGATTGATGTTTGAGAATAAGTAAAGTGTATGGCCGAAATAAAATAAAATTGAACGGATTATAAATGGGAATGAGTGTAAATGAAATAGAAGAAACTGTCTACAAAGCTGAATACGTATATTATTGAGGAAAGGAGATGGAATGGAAGAAGACAATGGATATTCAAAGTAAAAGATGAATGGAAGATGTTCAAAGAGAAAGATGAATGGAAGAATGGTGTATAGAAAGTTTGTTATAAAATAAACATCTGGATGAAATGGTGAAATACTACACTAGGAACTTAAGAGAGGGGGTGAATTAAGTTCAATACCAAAATTCAACTTTTAACACCAATTTCTTAAATTAAGGAACTAACAGAATGCAATATTGAAATAAACTAACAATGAGACTAATTAAAATAGTAATGAATCAATGAAACGTACTGAAAATAAAAGAGATAGGGATAGAGAAATTAAGCCCGGAATTTTAACGTGGAGCTCAGACCGCCTCCTACTCTCTATAATCACCCAATGCCTCAACCAAGATATTCACACATAAATTCATTAATATCAATCTCAAGGGCATAAGTGCCTACACCCAATCTCCAACACATTTCATCTCACAAACATAATAACTTACAAACACTTAGTGTAGTGCTCTCTTAAGCAGAAGTAGCAAATATGAAGCTTGTCACTACTCTAGAGTTTACAAAAGATTACAAATTATGAGCACAAGACAATTAGAATTAAGTATAAGTAGACAAGAGGAATAATTATAGGAATATAGCTCTGTTAATTGTCTTTTATCTACCCATAAAGTTACATTTATATGCCTTCATAAAAATCCAACCGTTGGTCTTGTACAATCTGCATTAAATGCACTGTAACAGCTAGTTTCTATATGGACTAGCCAGATGGTTCAAGGGGAACCAGTCGGATAGTTTGTTTAATTGATGCCATTAGCTGCATGGTCTTCAAATCACCAGTCTGACAGTTCAACTAAGCTTACTAACCTTCATCAACCAGCTGGACAGTTCATGAGCAACCAGCTGCACAATTCAACTAAGTTTACTGACCTTCATTAACCAGCTGATCAGTTATGAGCAACCAGTTGCATGGTCCTTATCTTGCCTCTAATTACAGAATACCTGAAGGAACCAACTGGCCAGTTTTAGCATAACCAACCAGATAGTACCAGCCAGTTGGTTCAAAGCAGAGTAGCCAAAAAAGGCACTTGAATAGTGCTTGATTACTTCTTCTTCTTTTACTAAAAAATAGAATCAGTTCTTAATAATTTGCAAAGATTAACCGTATTTCCTTAAAGGATAGAGTTCTTGTAAGAATTTGCAAATCGATTTTGAAGCAATATTTGATTAGTCATTTGTTCTCATCAAAATTACAAAATGAAAACTTCTAAGTTTAACAATCTCCCCCTTTTTGATGAGGACAAAATTTTACAAATAACTCTTTCATAGATGCTCCCCTTCAATAAATGCTCTCCCTCAAAAGTTGTAAAGGATGTCATAAATAAATAAACACTTAAGAATATCCATCCTTTGTTTTGGAAATCATGTCCATGATTAAAAACATACTAAACTTCACCTTTACTTAGTTCGGACACTTTCAAGCATATTCCTATTGTTAACATTTTGTAAACAAATTCATTTAACAAATTCTTGGGTGATTGAAGTCTTAAGTCTTCTCCCCCTTTGGCTTCATCAAAAGGATGAGAATCCAGGTAGTAAAGGGTAAGAAGAAAGGAAGATGTGCTAGGGAACATGCTAAGAAATAGAGAAAGACATCACCATAAGCAATATAAAACCAGCACTTTAATTGGACAAAACCAAAGATAGATCATATGAACTTAATGAAACAACAAAGTAACCAAAGATGGAGGCAACATAAAAAAAAAAAAAAAAAAAAGGAAAAACACTACTAAAGAAGTCAAGGTTTATACAAGGAGAAGGCTAGACACAAAAAAAAAAAGCAATAGCAAGGAAAAAAGCTAAAGGCTAAGTCTTAGTATAATAACAAAAAGAAATAAAAGCTAAGCATCCGGAGGTGGAGTAAAGCTACCAGATGGCCCTAGAGGAGGAGGTAGTAGCTGAGCATAAGGGCTTGAAGTCAGTGGAGGGAATGGATATGGGAGATGGAAATGCTGATAGAATGGATAAAAGATGCGATCCTACCGGTATAAGACCTGTTGCTCCATCTAATAAATGCTATCATCAATGTGGGTGTGAAGCTAACCTTGCATCTAGTCAAAATAAGTGTAGATAGACACCAGTTGACTCTGAGGAGATTGACTAGTAGGAGGAGTAGAAGCGGAGGTACTGGGAGGAATATTGTCACCAACATGAGTGTCTTCTTCCTAAGGAACATCTTGAGTAATTGGGGTGATTGGTTTGGCATCCTCTTCATCAATAAGATCACCAAGTTCTTGAGAAGTTGCACCAATGAAAGGGGATAGAGGTTTTTTGCGAATCCAGCTAGTGTTCTTCTCCAATTTCCATCCACCCTTACCAATGTGATGTATGGTAAAGGGTTCAATATAGGGAGTTATGCTGGGAGCGGGAAAGATAACTCTTTTGGCTAGTAGAAGCTGAGTCACAAGATGCCTACAACGAAGAACAGCCTGCTTTCATTTGTTTGTAACCATACAGAAACAGTAGAAGACCAAATCAGCATAGTCAATTCGAGCATCATTATAAATATGGCCTAATAGCCATAAGTCTCCCTTTGTGACGTATTCATGTTTGCCACTTTGGGGACAATAATTGTAATAGAGGAATAGATGAAGGATTCAATAATGAAGTGGTAATCTAATGGCTCTCAGATTTTGCCTATTAGCCCAATTGTGTTCACTAATACGCCGCTCTTGAAAAACATCTTCATAGAGTGTAGAACCTATAGTGTCAATACCTTGCATATACCAGGCACCACCAGCCTCAGCCCCAATGATGTTATAAATATCATTTCTAATGATCTCTATTTCTCGACTATAGAGATAACTATACCACCATAGTTGCCTATGCTCACTAGTATCTATCCCAACAAGTAAATTTCCATTTCGATCATGATCATCAAAGAGGTTACAATAAAAGTATCTAACAGCTTCTTCATTAACAATATTAGGAATATCCATAGTATCCAAAATGTGATTGATAATAACCCCTTCCATGTCAGGAATCCCAAAAACACAAAGAACATCGTCATTAAAATGTCGTCCATAATTGATTTTCACAAGACGGAATTTCTTATACCTTTGGGCATGGCGGAGGGTCGAAAAGAGGTAACTATCAAATAAAACCGACGGAGCTTGTCATCCCCATCCTCCGCTGTAGCTACTAGAAGGATGGGTTCCTCATTCGGCCATAGGAATGAAAGAAGTTAAGGTTTGAGAGTAGAAAGTTAAGGTTAAGGGAGGGGTTGTTGGAGAAAGAGATTGAGAAGAAGTGAATGGTGGTAAAGAAGAGAAGTAGAGAGAAGTGGTGGAAAGGTGGTGTAGGATCGGTTGAAGGAGGAGAGGAGAGAATGCGGACACTGGGAAGGAGGGAAGAAATGAAATGGAAAATGTCAAGCCCCCTTTTTATTTTTTACTATAATAGAGTGAACCGTTTGGACGATTGGAGGAAGACCATTCTAACGGTTAAGAATAGAAGATCATTTTTGAAGACAACTATTGAAACCGTGCCCAGAGTGGAGAGGAATCATTTAGATGATCCAATAAGGTATTCTGTGGCCAAAACAACCATGCCCACGATTAGAGGGAATTTTTCAGACAGTCCAATGGAGTATTTTGTGGTTAGAACCCCTGATGCAACTGTGCCCATGGTTCGAGAGAACTGTTCGGATGGTCCGATGGGGTGTTCAGTGGTCCGAACCCCTAATGCAACCATGCCTACGGTTCGAGGGAACCGTTCGGACGGTCAAATGGGGTGTTCTGTGGTCAAAACCCCTGATGCAACCGTATCCACAGTTCAAGGGAACTGTTGAATAGTTGCATACAAAATTCAAAAAATAAAAAGAGGCCTATTAAGACTGTCTAAACGGTTAGACCATGTTGAGCCTAGCTTTTCACCCTCCCAATTTCTTTTATAAAATTAGGTCTTTTTTAAATTGACCAATATTAAACCCTTATCCGTTTAATACTAACCCTCGACTAAGGTTTAAAGAAAACCATTTTTTTAACTTGAAAAGATTTGGAGTCACCACCCAACAGGAGTCGAGAAAAGGAGTTAAGTTATAACCAATTAGATAGATTGGTTATAACTTAGCTATCGGTCTATCGATTTAAAAAAACCAAGTTATAAAATAGCTTTTTGAAAACTAGAGAATTTTGATTCGAGGGTTAGGACTTTTAAACCCTTACGGATACCATTGACTTTCTAAAATTAACTTTAATCTTTAAAAATCATCTTTTTATTTTATAAGATTGAACTCAATTTAACTATTCTAATTGGACAAACTAAAAAAAAAAAAAGGAAAATTAGGTTTTTTCATTTTTATCGTCACCTCGTAGATATTTACGTACCCGCTATTCAAGATCAGACGTACGTAGTTCTTTTACCAAAAACATAGCAGGTTGATTAATTTTAATTGAAAAACATCCAGGTTTACGTTTTTACCCATTTTGATTTATTTGAAGAAATTTTCTAAGGGTCCTAAATTGGTTTATTTTTGGAAAATCTAAAGTACCCTAATTTGGAAAGGGTACATTTTATTTTTATTTATTTGAAAAATATGTTTTTCTAACTAGTTAAACGTTTTTATTTTATTATTTTTTTTGTTTTTATCTTTTTATTTTCTATTTTTTTACTATTTTTATTACTTATCATTTTTATTAAAATGTGAAAACAACTAAAAATAAAAAATTTTCTCTTTTGTTTTCTCTTTTTCTTTTCTTTTCTTCTTTTTCTTTTTCTTTTTTTTTCTTTTTTTTTCTTGGTGTTGATTACATTTACGTGTACATAAGTGAATAATAAAAAAATAATAATAAAGATAAATAAAGAAAAAGAAAAGGAAATAAAAAAAGAGAGAGAGAAAGGATCAGATCGGATGCTGTATAGGACATAAGTCAGTTAAGGCTGGAGTGGATCTCAGATTTGGGTTAGATCAAGTCAAGTTGCTCAATGGATTCAGGTTGCAGTTAGGATAGAGGAAGTAGCAATTGTGAAGGAGAGGCTTTAGGCATTTCTGACCACCTAAATGATAGGGCAAAGGGGTTTTGGTGAATATTTTATTAGGTTTATTGGGGGTAGGCAAAGTGCCGTAACTAAAGGAGCTCGAGTTGGTGGTTTTCGAAAGTTAGTCGTAGGTGGAGCTAGTGGTCAAATCGTACGAGGTTTGCTGGGTGTGATTGGTCAGTTAGGGTAAGCTTTTTGGAGTGTAGGGAGTTCGATTGTAGGTTTAGTTTCGACCAAAGGTGGCTAAAGATGGCAGTTTGAGGAGAGAGAGGGGCGGCGGTTAGGGTTTGATGGAGGGTGGCTCAGGGAAGCCGCTAGGGGCTACGGTGGCGGTTAAGACTGGTCGATTTGGAGAGCCTAAGCTAAGGGGAGTTTGGTTGTAGTGGCGGTTGGGCTTAGGTTGGAGTGGAGAGAGAGAACCGAAGAGAGATAGTGCGAGTTAGAGAGAGAAAACGGCTATGAGAGAGAGAAAGAGCTTAGGAGTTGCTCGTGAATGGTTGTCTATCCTTATAGATGGTCCATGAGCTCTAATTTATAATCGAATTCAACCTAACAATAAAGGAAAGCTCAGATCGAAGTTAATGGGAATGGCCAAATTTTCAGTTTTTTCCCAATCCTTGAAGCTTGATTTGAATGTATAATTGACCGAATTTAGATGCGTTTTCTATACTGATTCACAGTAGGTTATGTCTAGTTTGCAATTTTTCCATTGATTTGGCGAAATTGCAACGAGAAAGGATCCAAAAATAGTGTTGAAGTAGGTGGTCTGAAGAGGAAAGCATTGAAAATCTAGAGAAAGATGAGGGAAAGAGAGGAAAATAAAGGGAAAAGGAAAGAAGGGGAGGAAAAAAGGGGCTGACGTGGCACTATGTCAGCTGTGCCATCCAACGCCAACATGCCATGTATCATTTGTGATATGTAGCAACGTACTAGTTAACAGAAAATAAAAAGAAAAAAGGCCTCCTTGCCTTTACCAAAATTCGAATTTAAGACCTTATACTCAAACCCCATACTCAGTCCATATGCTTAACCATTAGGCTATTGGCCTGTACTTTGTTCATATGTGCAATTAATGGACTCGGTCAACCTGGGTTAGATTTAAATTTAAACCCAAGTTCAATGGCCCAACTTCTAAACTAAAATTAAAATTAAAAATCTATCCTAATAATATGCTATTTTCTAAAATTTTTTACTTGATTTTAATTTTTCTATTTTTTTTTGTAATTTTTTAAATTTCTAAATTTTTAAAACTTTACTTTCTAACTTTTTATCATTTTAGGGTTTCTTTCTAAAATTTTCTTTTTTTTTTTTGTGCTTTTTCTTATTTTTGAAAGTTTTTGCATTTTTCTATGATCCTTTTTTTTTTCTAAATTTCTTAATTTTATTGGGTTTTCTTTAATTCCCTATTTTTTGAATTTTTTTCTAATTTAAGGCCTATTGAGAAAAGAAAGAAAAATAATAAAAATAAAAGTAAAAATAAAGATAAAGGGGGCAAAAATTAGGTGTTTACAAACCATAATCATTCGAACGGTCTAAGGTATCATTCTAAGGTTAGGATATGTAATTCAATTGTGCGCATAATTGATACTACTAATCAATTGGTTGATTATTTTTCTCAATAGATTACTATTTAATTAGATTTAAGAGAATTAGGAAAAAAAAATGTACTAAGGTCACTCTCCAAGTTTATAGATCTTAACACTCATTTTGCTTAATCATGCCTAACTCTCTTCTTAAGATACAAAAGTGATCTTTACTTAAGGGTTTAGTAAAAATATCAGCTAGTTGATTATTTGTATGCACAAACTCCAAGCACACACATCATTATTTTGAATATGATCTCTAATAAAATGATGTCGAATCTCAATGTGCTTGGTCCTTGAGTGTTGGATCGGATTTTTTGTTAGGTTAATGGCACTTATATTATCACATCGAATTGGGATTTTGGAAAAAATGAGCCCAAAGTCTTGTAATGTTTGCTTCATCTATAGTATTTATGTGCAATAACTACCAATAGCCACATATTCAGCCTTGGTAGTAGAGAGTGCTACGGAGTTTTGTTTCTAAGAGTGCCAAGATACTAGAGAGTTTCCTAGAAAGTGACATGTACCGCTTGTGCTTTTCCAGTCAACTTTACATCCTACAAAGTCAACATTAGAATATCCTACAAGATTGAAAGAATTGTATTTGGGATACCACAAGCTGATTTTAATAGTACCCGCTAAATACTTGAAGATGTGTTTTATTGCATTTAAGTAAGATTCTTTCAACCAAGATAGAAATCTTGCACATAAGCAAACGGTGAACATAATATCCAGTCTAGATGCAATTAAGTACAATAGGCTTCTTATCATACCTCTATAGAGCTTTTCACAAATGGATTTTCCATGTTCATCTTTGTCTAATTTTAGAGTAGTGCTCACAAGAATAAGCCTAACTTTACAATTATCCATTTTAAAATGTTTCAAAAGCTCTTTTGTATACTTGGATTAATTTATAAATGTTCCATTGTTAGTTTGCTTAACTTGGAGACCTAAAAAGTAATTGAGTTCTCCTATCATACTCATTTCAAATACCTTCTTCATACATTCTATGAATTCATTTACAAGATCCATATTAGTAGCTTTAAACACAATATCATCAACATAAATTTGAACAATCAATGTATAGGAATTGTGATTTTTAATAAATAGTGTTGTGTCCAACTTTCCTCTTATAAAGCCATTTTCTATTAGAAAGTTACTCAGCCTCTCATACCAAGCTCTAGGAGCTTGTTTAAGCCCATAGAGAGCTTTGTTAAGTTTATAAACATGATCAGTTAACTCATTATGCTGGAAACCTAGAGGTTGTTCTACATACACTTCTTCTTTGATAAAGCCATTTAGGAAAGTACTTTTGACATCCATTTGAAATAGTTTGAAATCTTTATGAGCTACAAATGCCAAAAGCATCCTAATGGCTTCTAGTCTTGCAACTGAGGCAATAGTCTCATTAAAATCTATCCCTTCTTCTTGATTATAGCCTTTAGCAACTAACTTAGCCTTGTTTTTAGTTACTATACCGGTCTCATCAAGTTTACTTTTATAAGCCCATTTTGTTCCAATTACTAGTATATCGCTAGGTCTAGGAACCAGATCCCATACTTCATTCCTAATAGATTGATTAAGCTCCTCTTACATTGCTTATATCCAACATTTATCTTTTAGGGCTTCATCAATATTCTTAGGCTTAACTTGAGACAAGAATACTAAGTTGCTTATGTTTTTAAGTGATGATCTTGTTAATACCCTATTTAAAGGTTCTCCAATAATTAATTCTTTAGGGTGATCTTTAACAAATTGCCATTCTCTAGGAAGATATAGATTTGATCGATCCGTATTATTATCTACCCTAATGACATCTTTATCAATAGCGTTGTTTTAGTCATTGTTTAAGTCTAGCCTATCCAAATGAGCACTTGTATCAATCATTTCATTATGAGATATATTATGTAATGAGGATAGAGAATCATCAAATACAACATATATAGATTCTCCAACAACTAGAGTTCTTTTATTAAATATTCTATATGCCTTGCTTGTTAGTGAATATCTAAGAAAAATAGCTTCATCTGATTTAGAGTCGAATTTTCCTAGTTGCTCTTTACCAATATTGAGGACATAACACTTGGTACTAAAAAGGTGAAAATAAGAGATGTTAGGCCTCCTTCCTTTCTAAAGTTCATAGGGGGTTCTCTTTAAAATTGATGTTATGAAAACACGGTTTGAAATATAGCATATGGTGTTAACAGCTTCCGCCCAAAAATACTTTGGCAAATAGTTTTCATATAACATTGTTCTAGCCATTTCAATTAGGGTCCTGGTAACTTTGATTTTAAATATATTTCACATAGTGATTTTATAGTATTTCTCTTACATTTTTGTTTTTTTTTAAAGAAATTGATACTTAATTAAGTAAAATTTTGATTACAAGGTTTGAACGTGTTCTTGGATTGAAAACAAAGAAAAGGAATCAAGTTTCACTTAATTTGGAGTTCAAATGAATGAGTTATAAAGTTTTGAAGTTACACAGTCTGGGACACAACTGTATCCCCAAGTTGTATCCATCCAAGAAGATTTGCTAAGGTTAGAAAGTTACATGACCTGGGGACACGACTGTATCTCAGGCTGTGTCTGGTGACGAAAAAAGAAACCTTACAATATATTATAAAAGGATATACTAGGGTTTCGCACATAAGATTAGACATTCAAAAGAGAAGAGACTTGAAGAGAAGGAGGAGAAAAAGGTAAAAGCAACACCCAACTTCAAGATTGAAGAGATTTATCATCAACAAAAGGGGTTTTTCATATTTTATTTATTGGTTTTGTTGGAATTTGTTTTTAATTTCATTATGATAACTTAAGATTCTTGTATTTAAGATTATGGAACCTAGGGTTTCATGTGACTATTAGATTGGTTGATAATTTTCAATAAAGTTTCTATCTTTTCTTGATTCAATTATATTATTTAATTGTTAATTGATATTTCTAGAGTATCAATCTATGATATTATGCATGATGATTAAGAAATCACATGTGTAATGAGATCTTGACATAATTGGAGAGAATTACATGTGTACTTAGAGATAAGATATATGTTTCTTCCGGAAAGTTGTTCTTTTGTGTGGGAATTCATTATACATTAATGCGAATCTAAATTATATTACTAAGTGAAGAGATTCTGGTAAATAATTTAAGATTAAGGTTAATATGCTTGACAAAGGTGTTAACTTTAATTGTGAATCCCTTCGGTCAAGAATAATAGAGATTGAATTGGATACATTTTAAGCGGTCACATGTTAAACACTAGGGAAAATAATTCCTAAATACATTATTTGCTTTCTTGAAGTTGTTCTTAGTTTTATTGCTTTCTAAATTGCTTAATTAAGTCTCATAGTTAGGTTAGTTTGTTAATTTTAGTATTCTTAATTCATTCAACCCATCGCAATTTTCGGTTAGATAATAAAGCTAAGGTTAATATTAGTACTCAAAGTCTCTAAGGGATCGACTCGGACTCACATCCGCTATATTAAAACTAATAAGTGCACTTGCCTGATATCAAGTTTTTGGTGCCATTACTGGGGATTTTCGATATTAAGAACACTAGTTGCTTTATTACTTTGACCATTTTTTTTTTGTTTTCGTTATTTATTTTTATTACCTAGTGCTGCAATTAATTCTATATTTCTTGCCCTTGTAGTGCATGACCCAAAGCAACCCAGAAGATTTGGTAGAACTTGATCCTAAAATTGAGAGAACTATCCTTCAAAATTTGAGATTGCGACCTAGACAAATTATGGCTACCATAGAAGACAAGTCAATCATTGAGATTAAGGAAGAGGGTGAAGAGGCCAACACTCAATTCATTGATCAAGAAGATCCATCACACATGGCTAACAATGGTAATGAAGCAAATCGGACCATGTCCAACTATTCAAAGCCTACACTTATTGGAGCTGACTCTAATATCACAAGGCTAACCATCACGGCTAATAACTTCCAAATTACACCTACCATCATACAAATGGTGCAACAATATGTTCAGTTTGACGATCTCCAAGATGAAGATCCTAATGCCCACATTTCTAGCTTTCTAGAGATTTGTGATACATTTAAAATCAACGAAGCTACGGATGATGCCATCCAACTACGGCTATTTCCTTTTTCCTTGAGGGGTAAAGCAAAGTAGTGGTTGAACTCTCTACCATGAAATTCAATCACAACTTGGAATGAATTGGTAGAGAAATTTTTGGAGAAGTATTTCCCACCTATGAAGACCACTAAACTTCGAAACAACATTTCTTGTTTTGCCCAATTGGAAGCAGAGACTCTATATGACACTTGGGAGTGGTTCAAGGACTTGCTCAGGAGGTGTCCACATCATGGCCTCCCACTATGGATGCAGATTCAAACCTTCTATAATGGTCTTAATTTATCTATGAGACAGATGATTGATGCATTCACAGGAGGTACTTTGAACACAAAGACACCCGAGCAAGCACAAAACCTAATTGAAGGAATAACGATGAACAATTATTAGTGGGAAAGCACTAGAGCCAAGCAAAAGGTTATGGGAATTTATCATGTGGACTTGACCACTGCTTTGGCAGCTAAGGTGGACCTATTGAGTAAGAAGATTGATGTACTCTCTGTTAACCCTCAACAAGTACAATCGGATGTAAGTGACTTTGGTATGTAGGGTTATGGAGCACAAGAATAACTAGAATAGGTAGATTATCTAAGAAATCTACCCATGCAACAAAATAACCCCTATAGCAAAACTTATAATCCTGGATGGAGGAATCACCCCAATTTCTCATGGGGAAATCAAATCCAAGGCCAGCAGAAGACTAACTTTGGCCTACCTGGATTTCAAAGACCATTACCACCTCCTCTTCCTCAAGAAAAGAAGTCTAGTATGGAAGAACTTCTCACAAAATATATTCAAGGCAATGAGGCTCGCTTATCCAACATTGAATCATCGTTGAGGAATCAAGAGGCTTCCAATCGCAACCTTGAGAACCAAATTGGTCAACTTGCAAAAATGATCTTTGAGAGACCGCAGGGAATACTCCTAGGGAATACCGAGGTCAATCCTAGGGAACATGTTAATGCTGTGACCTTAAGAAGTGGTAGAAAACTGCAAGTTGATAAGAAGGATGGTGAGGAAGTAGTTAAGAAAGAAGTGGAAGTCAACCGTAAGGAAGATGCAAAGCCACTAAAATCAAAAGAAAGTATGGAATCACCAAAAGTGAAGGAGTACAAACCTCCCATCCCTTATCCGCAACGCCTTAAGCAAAGTTACACTGATCAGAATAAGGAATTTGGTAAATTGCTTGACATTTTCAAACAATTACACATTAACTTACCTCTTGTTGATGTCATCTTGCAGATGTTAAAGTATGCAAAATTTTTAAAGGATATTCTATTGAATAAGAGGAAGTTGGAGGAGCTTACAACTATCACATTAAACGAGGAATGTTCGGCACTTCTCTAGAAAAAGCTACCACAAAAATTAAATGATCCAGGGAGTTTCACTATTCCTTGTATGCTTGGCAATTTGTTAGTAGATAATGCTTTGGCAGACTTAGGAGCCAGTATAAATTTGATGCTGTATAAATTGTTCAAAAAGCTAGGGTTAGGAGAACCTAAACTAACGCGCATGAGTCTTCAATTAGCTGACAGATCCATCACATACCCTAGAGGCATCATAGAGGATGTTTTAGTGCAAGTAGACAAATTCATCTTTCCCGTGGATTTTGTTATACTTGATATAGACGAAGATATCGAGATACCAATTATTTTAGGTCGACCCTTCTTAACCACTGCTAGAGCTGTTTTTTATGTTAGTGAGCATAAGTTAATATTACGAGTCGAGGATGATAAAATAGTTTTTAAAACTCTAGAGGCAACAAACAAATTGCTTGACCCAGAGGACATATGTCACAATGTTAATGCTACTAATGTTGTTATATCTACATGTGTGTAAGAAACGCTTGCTAAGGATTCCTCAAACTATTACTTGTAAAAGGGAGATAAAAATTTGGTGACCAACCCCAATTGTGCAGAAATGGTAGCTCAAATAAAAGTTCATGAATCTATTGTGGACAAGAAGAGGATTAATCCACCCCACAAGCCAAAAGATCTTAGGTTAAAATCCTTCAAAGATAAGCCACCAATTTTGGAACCAAAACTGTCAAGAAATCATTTGGAACATGTCTTTGTGGTGAAAAGTTCAAAACTTCCAATGACAACTGCATCTAAGCTAAAAGCGGACAAAATGAAGAAGTTTAGGCTACATGAATTTGATAAGTGGCATGAAAAGGAGAGAAACTATGGACGTTATGCACCAATGAAATGGAATTGATAAGGTCGATGGCCTAAGGGTAAATTTACACTCGTATGGAGAGTTCGAAAGCGAGATACAGGAGGAGTCCTATCTCCACCTAGATGAAGAATCATGAATGAGAAGATGTATCCCGTCGAGCTATCGACGTTGACTATAGCACTTTTTGGGAGGCAACCCATGTCTAACTTTGCTCACACTTTAGTTCTTTTAGTTTATTCCATTTTATTTTTCTTCTATCTAACATTGCTTTGTTCTTTTTATTTGTTTCAATTTTAGTCATAGGCTTTTCTTTTTAGTTTAATTTTTTTCTTTAGTTTTCTTTGTCTTATTTTTTTAGTTTAAGTACTTTTATTTCTTTAAGTTTCTTTTATTTTTAAAGTCATGGAGTTAGGCAAAAAAAAAAGAAAAAGAAAAATAGAATAGAAAGTTACATGGGCGTAGGACACGGTTATGTCCCAGCCCGTGTCCATCCAAGCCCCTTTAATGCATCACCACAGAAAGTTACACAGGCGTGGGACATGGTTGTATCCCAGCCCGTATGCGCCCAGTGTTAACGTGTCAACATAGAAAGTTACACGGACGTGGGACACGATTGTGTCCCAGCCCATGTGCGTCCAGCTTTAATACATCCCTTGACAAAGAGTTACATAAGTGTGGGACACGGTTGTGTCCCAGCCCGTGTTCGCCTAGGTAAGGCACCGCAAATAGAGAGTTACACATGCATAGGACACGGTCGTGTCCTAGCCCGTGTATGCCTAGCACCCACACGATTCAGCACACGCCCTGCACAATTTATTAAAACACACACACACCTTCTCAAACACTTACAAACATCCACACATATTCATTTCACATTTCATCTTCTCTCCATCTTCTCCTCACGTTCCCGATCCAAGTAAGTTCTCCTAATTTTTTTTCTGTCTTCTTTTGTTTATGTTTTGTTTTCATCATTATTTAGGCATGTTTAGGTAACCAAAATTTAGGTCTTTTGTGAATTGGTACATGCATTTTGTTTGAGAATTTACTTTGTTTTTATTCTTTCATGATAGACATACACATTTGCCTTATGTTGATAGATTTCAATGCCTTTATGATGCCTCTTATGGTTAGATATTACTGTATGATCTCTTAAACCCGAATTCTGTTTGCCAATTCAATGATCACTATTCAATTAAGCCAGTTAGGGTTAGAATTGTGAAAGTGATTTTGGGACATTTAGAAGTCTTGACGTGTTGGGACGCCTGCTTTTTAAGCTGATTGTAATGTAGTGGGTCTACTATATAATTAGTTGGATGAATTTGCTAGCCATTTATTTTACACCAACTAGTTTTGTAGATGCACTCTACATGTTTGTTCAAATGTCTCAATGAGATTTCTTTTAATATCTATCACTTCTACTCCTTTATAACTCTGTCTTAGTTTGAACTAAGTGTGGCAAAAATGAACGTTTTTGATTTGGTTTGGTGTTTCTTCTTAGGTCGTCAATGGCAAAACGTGAAAAGTAGATCATTTGAAGGAGGTCCAAATCTGTTACATCATCTTCTACTCATAAGGGCACTATTATCGAGCTACTGGCCACTCTTTCTTCACTAGAGTATCTTATGCTTCAAAGAGGGGAAGTATTAGTTCCTTTTTCAATACGTGTATTTCCTTTTTCCCTATGATGTTTTTTCTTATTTGATATCTTGCTATTGTGTTTTCTTAGTTGTATATTGAGGATAATGTATGTTATTAAGTGTGGGGAAAGCATATATATAAATTTGTTACTATTTAGGAGACCAATTATTCACATTTGACCCAATTAATTTTTAAGTTAACTTGCAATAGGTGATTAACAAGTGTTAAGCTAAATCAACTGTGTCATCTTGATTATTATTGATCTTATTATACTTTACTAGAATTGATTAGTCAAATCTGTGGAGGGTAAAGTTATGAGTTATTTAGCTTAGGACTTTAAGACTTGAGATTGGAACAACATCACTAGTTGAAAGTTAGTCATGGTTATTTTTAAATTTACTTTTATGTATACCTTTCTCTTAAAAATTTTTAAAGCCCTATAATTTTTAGCAAATAAAAAAATGAAATTCTTTTTTTGAGAAACCCCTGAAAAATCACAATGATTGGAGGTCAAAAGTAATAACAAGTGTATGAATAGAAAAAAACTGGTAAGGATTTGTCTTGGTCCGTCAGAAGAGTGAGATTGAGTCCCAATGCCAATACTAATGAAAAAAATTACTAATGAAAAAAATTACTAATGATCAGAGGATGAGTGGATGTAAAATGTGTTTGTTTTAGATTATGGCGCTTGGTGAGATGGAAGAGAGAATTGTATATACTTTAGTCAAATGAACAAAATTTTTATGACTCTTTCTCGATTGGCGAGATGTTAAATCCAATTTTTAGTTTAAGAATCCTTGGTTAAATGACTCGGGTAAACTTCGACTTTCATAAATTAACTAATGAACTTTAGTATTAAGTATTGTTGGAGCATTCGAATATGGTCAGGTGAAATTATGACATTGTTAAGGGTGAAATTGATTGACTTTATTATTGCGAGTTAATTGAAAGTGATTTTCTTACCTTGCTTTGAGTTAAGTGTATTTGTTCACCGGTTTCCTAAATAGTGATAAATTTTGTTTAGCGTTTCTTGTCCCAAAATTTTTGTTTTGATTTATTTGCTTGAGGACAAGCAAATGCTTAGGTGTAGGGAAGTTTGATAGCTCTGATTTTAAATATATTTCACATGGTAATTTTATAGTATTTCTCTTATATTTTTGGTTTTCTTTAAAGAAATTGATACTTAATTGAGTAAAATTTTTATTTCAAAGTTTGAAAGCGTTCTTGGATTGAAAACAAAGAAAAGGAATCAAGTTTTACTCAATTTGGAGTTCAAATGAATGAGTTACGAAGTTTTAAAGTTATACAGTCTAGGACACAACTGTATCCCTAGGCTATGTCCATCCAAGAAGATTTGCCAAGGTCAAAAAGTTACACGACCTAGGGATACGACTATGTCCCAGGCTATGTCTGGTGACGAAAAAAGAAACCTTACAATACATTATAAAAGGACATACTAGGGTTTCGCACATAAGATTAGACATTCAAAAGAGAAGAAACTTGAAGAGAAAGAGGAGAAAAAGGCAAAAGCAACACCTAACTTCAAGATTGAAGAGATTTATCATCAACAAAAGGGGTTTTTCATGTTTTATTTATTGGTTTTGTTGGAATTCGTTTTTAGTTTCATTATGATAGCTTAAGATTCTTGTATTTAGGATTATGGAACCTAGGGTTTCATGTGACTATTAGATTGGTTGATAATTTTCAATAAAGTTTTTTATCTTTTCTTGATTCAATTATGTTATTTAATTGTTAATTGATATTTCTAGAGTATCAATCTATGATATTATGCATGATGATTGAGAAATCACATATGTAATGAGATCTTGACATAATTGAAGAGAATTACATGTGTACTTAGAGATAAGATACATATTTCTTTCAGAAAGTTGTTCTTTTGTATGGGAATTCATTATACATTAATGCAATTCTAAATTATATTACTAAGTGAAAAGATTCCGGTAAATAATTTAGGATTAAGGTTAATATGCTTAAGAAAGGTGTTAACTTTAATTGTGAATCCCTCTGGTCAAGAATAATAGAGATTGAATTGAATACATTTTAAGCGGTCACATGTTAAACACTAGGGGAAATAATTTCTAAATACATTATTTGCTTTTTTGAAGTTGTTCTTAGTTTTATTGCTTTCTAAATTGCTTAATTAAGTCTCATAATTAAGTTAGTTTGTTAATTTTAGTATTCTTAATTCATTCAACCCATCGCAATTTTCAGTTAGATAATAAAGCTAAGGTTAATATTAGTACTCGAAGTCTCTGAGGGATTGAGTCGGACTTACATCCGCTATATTAAAACTGATAGGTGCACTTACCTGATATCAGGTCCTATTTTTCCTTTTGGTAACTCCATTTTGTTGTGGAGTTCTAGGAGCTAAAATTGTATTTTCTATCCCATGTTGGTTACAAAAATCATTCATTTCAATGTTTTCAAACTCTCCCCCATGATTACTTCTAAGAGAAGCAATTGTAAGGCCTTTTTTCATTTTGGACTTTCTTGCAATATTTAAAGAACACATGATTTGTTCAATCCTTATTTGCAAGAAAATTAGTCCATATGTATCTAAAGAAATTATCAACAATTACCAAAGTACATCTTTTCCCTCCTAAACTTAAAGTTTGTGTAGGGCCAAATAAGTCCAAATGTAGTAATTGTAGTAGCCTAGAAGATGAGACAACATCTTTTAGTTTGAAAATGTTTTTAGTTTGTTTTCCTCGTTAGCATGCTTGACATACCTTATCTTTTTGAAAATTAATTTTTTGTAGACCTTTTACAAGGTCTCTTTTAATAAGTTTAGAGATTACTTCTATACTAGCATGCCCTAATCTTCTATATCACAATCAACTATCGTTATTTTGGATGGATAGACAAGTTTCATTTTGATTTGTAAAATTGCTAAGATTTATTTTATAAATGTTTCCTTGTCTATATCCTTCAAAGCTACTTTGATCATTGTTAATTCTTTTAATGATACATTTATTTGCTAGGAAAGTAACCTTATATCCACCATCATACAATTGACTAATGCTAAGCAAGTTATGTCTTACATTATCAACTAACAATACTCCTTTAATAACAAGATCATTGTTAATGAGAATGTTACCTTCACCCAAAATGATTGATTTTCTATTGTCCCTAAAGGTAACATTTCCTTCATCCTTTAAGGTTAATGTGGTGAATTTGGTAACGTCTCCTGTCATATGCCTTAAGCATCCGCTATCCAAAATCTATTTATTGCTCTTCCTTGAAGGTTCCTACAAAAATAAAAAATTTTAAATTTTTGGTACCCACTTGAGTTTGGGTCCTTTCGAGTTAGTTGTAGCAATAAGACTATGTTCCTTAGGGACCCAAACCATCTTTCCTCTATGATTCAAGTTGGCATTTCTTCTTATTTCACATGTTTAAGCAATATGACTATACATACCATAATAGTTACAAGTCTTATTGGTTACTCTAACAAAGTAGCTTTTCTAGGACTTGTACATACGGTTTTTGTTATAGCCAATTTCGGTTTTCTTAAGACTATTTCTTTGTTGTCCTCAGAGTTTATTCAAGTTTTTTTCACCTTCAACAAACTTGGCTATTATTTTCCTTGAATCATTTAGGCTAGATCTCAACACATCATTTTCTACTTCTAACTTTGCTAACTTATCTACACTAGCATCCTTATTTTCAAGTACTTTGATTTTTTATTTCATCCCTTCATTTTCCTTAAATAGCTCTTTATTTTCACTTATGATTTTCTCATTTCTTTTGCTTAACTCATCATTTTCTTTCTTTAGGACATCATGCTCAATATTCAATTTTTCATTCTCAATTCTCAAGTATTCATTACCCTCTTCTACGTTCTCTTTTTCCTCAACTATCTTATAGTACTCAAGTTTGAACACATCAAATTCATTCCTTACTTCATTCATCATTTGCTTGAGAATTTTATTCTTCTTTTGCATTTATGCAAAATCTTTCAAAAGATCATCATACATTTCTTTTAACTCATCGTAAGAGGATTAAGATGTGGTGCATACCTCACTATCTAATGCCATGAGGCAAAGATCATTATCCAAATTGCTTGAATCACTATCTCTCCAAGTGGCCACCATGGCTTTCTTTCTTGATGTCTTATCTCCTTTCTTGAGAAGTGGACAATAATCTTTAGTGTGCCTTAGTTGATAGTAATTGTAGCACTTTATGACATCTCGCTTCTCCTTTATAAGTCTTAAGGTATTGCCACCACCAACTTTGTCTTTCCTTAGCTTCTTGTTGAATTTCACAAATTTCTTAAATTTTCTTGCCATCATTGCCATTTCATCGTCGTCATCATCACTTATAGTGCCATTGTGGCTTTGAGAGCTATGGTTTTCTTCTTGGATTCTTCTATATGTCTTTTGATCATCTCATGGGTCTTGAGTGTATCAAGAAGTTGTTCTTTTGATAGAGCTTCTAGATCATGTACTTCTTCAATGACGGTCCTCTTAGCTTCTCATTCTTTTGAAAGAGACCTAAGAATTTTTTAATTAATTTCCAAGTCAGAAAATTTCTTACCAAGTACCACCAATGGATTAATGATGTCAATAAATCTTTTATGCATTTCATCAATGGTCTCATTAGAAAGCATTTTGAAAATTTCAAATTCTCCACATAACAAACTTATTTTAATGTCTCTAACTCTAGATGTGCCCTCATATGTACTTTGTAACTCATCCCAAATTTTCTTAGCATTTGTGCATATACAAGTTCTATTGAAATCATTTTCACTTATAACACAATGCAATATGTTTATTGCTATTTCATTTAGGTCTACTTTCTTCCAATCATCCTCGGTATATTCATTCTCTTCCTTTCCTTCAATTTTAATTGGCCCTTTTTCAATTACATCCCATAGTTTTCTATTTTGTGTCTTAACAAAAATTCTCATTCTACATTTCCTATAAAGATAATTCCTACCAATGAGAGTGGTGGCCTATTTATAGCTTGACTCTCCATGAATCCTAGTGCATTTAGTACCATGATCTTTACTTTATAATGCGATTAAGCAATGTAAATTATAGAGACTAGCTTTGATACCAAATGAAATATTACACTAGGAACTCAAGAGCGAGGGTGAATTGAGTTTAATACCAAAATTCAACTTCTAACACCAATTTCTTAAATTAAGGAACTAAGAGAATACAACATTGAAATAAACCAACAATGAGACTAATTAAAATAATAATGAATCAATGAAATGTACTGAAAATAAAAGAGATAAGGATAGAGAAATTAAGCTTAGAATTGTAACGTAGAGTTTCGACTGCCTTTTACTCTCCATGATCACTTAATACCTCAATCGACATCTTCATACACAAATTTATTAATATCAATCTCAAGGGCATAAGTGCCTATACCTAATCACCAACACGTTTAATCTCACAAACACAACAAATCATAAACACTTAGTGTAGTGCTCTCTTAAGCAGAAGTTGCAAATATGAAGCTTGTTACTATACTAAAGTTTATAAAGGATTACAAATTATGAGTACAAGACAACTGGAATTAAGTACAAGTGGACAAGAGGAATAATTGCAGGAATATAGCTTTATTAATTTTCTTTTATTTGCCTACAAAGTCACAGTTATATGCCTTCATAAAAATCCAACCATTGGTTTTGTACAATATGCATTAAATGCACTGTAACTGCTAGTTTTTGTATGAACTAGGCGAACTATTTAAGGGGAACCAGCTGGACAGTCTATTCAATTGATGTCATCAGTTGGATGGTCCTTAAATCACCAATCGCACAGTTTAACTAAGCTTACTGACCTTCATCAACCAGCTACACAGTTCAATTAGGCTTATTGACTTTCATCAACCAGTCGGACAGTTCATGAGCAACCAGCCACATAGTTCAACTAGGCTTACTGACCTTCATCAACTAGCTGGTCAGTTATGAGCAACCAATTGCACGGTCCTTATCTTGCCTCTAATCATAGAATACCTAAAGGAACCAACTGGACAGTTCAAAGCAGAGTAGCCAAAAAATGTACTTGAATAGTATTTGATTACTTCTTCTTCTTCTTTCACTAAAAGATAGAATCAGTTCTAAATAATTTGCAAAGATTAACTATATTTCCTTAAAGGATAGAGTTCTTGTAAGAATTTGCAAATTAGCTTTGAAGCAATATTTGATTAGTCATTTGTTCTCATCAAAATTACAAAATGAAAACCTCTAAGTTTAACAAATGGAGGTTATGGGGGTTTTGCATGATGTATATTTAGATAATGCAGTCTCTTCTAGGATAGAATAAAATGCAAATGCAAAGAGGACTACTGTTGATGCTGGCATCAAAGATGAAGAATGCTTTAGACATTTGGAAAAAGGAGCCATAATAGAAAAATATTCTTCAAAATCTTCCATGTAATTGGAGTATGACACCTCATCAACCTATGTGAATGCACAAAAAGGAATATTCTATTATGAAATGCTTACTCAAATATCTTGGAGTGTACATAATTGAGGTGGCATAATATCAATTGGTTGTTCCTAGCATGAATTGGACTTCACAAATCAATATGGATCGGCTCCATAGAAAATGTGACCATAAGGGTGTGCACCGTAATATACATTAAATCATTGTCATTTCTCCAAGTGATTGATCAAATTAAATGAGCCCGCGTACACTTGTGAGCTTTGACAACATTACATAATTGAGTACATTATTATTATTATGGGTGGATTAATAGATTTACAATATATAAATGAATGATGAAAGCTATTGATTTAACTTTAGGCTAAATATTTTGATTGCTCAAAAGGTTGACAATACCGAGACTTCTCACTTTGGTTGAAAATGAATAATGGTTAAAGGGGGGTAGCTAGTAACTTATTCCTACATTATACACTATTAAGAAAAATGAAATGACTTGGCAATTAACTTCTTCAATTTGAAATATTTCAACACAATTTACCAAAAGAAAAGATTCACGAGACCTTATAAGAAGAATGCTCTTATATAAAAAGAAAATAAAGGCAATATTGATACATAGGGTTGGCCTAATGAGATTGCTAATGTGAGCTTGGCATACAGATTCAACTTAACTGAATCAATAACTCATGAAGATTGAATCGAAGAGACAAATTAACTTAGAAATAGACAACTCAAAGAAGATTTATTTCAATATTGCCATAGGGGTAATGTACAACTCAATCCAGCTAAGGCATGATACACGATTAAGAGGTGTTGTGAAATTGCACACTAAGCTAATTCTTGAATGAATTTAGTGATGGCGATGCAACTGTTCAATAACGTGCATGCACTAAAGTTAATTGAAAGGCTTATTCAATACCCAAACCCCTTAGGCACCATCTAAAAGGCTTTAGTCAGGAGACAAAATGTAGAGAGCTAAATGTGACTCATAAGTTTCAAGCCCAATAACAAAATGGATTTGATTCCTTCAGCTAAGGTGATAGGGGCCAGAGAGTTAAGCCTATGAAATCCAGGATGATTAAAGGAGCTCTAGCATAGTAAGCTTGGAGTATAGCTTATTAGGCTTAAAGTAGGGCTCGTTAGATCGGTTTACCCAATCCAACCTTTCTTAGTTTGGTTCACACTAAAGAATAATAAAGCCATTTATCTAGACCTAAACTCATGAAAAAAGCCCATTTGAGATCCATTTATAAAAGGCTTCAATTCTAACCATTAATCAACTTCATGATCTAATGGATCAAATCAACTATTATTTTCTATAAATACCCTCTTCACTTCTTCATTTGAACAAGAAACAAATTCCAACTAACATGTTACTCTGGTAGAATACTATCTTAAAGATTAAACACACTGACATCTCAAGAATATTACCCTAGTCTTTATCCATTGTGGAGTCCACCATCACTTGATGTGTTAGAGCCTACCAAATTGCCTACTCCTCTTCCCTATTGCATCCCAGTTAATCATCCTAAACGTATAAGTCAAGTCATTTCCTTAGTCACGTGTAACGCGAATTGACACACAGTATGCACGTAACCTCTTATGATTTAGACCCACACAGCTAACATAAGCCTATAAGTATCGACTCTTAAACTATTTACCCAAAACCTACTTATGACATGTTGAAACTACCCTATACTTTGTACCTTATAGATTCCATAGAGTATAAGAACCTGTATTTTTTTTTTCCTTCCTTAAAAGCATTATATTAGAGACGTAATCAATACCAAATTTATAACTGCACTACCAATGGATTAATCGATAATAATTTGAAAGATTTATAGATTTGTAACAAATTCCTAATTGGAATAATATAAAACATTTGGTTGGCAAAATAAAGAGTATTCCTCTAGTTGGAAATGTTCAAGTACTTGATTAGTTATACTTCAATTTCTTTTTGTCTTTTCTTTTTAAATCATCAAAATAATTTTTTTTTTATTAAATCATAAGATTGTTATACATAACATACAAACACCTATATTGAGTAACTCCAATAAAATATATTCAACAATAAGTTAAGAATTGAAATTTTATTATGTTATGGATTTTTGTTGTTATTTCTTTAAAGCTAAAAATGATGCAATAATAATATATTCAATTATTATTATAAAGTAGGTATAAGATACTTTGGAGCTTATGCCTTCTATACTTTAGAGTACACGTTCTAAAATAGTTATAGATTATTCTAATTTTATAGTCATACCCATCCTTGTAGGAAAAATTACTATCCAAAACTTATCTTATGACTCTTATTACCTACTTAGAACCTAATTGATAGATTAAGGTCCGGGTAAATAACTATACGATAAGATTACCTGCTTATCCTTAATTTTAATGGTAGTTTTTTTACATGGGTCGATTACCTTAAGCCTAGAGCTGAGTAACCCAACCCATAAGTTTATGACCTAAATTGGGCTTAAGCCAACCACCTTAAGCCTCAAATAACTTCACTTGTGAGTATAAAGTTTGGATTACGGCTAGGTGAACCACCTTAGGGCTAAGGCTAAGCAATTCGAGTAGCATAGATTTGGCCTAGGTGATCCACCTTAGGGCTAGGGTTGAGCAATTTGACTAATAGCACAATTCGAACCCATAGAGTTGAAGAATCAAGCTATTTAGAAAAGAAAAGTCTTCCTTAAGCTAAATTTATGCCTACGGCTTATAATCCAACCTCCTCAAAACCTCTAACAACCATCCCTGTATTAAGTCTCTCATATAGCACCAAATAGTAGTTATGACATCTATGAAACCTACTATATATCTTAAGGGCTTCCATTAGATCTCTAGTAGTGATTCTATGAGCCTGGCCTTACAACACTTACATCATGTTAATTACGATGTGACTTCTAGTGGCTCACCCTTCAAGAAGCCAACTTATATAAATTGTATGACGCCATTAAGCACCATTAAGAAGAGATTGGTATATGGCCTAAAGCAATCATCCCTTGTCCTAGTAAAAAAATTTTACTAACTTTGAACCCTTAATACTTAAGACCGTACATGGTGAGTTGATAAGGGCTCAAATATTAAACATATAAATACTTAACACTCCCTCTTATTAAGGTATGACGATATCCATAAAAAGATAGAGAACTAATATCTATGTTTTTCTTTAAAGCCTCCATTTTTAGATTATATACTTATTTACTAGCATACCTAATTTAAGTATCAAAGCAGCCCCCCAAACAAAACTCTAGTTACTTTACTCACCCTTATCAATTTTGCATATTCGACTTAGGGAACCTAGAATTGCCCCTATCTAGCTAATTCAGTCCTAAAGATCTAGCAACGACAAGATGGATTTTAATCGCATATGTTTTAGTAGGTTTTTCTAATATATTATGGGGTATTTTAAGAAACTAAGATAAGACATCGAAACCTTATAGATGTAGATATAAATGTAAATAAATATATTTTAAAATTAGACTTGCATTACTTGTGATTTTAACTAGGTTTTTTTAAACAATGAAAAACTACTTCCCCACGACTAATTTACCAAATGTACCATAAGAAATACGCACTTGTTTTGGATTGGATGTCTAAAAATGCAATGGGAACATGTGTCTACTTAGAAAAACATTTATAGCTGCGATTGTGTATGCATTTTCTTCGGGAACCATCTCTTGGTCGGCGTTGAAGGGAAATTACAAGATAAAGCCCACCTTAAATATAGAAAAGCATACGGGTGATCCTTATTTATGCGGCACACAGGAGGGAAGTGCCATCTTAACTTCTTTTCTCATAAGGGTATTTTGGCCATCTCATTCAGTGTTCATGTAGCAACGACAGTTGAGGCTCGACTAATCTTGTGGAAAGTACCATGAATGAAGTCTCCAATTCACAATTTAGTTGAAATTCGGTTCATGCTACGAACTGGATTAAATCTAATACTTGATAAAAAGAAAATTAAATTAAATTAAATTAACAGGTTCCTCATAAAAAAATTTCCACGGAATTCCTGACTTTCCATGAACAACTGAAACACATCACTATGATGAATATTTCATACGAGGAACTTCTATAGCAAATGAAGGAAACTTAACATTGAGTGACCACTGGACAACATATATAACCATTAACCACTATCTCTGAGAAAAACGATTTGGTGCACGACACACACCTGTAAGGGATCCATTCAAACGAGTCACCGTCAAGTATCAAGGCACCCTCATAACATCTGAATATATGGAGACCTCATATTTCTATGCAGCAGAATCAACCTAAAAAAAGGTTAAGAGTATGCAAATTATCCAAAGGAATTGCCAGACGTGTTGCAGCAATCTACAGACTACAGATAGGTCTTTTTAAGATGAAGCTACGACTGTGTGCGCCCACATGATGGAAGGAATCACACCATTGCTTGATGCATCGGAAGGAAGGGCAGGGAAAAATGTATCGTCCGCCCAATCTGCTTGCTTTCAGTTTGATACAGGAACAACCACCTCCGGCAGAAACCAAAAAAGATCCACTAGTATATGAAAATTACCCGCTAATATACAAAACGTAATATCCTAACAGCAGCAGCTGCTTATACCTCCTTTCCAATGTCGTGCATAAATCATTTGATGATGATGATCAGCTGCGTGCTGAGCAAGTTCCACCATCATAGCCTCATCAAAGAATTTGAGGATGCTAACATCCTCACTCATGCCATTCAATAAATGCAAAACCAACGGTAAATGCTATAAGTAAAATATTTGGTACGATGATATAAAACAACAAACTCCACAGCAAAAAATTTCAGTGCTTTTTACTGGAAAACATAATTGCAGTGCTTTTCATGTGTGAACGTGAACTTTCTTTCTTTTTTTTTAGCCCAATGAGCTAGCAAGATGACATTTGGTATCCACTTAAGGTCTTGTTGGAATCTACACCTAATCTCAGCATTCTGACAATCAGATGAACAGTAATTTGCACATTTTCATGAAAATTTACGATCAAGCTATGCTACATACTTTATGTCAAAACACACACTTCAAAACAAAGTAAAAGTGGATACATACTTCATTTTCTTTTTCGTTTAATATAGCTATTAGCAAATAAAAGTCCTTCCTCTATACACCTGAAATTCAATCTCTGATTCACTTCAAGCCTTTAAAATTATTTTAGTTTGCTGCAACTTTCTTTCTTCTTACATATATTAAGTGTTATTTGGAATAAATTCAATACTAATTATACACTACAAAGGTATCCAATCTTCACAAACTAGAATCTCAAAGTCAAATCTTTATGATAAGGTGACATAAGAAAAGCTTGTTTTCTTTTCTGTTTGCTATATAATTGTCCATGTAACTGTCACTCCATGTATGAAATGCATACTTAATTGCATTCTATGTATTAAAGTTTGAACATGGCAACCCCTGATTTGTCCCAACTCTCAATATATACATATATGTGTGTGTGTGTGCATATATATTTTCTCTTTTTCGCTCTTACTGGACACGATGCAATGTGTCCTTTTTTCTTTTTTTTTTGGTTCCAGAAACACAATCCCAATGTTTAGGTAATTGATATATTAGCATGTCTGACTCAATGTAAAAGGACCTTCACAAAATAGGTGATAACCAGTATCCACCCATGGTTGTTTACACAAAAGAGAAAACTTTTAATATCATTGTTATATTAATTATATGAGCAATGTAAGCAATAAGCACTCAGTCTAAACTTTTAAAATGAAAAAATACCTACCAAGCAGGAGTGACTTCTCAAAGAGATCGAGGAAAACGATGTTAGGTCTTCGTGGAATGTCAAGCAACATTAGATCAAAATATATATATAGACTCCAAATTCAAAAGAACAGGCACAGAATGCAACTTTCAAAGTGGCTTGTCCTCATGCTTGTGCTCAAATTTGTGATGAACGGACATGGAAAAAGCTTTAGGTAACAGGGAAGGAGTTGGAAAAGAAAACGGTACCTTCCTGTGCCTGGTCTTAACCACAAATTCACGAGCCAGATACTGAATTGGGTCAGATTCAAGAGGCTGCAAAACTATACTCTTGCCCAGAGGTCACCAGGAAAATAGCCCTTTGACATCTCAAGTCTGTCTTGAACCCAAATGATTCTATCACTAGTAAAAATGCCTGAAATACAACAAAATAAAGGTTTTAACCAACTAGTTGCCAGTTACTGCATACGTAACAAAGATGATAGAGAAACTATAAGCTACGCAATGATATGAAGTGCCTGTCAGATTTGCAAAAGGTTTCGTCAGTTGTTGCAACTACCCAATCAGAAAATGGCATTTTGTGAAATCTCATATGGGGTTGCTCAATATTCGATGGTAAAGTATGGCATGGTAGTCTCTTTCGAAACACAAAGGAAAAATACATTTTACGTGTCCACACATTCAAGACAACCCCACGTATTTTGCAGAAACATGGTTGATGGGAGTTTGTATCAGAAATAACATTCCCATGTAAAACCAGCACACCATGAAGAAAGGAGGTAAAAAGAAACAGCGGAAGGACCATGAATCACGATAATTGGGTTGGCTTTTAAATGCTTATATGGCATTCATTTTTTAAGCACAGATGCTACATCACCATATGAAAAGTGAGCTAGAATGTCGGTACATCAGGTAATAATATCCTTTGTATATCCATGCTTTTCCAAAGGGAAGAAGACATAAGTTTCAATAATTTTTCCTTCTGGTAGATTTATCATCAATAATTTCAAGAAACATGCGTATATCAGTAGAAAAAGGTACCAAACTCCACATAATACACTAGTTTCATAAGACGTGGAGTTGCCATGAGTGATGCAGAATAAGCCACACATCCAGCAGACAGAATGAACTGTCCAGATCCATGATGCAATGGATCTGGTGCAATTCTTGCATACACTATTTAAAACGTGACATTTCTAATTGACTCCATTGGCATACACTAGTTAAAACATGACATTTCTAATTGGCTTTGTTGGCACCTCACTGAAACCTGCCAAGATGAAAACAGTATTTGGTAAAAGTAGCACCAAACAATGACCGAAACACACAAGAGAAAAATTACCCTTGTGCAATGGAGTCTAACAGAATTCAGCAAGCTCTTGTCCACTTTGCTGGAGAGAGTATCATCTAATAGAATATTTGGTCCCTACAAGCAAAGCAAAACCCTACCAATAAAACTAGAGAAGGCATGGATATTCGATTAAGCAAAAAACATTTTAAAACTATGAAAAACTGCAATCACCATGAGAGCTAAAGAATCAAATGAAATTGGAGGAAATCAAGAGGTACTGTATAATGTTCATAAATTTAAGACCTGTTTATCAGGTCTGAATGCCCAAATAGACCTTGCAGCAAGCAGATGCCAATCTCAATTTTTCCAGAAGAATTCTCCAAGATTCCTTTTTCTCAAGTCAATACTTACAACTCCTTTGTCAAAATCCTCAGCAATACCTTTCTCCAGAGGCTCCGCCACCTGAACTACAAGGAGATGAACAATAATAATAAGCCAAAAAATGTAGACTTAATACCACTGTAATTTTGTTCCTTTTGCTGGGTGTCTCAGCAAAGCATCTCTTAGATGAAGACTCCACTAGAGATACAAACCAAGTTTCTGTTCCTCCTATTATGCATGTGTATTCAAGGAGGCCAAGATGTAATAATATCACCACTTGACATTACAGTAGCCATAGTGGCTAGCTGAAGATAAATAATGCTCAGTAGTAGTGTGGATAAATAAAGGCCGTTCTGATCAGCAACAAGTATGTAGATATTTGGGTCAAATAAAACCTGCTAATATGGCATGTTGAGCTGGTAAATAAAGCTGTCCACATTTCTAGAAGATTCTGGACATTCCTGGAGTTAATAAATAAAAGGCAGAGGTGGCAGAGCTTCCAGGCAGTTGTCCCTTTTTTTTTTTTTTTTTTGAGAGAGAGAGAGAGAGAGAGAGATCAAGTTGGACTGAGTGTTTGGCTCGGGTGAGTTCACTCTGTATTGTTGCCCAAGCTAGCTATCTGAATTTGATTTTGAGTATTCTACATTTGTGCTCTAACAACTACTGTTTCACTGAAAGAGCAACAGAATCTGTCACCTGGATTAGAGTAATATCTAAAGATGTGTAAATTCCAAGGTAATTAAAGCCAAGAAACAAGCTAATCGCAATTCCTTCCATAAAACAACAAAAGGTTACAGAAAAGTTGTACCTTTGACTTCCACTTCAGAATACAACTCCTGAGATCCTTCGTAATAGAATCCACGTACAACTCTCCAGTTCCTACTATGCTTTCCTAACTCTTCAACTTTCGTTATAGCTAGAGGATAGCTCTTGCTGATCTTCCCTAAACCATCCACTATTTTGGGCACCACACTGGGATTCAGAGGCTCTGCAGCTGTTTTAACTACGGGAAGAGCATTGAACTGAAGCGGAAGGAACATAGAATCCTCATCATAATCAAGGTTAGACAGGGTAGCAGTTTTTGTGATGGAACCATCAGTGCGTTCAATAAGAACCCATGAACCTAGAAGAGCTTGGGCTGTAGGTATCCTATAACAAGCTTGATATATCCATAGTTTTGTTACTTACAGTCATATCTTCTTCATCCTTGGTGAATATCCTTCTCCAAGAACACGTAAAGTCTCCCCTGTATGGATTTACAACTATAAACCTAACCAAAGGCATCAAATACACTGCAGTCAGACCTTGGATATAGTTTAGTTACATTGACCATGAGGGCCCAGAAGGATCATTGCCTTCTATAGCCTGATGGATCACTGAAACATGTCCCTGTGTGCTTTCGCACAAGTATATGCTGGGCCAATGTATCAATAAAACCTCAAATACCAGACTACAAGCAAGCCTAAGCAAGGGTCTAACAATTAACTTATAAGCAGCATTGCTCGGGGCTACACCAAGTTCTGCAAGAGTAGCCTCAGCACTCTTCTTATCACTTGACTATATATTTAATCATGAAGATATTATGATCTAAATGATTTAGCAACCAAAATACATCAAACCAATAAGAAGAGCAAACATGGAGATAATGCAATGGGGCCAAGATTTAGATTAGTCCCAATTTCCTTGACTTTAGTTTATATCTCATATACAAGCCCAACTGAAACAGAATGCATGAAACAGAATATGTAAAATGATCCCGCTATATAACTACATGGGCAAAGCCTCACTGTGCAGCTATGTCAACAAAATGCCTAAATATGCTCGGAGACAATGGGACTATTCCATATTTGATTCAATTTTAATTATCTTCACACATGATGCATGAACATGGTGGCTATGATCATAATCCTTAAGCTGAATTAGACCATACCTAAGGTGCAACCTAATTGGGTGTTCCACATGTCACGTTGAGGAGCCCAATCCCCTTTTATGTTATAACCAGTAGACAGCTTGTATTTGCTTACCTGCTCATGCAATGCACTCAGTCCCAAATCAGAAACTTTAAATTCCCATGAAAATCAAGAGGAAGACTCTCGGGCTTTATCCGAAAATAAAACACAAATAAGTGACATATAGAGAAGAGTTACCCAAACAGAAACATCTTGTAAAAGCCACGGGCTAGGTTACTTGATACCTTGAGGTCTCTATGATACCGCATCTATAAGCTGTTGGAAATACTTCCTTGAGTTATTTGCAGATAGTCTGCCTTCTCGGACCTGCATATAAGGTCAGTGGTCCTTAAGCATAAGAATAAGCAAGAATAGTGCAGCAGTAGGTAAATAAGCTTTGTTGAATGCCAGGAAGTTGGATGTCTTCGGGGTGAATGTGGCTTCTAAATTACTTCAATATAATTCAACAGAAAGGGGAGGGAGCATAGGTAGCTTAAAAAATCGAATTACAAAACTGTAGAATCCTTGTTACGATTTTAGAAAACAAATCTTCACCAGCTACATACTCAAGAATGATATGTATCTCTGTCTGGCTAGCCAAAACCTCAAAGACAATATTAGATGTTAAACATAATGCTCGTAGAACAGAGATGCATGTGTCCAAGTAACATATATGTGATAGAAGAATATTTTAAAAGTGAAGAGTGTATGCGATACCTCACGGTGTCCGACAATTTTCATTATCATATTCTCTTCAGATCTGGACTAAACACAACAGAAATGAGACAGAAATCGAACCATTCGCAAAAATAAGTCTATGCATATCATTTTAAGGTTCCAATACAAACCATGATAACAATTCTGCTGAAATAGTAGCTTCAACCAATAATTATGCATTATTACGAGAAAAATTATTGCAAAATAGGATGTTAATCGGTTCGTTAGAGAGAGAAATCTCATCCATCTGCCTTTATCAGATTGAAAGAATGAAGAAGCAAAAGTAAAAGACAAAGGAGAAATGGAAAAGTAAAAGACGGACGAGCGAAATACAGAGGAGAGAGAAAATGAATACATTTTTCTATATTCACGAATAGGTATTTGCAGTGCACGAAAAGACAAAAAAGAAAGTAAAGATTGACTAAAGATTGACCATGACTCGACGTTCACAGGCCCTACACAAAGAAAGGGAGAAAGAATACTTCCTATATTCACAGCCACGAGAAAGAATGCTTTCTACGTTCGCAGACGCGAGAAACTATTACTTCCTATATTCACAAAAAACGAGACAGGAGAAGGAAAGAAACACTTCTTTCTATATTCACAGACACATCAGGAGAGACGCAGACACTTCTGTATTCTGAATTTATTAAAGCAGGACTGTAGACGGAATCGAAGCCATGAAGTATGCTTTCATCGTCTTTTTATTTTTCTTTCTTGTCCTCCTCCATTGCATCCGGAACAGGAGGCACCACATTTTCAGCAGTAGGAGCTACTTCAGCTGCAATGTCCTTGTCCTCCTCCAATGCATCCGGAACCGGAGGCACGACATCCTCAGCGGCAGCAGGAGCTGCTGCGGCATCTTCTTCAGCTGCAATGTCCTCGCCCTCCTCCATTGCATCCGGAATCGGAGGCACCACATTTTTAGCAGCAGCAGGAGCTGCTGCAGCTTCTTCTTCAGCTGCAATGTCCTCGTCCTCCTCCTTATCCGGATCAGCATCTTGAGGTGCCACAAAACCTTGTAAATCATCGATCGGCTCCTCAAGCTGACCAACTGCATAAATTTCGAACTCTCCGTGATCAAACTCCACGGAAAGTTTGGTCATACATCCAAATTTAGGACAAACTTCGGTCATCAGAGCGATGGTTTGAATGCACTTAAAGCATATAACATGATTGCAAGTAGGAACGGTGATGGTTTCAGAAGCAAAAACTTTGCAACATTCGCACTCCGTCATTGGAAAGCAAATATAGAGAGGGAGGGAAACAGATATTTTGAAGAAAAAATGAGGGTGACGTGGTTTTAACAGGTATATATATATATAGATATAGAGAGAGAGAGAGAGTTCTAAGTTGATTATAAGTTTAATTTTGAAGAAATTTTCAAGTACTTTATTTCCAATATTTTTGTATATATGGGTTAGAATTTCTTCTTAGTGTGATGTTATTTCGAAGCTGTAGTTAAACTTTCTGCAAGTATTATACCAGAATTATTAAAGCACTTAAGAGAAGTATTCGGTTTTTAGAAGCCATTCGTGTCTTAGGATTAAAGTATCCGATAAACAATGATACCGTTAGTTAATATTATTTAACATATGTCAATTGTTTGGAAAAAAAAAAATTACATATGTCGATTCCATAGATCTTAAATATCATATAGAAGTAATATTGTACTCTGAATGTAAGAACAACTTTTAAATTAATGACATATTAAAAAGTTGAATCATATATTTTTAAAACGACTATAGAATTTCATATGACTTATTTATATAATAAGGGATATACACTATAAGGTTCCATTTCATATGAATCAAATATAATATTAGCATAGAGGATGACACATTATATAATATGAGAAAAATTTAGTCTTGCTTTTTGCATTGAGTCTTTACAATCCTATCTATTTTCAAAAGCTTTGAAGACATATTAAAGAGCGGACAGGATATTTACAAAACTGATTGAAATCGGTTTTTATGAGATTCGAAGAACATAAAGCACTCAAACACCTAATAGTCTAATTATATCTCCCCTAAGCTTAGACCAAATTCTTACATGACTTATCAAAGATACATGTTTTATTTGTATAAATACTAAAACAACCTGAATTAAGTATCTAGAAGCGGCACCTTAACTAACCAGTTAGCTAAATTGGATCCACATTCACTTAGCACACAAATTGTAAACTAAGGAGTATTTTAGATATACATGAGGAAAGCTTTAATAGTACTAAATATATATGTCTCTGAATAAGTGGTTTGTAATTATTAATAAAATCTCAATACGTAAATATATAAATATATTAGTTTTTATAATTCATACTTTATACACTACTCATCTTGACATATAATATGTTAATACTATGTACCACTCCAGTTTTTTTTTTTTCATATATACTTACAACAAGAACATATATTTGTGGATAAATTTGTATTCCTTCAAGGTATGAACACCTGCAATGACACTTTGCCTGCATTAGGTTCAACTAAATAAAATAGAATTAAACGACGCTTTGCGTGTAGGCCACGTACCAGCTCAACACAGCCATAACGAAGCTTGGTTCAATTAATAGGTCGAAAGAAAAAAAATAAAGTTTAATAGGTAATATGTGTTGAAGTATTGAACCATTTGACTGAATATAATTCTATAAATGTATAAGGTGTATAAGAAGCCACACCTGGTTTGATAAGTGAGGTAATAAACCGTATAGACGGTGTAGGAAAAGTCGAGAGTTTTGCTTGCAGAAGATCCTATACTAGTACTTGTATACTATTCTCTTTCTCTATTTTCTTGGCAACCAAAGCATGTAAAAAGAGTGATTTTAATTTTTATGTCATGGAATGTGCAACGTGAAGATAAGATGAATATGATATTTCTTTTGACTTTAAAATATAACTATCTACTATTTAGTCAAAAAGCTAAAAAACACATTCTACTGAATCAGCTACTGAAACTAAATATACAACCTAGTAAGCACGCGAACATCAAGCCGGATGAAGGGATAGGGATGACATGCTCAACATTATCGTTAGTGAAACAAATTATGCCAGAGGTGGGTAATGATCACTAAAGGAAATCACCAATATTTTCCACATCAAGTTCAGTTTTCTTGATCAACTTTATAATAGCATCCTTGCTTGTCTTTATCTTCTTCATATTATGTTTCCATCTCTCCCTATGCCAAGTTAGTGAGAGCAAGTTCTTCCTAAAGATGGTTTATTTCGCTCTCAAACTCTTGGATTTCCTTGTCCATTTTCCTTTCCTCACTAATAAGCTCTAGAAATTGGCCTTCAACCTTTTTTAACATTCCTTAAAGCTCTTCATGCTTAACTTTTATGGCAAGCTTTTTCTCGAGATGACTTTGAAAGGGTTTGATATCAAATCCATACTTTTTCCATATTAAGCAGAGAATTTAAATGGTATTCAAAACTCCCTACAGGATTGGTGAACTTCAATCTAAATACCTTACGATTGCATTTGGAAATATCTGTAACAACCTTGAACCTTAGTAGATAATACAATTTAGGTGGTATCAGAGCTAAAGTTAGAGGATCTTAGTAGGATTTATGATGAATGATCAACAGATGAATTAAGATGATGATCATACAAAACTTAGGTGAGATGATCAAAAGTTCACTAGGTTGATTGATGTAGAGATCTAGGGATGATATCATAAAACAATCTAGGAGGTGGAACTATAAGGTAAAGAATTGTTAAGCAAACTATGAGTAGTATTGTGTGCTGCTACTAGTAGAATGTTATACTATGCTATTGTATGTACTACTTATTTCAAGTTAACTCGTTTAGCTATTGTATTTCTTGTCTCCCTCTTCTAATCTTATTTCTTAGCTATCTCTTTTCCTTTTATTTATTGTTCTCTATTTCCTTCTTATCCAAGTTCTACTTCCACGGCAAAGCAGGATGCCCTTTATGCCTAGGCCTCCTAACGTAGAGAGGTTTAGGTATACATGGAGGCATGGGAGCTCAAGGTGATCAAGGAAGACAAGGATGGTCTCCTAATACTACTATTATGTTGTTGGAGAGTCTGAATTATATGGTTAAGGTATTGTTACAGCAAGTTGCCCTTAAAGAAAGGGTTATCAACCTAAACAAGTTTGTATAGCACAACAAGTGAGTGATCTTAATCTGAAGGGATAAGTTCCATTAGCTAATGATAAGTGGATAGGGACTTCGAGAATACCTTTGTATCATTTCACATACTTGAAAAAGAGGAAAGTGGATTATGCTACTTATAAGTTGAAAGAAGTTGTAGTGACTTGGTGGATAATGAGCCAAGAAAGATCCATTAATTGGCAAGAATTCAAGAATCTATTTTATGCCAAGTTCTTTCCCATTAGTATCGAAGATAAGATGTTAGATGCCTACTGTAGTTGCCAGCAAGGCAATAGACTATAGAGGCGTTTGAGATTGAGTTAAGCCGTTTGTTTAAGTTCTTGCTACCTACTATATGAGCTAATTATGGAGCAAGGGCTTAGAAGTTCTTAACTTGCCTAATGCTTGAGCTATAGTGTGCAAATGGCTTCTAACTTGAGACTAATGCAGAGACAATTGAGAAGACAAAGCACATGAAGAGAAGCTTAATGAAGAAAAAGGAGACTGCTAATCAGCCAAGTTCAGTGACAGAACAAAGGGTAGCTTTGCGGACATTAGTGTAAGGTAGTGAGAAAAAGCCTCAAAGGATGATGACTAGATCCATGGTTAGGGTACCCCCTCCAATTGAGATGAAATTAATGCCCTTAAGAGTATCTTTATCTCATAGGAACTTTGAAAGTTCCTTACATTACCACATTAATTTTTTTAAGAACTTTGTACTTTATTCTTAAGTTCCTTCACTAGAATTCCTTAACTATTTGGTATCATTAATTGATTGGCCCTCATTTGAATTATTATCATTTTTCTCTTAACATTTAATTTCCTCCTTAATACTAAAACCTGTTGATAGGATTTTTTTTGTCCCAGGCCTATTGGGCCTTGAATGACCTAAAGTGATCCATTTCGAACCTATTTTCTTAAATTATTGGCCCAAATTTACAAATCTATTCCTACTCTTGTAAGGAGCTAATTGAAGCCAATTAATCAACTTATGTTGGGGCTTGGAGTATGGAGCATGAATATTATGTAATTAGATTATAAGCCCTTTGGACAAGTTAGAAAAGATAAACTATGAGCTTGGGGTAATCTAAACAAACTAAGTCACATAAGAGGTCTGACCATTAGCAATTTGAATTTAAACATAGGACGCGAATAGTTTGGTAGTTACTAATAACAGCCTACTTCCCTAACGTCCCTTACCTCGAGATATTTATTTAAGTCAAGAAATTAAGGCACATGGCAAACTTATTAACCGTAGGGAAAGGATAGTTACCACACATCAACTATAAATACAACTTCAAGATAACTAGTAAGCTCTCTTGGCACCCTCACTACTCACTTTTGTACTCTTTTCACTTCATATTATGTTCATAATTTAACTAAAGCGTCGGAGTGGTAACACTAGAGTTGCCCTAGTACCCATAGCCTAATTCTCCTTTCTTTTTGTAGGCTTACATACTATTTAAAACCCAAATATTGATCTTCAAAAATTGGTTGATAACAAAACCTACTCACCATAGTTATTGACCTCCTCCTTAGTTTTACCATCATCAATTACTTGTGATCCTTAAAACTTAAAAGGATTTTCGAATTTTGGCTTATATTTGGTTGATCATCTAATGGAGACTAAGTTTGATTTTGCTTTTGACTATGATTAACAGGGACCACAGACCAATCACTCACTCCTGAGATCGAGGCTCACCCATATGGTTCATTAAGTTGTCTAAGGGGAGTCAAGCCCTAGTCAAGGTCAAGCTCAATAAGGAAGTTTCACACCTTAGTTTGTGGATGACCGACTAAATAGACTTATTGACCTAGTGGCTAGTCTAGTGACTGCCATAAACAAAGATAGACAATGAGCCAAAAATGATCCCTATAGAGGACGAGCCAATGAACCGCCTAAGAGAAATAATAGTTGCTACAGCCAAGCTAATAATCCTATTCAACCACACTGAGTTGGAGGAGCAGACAGAGTTATTGGATGCAAACTAGCATTGGATGAAATTGAAGAAGAGGACGAGGAAGTAGGTGGCGAAGCAAAAGAGTATTATGAATCAGAGGAATGAAATGTTCGAGCTCTTAGAGTAGAAGGGTTGAGGATACAAATCCTTAGTTTTTCTAAGAGTAGTAATGCTAAGGATTACCTAGACTAAATATATAAGATTGAGAAGTAGTTTGAGTATCATGAAGTACCTAATAATATTAAGGTCAGACTTGTTGTATTTTCTGTGAAATGAAGAAGATCTTACAAGAATCCTATACATACAATCCAAACACTTTAAGGAGACAATTACTTCCAAGCCTAAGAAAAAAGAGGTAAGAAACTAATAGTTCGTAATTGCACATATTTTATATGGTGATTTTTAATGATTTTCCTTGATATTTCAATTTATTTTTAGTTAATAATACTTAATTGAGTAAAATTTTATTTTCTAGGTTTTGAAATGATCTACATGAAAAAAATGAGAAGATAGAAACAAACTTCACTCAAATCAGAGCTAAATTGAGCAAGTTATGAATGTTTGAAGATTGACACAACCGAATAACATGATTGTGTCATTTCCAGGTGAATTTAAAGCATATTTTCAACTGTTACAGCCTTAGATATGACCAAAAGACCCAATCATGTCTTTTCGATTTGACTTTTTTTTTTTTTATCTCTTCCTATATAACGCCTTGTTAGGGTTTGTTTGAGAAGAACTTTTTGGCATGAAATTGGAAAGTGCTTTTCAAGACAAGAATACTCTAAGAAGCAAGAGGATTATCAAGAATTCAAGATCTAATTTATTGTTGTTAATCCCCTAGAGATGCTCTTGCCTAGGTTAATTAGCTCAAAGGAGCACTTCTAGGTTTTCTCAAATTGATTACCCATTTAGGATTGTTAGTGCCCTAGAGATGCTCTCACTTAGCTTAGCAAGCTCAAAAGGGCACAAACTGATTTTTCTAGTCAGCTCCTAGTGCGCTAAACCCTTCGAAAACTCACTCTAATATCTTAATGAGCTCTTAGATCGCCTTCTTTCTCTTTCATCTTTCACCTTTCACTTAATCTACATTGGATCAAGCATAGGATAGCTAGCTAGTTATAACACCACTTAAGGCAAATTCATCCCTAAGGCAAAAATGGTGTTTCCTTTTATCTTTGTGATCAAGTTTTATAAAAATTTCATTACAAAGAGGGATAACTGTAGACACCTCATTTTTGTCCCTCTATAGTTTCACAAATTTTATTTTAAAAATAGTACAAAAAATAGAAAATTTAGAAAAATACAAAAAAAAAGAAAATAGAAGGGGGAAAAAAGAGAAATACAATGAAATATTTTAGGAAAGGTAGACATTAAAGAAAATAAAATATTTTTAGACAAGTAGCTTAGATTTAAGTTAGGGTCATCGGATTTAGATTAGTTTATTTTATATCTAGGTAGTTTCTTTTTTATGAGTGGCTATAAAGCCTATATGTATATTGTTTGCAAAATAAGACAGGGTACAGTCCTAATGGCCTAATGGAAAGGCATTTGCACATGGAATAAAAAGAGTTAGGTTTGAATCTTATGAGAGGCACTGAGGTGCTTTCATTTTTTTTTTTTTCACTTCAATGGATACATGTCAGCCAGTAATTGGCCAACATGTTTCTTTTTCCCTCCCTTTCCTATAGTTTCCCATCCTTTCTCGCATGAAATATAAACTAGACAACTTACTTCAAGAGCATTTTTAAACAATTTTTCTTTGTGATTTCGCTAAATTAATGGTGAAATCGCAAAGTACACATAAGATACTTTAGATTGGCACCAGAATGTTGTCCAAATATGTCATTTAGCATATCTAAAAAGCATTTGAAAATTTGAAAAACTCTTACCGCATGGGTTTTACTCAAGCTTGATTCATGCCGCATTGATGATTTTAAAGCTTATAATTGATAGATTTGGCAAAGGAAAACATTCTTGGACATGGTTTTGACTAGTTTCTTACTTCAATTCACACCCAACTCAAAGATTTAATCTGAGTTGTCCTCCCTCATTCAACTCAATCCAATGACTTCCCATCTTATTCCTAGCCTCGGTTAGTATAAATATGACTCCATTTCATCATTCTCAGCATCAACTCCCATCGAAAAACTCTTGAACAGATCCTAAAACATATAATCAAAGCTCTTTCTCTCTCTAGGTTGATACCTCTCTCTCTATCTAAGCTAGTACCCCTTTATCTCTCTAACTCGAAGCTCAATCGTAGTGGTTTTCGAACAAAACCACTATGATGGCCAACCTCCCTAAGCTCTTAACTTTCAATAGCAGCATCCATCAACCTCCATTGTGATCTTTATAAACTCTTTAGGCCACCTAAGGTTTTGGTCACGACTACTACCATTTGAAAACCATTAGTACACCTATCCTATACCAAAACCATCACCACAAATGAACTCATGGTGGTCAAACACCCCCAGCCCAACTCCTATTCAAGCTCAAGTAACCACCATGTGAATACCCTAACAACACCGCCAGTGGCCAACATACACCACCTACGAAACTACCATCGTTGGCCGCTATAGTCACTCTAATCCTCCTTTCCCAATAAAACTTACATGAAACTCCCTTCCCTTGCTAATTTTGGTGTCTGAAACGAGCTCTAAAACATTAATTGCTATCGCCCCTTCCTTCCCTACACACGAGCATGTGTAGCATATGTGATCGGGTTAGACGACCCGAGTTTTGACCTAAAACCCACTCCTGACCCAAGAAAATCCAAACCCTGCCCCTTGCTATGGATTTGGTCTAGCCCTTTTCTATTCATTGTATTTTATTTATTTATTTATTCCATGTAGAAGGTGTTAAAAAAAAAAACCCAAAAGATAAGAAGAAAAAAGAAAAAGAAAAAAGGGAATTGCTTCATTACTTTATATTTATTTATTTAAGCATGTTTCAATCAAAAAGTAAAAGAAAAATATATTAAAAATAATAAAATAGAAAGATAAAAAAAGAGATAAAAGAAAATAAAAATTTTCTATCACCTAGAAAAATTGTTTTCCAAAAATAATAATAAAATACAACTAATCCTTTTCAAATTAGGACTTCTCTTAGAATTGCCCAAAAATAAGAACACCAATTTAACACCCTTTTTTTTTCTAGGCATTTTTCTTTAAATAAAATTAAATGACTAAAGAACTTAAAGCCAACTATTTTCAGAATTAAAAAAAAAAAATCTAATACATCTAAAGTTTTAGAATGAACTATGAAAAGTTTAATCCATATTAGAGAGTATGTAGACACCTACGGAGTGACCTAAATTCAGGAAACTTTTTTATTTTCCCTTTTGTGAATATTCTATTATTTTTCTTCTTTTTTGTGTGTAAATAGAAATTTATCTATTTATAAATTTAGAATTATTCTTTCGTTTTAAAATTAGTATTTTAAAAGATAAACTTAATTTTGAAAAGTTAAAAGTATTATCATATTAAGGTTTAATAGGGCAACCTTCAACCCAAGATCTCTAGTTTCAAAACCTTTTTTTTTTTTTTCAAAAAATTGGTTTTCTCGAAAATCGATAGCTAAGTTATACCCAACCTACCCAATTGATTGTAACTTAACTCTTTTTCTCGACTCTGGTTAGATAGCAATTCTAAATATAAAAAAAAAATTAAAAAGAAGCAAGTTTTTCTTAATCTCTAGTTAATAGTCTATACTGAATGAGTATAATGTTCAATATAGGTCGGGTTAAGAAAAATATTGAAAACCAAGAAAAATTCAAGCTCAACAGCTTGGCGGTTCCATTGGGGACGTTAAGAGGGCTAGCTACTTAAGACTAAAAAGTAGGGGAAATATGTCTAAGATTACTCTACGAAATAGACTTAAGACTAATATTAGGCGAAGCATGACATGTAAAAATTACTAAAAAAATGTATTAAGTTCTAAACTTACAAAGAAGATGGAATTCCTATGGGGTTTGACTATAAACATCGATGTCCAAAGCATGAATATAATAACAAGATGCCCCTACTTTGCCCTTTTGTCTCTTCTATAGCAAACCCATCTACCTATAACCTATGAGAGAAGGTGTAAACATTCAAATAATTCTGTTTAGTCTACATTAGTACCTCCAAGTCCAACATACATTCATCTATAGCTTCCATGATTGTATCTTACTTCCTTAGAGAATTCATCCCCTTGATATTCCAAGACATTACTTTTCTACCCTAACTAAGTAGGTAGCATATCTTCTTCCATGCATTGTGCCATCATTCTATAACATATAATTTTGTTCCCCACTCCACCTATATAATTTATAGCGAAGGAAAACTTACTTAGATTTTCATTAAGGTCTACAATGGCTATGGTTTCCTTTCTATTCACAAAAGGTAGAGGGATTGTCTCTAACTTCCTTACTAATACTACTATTAGTATGGTCCACTTAAGGGGTGGGGGAAATGGGGCATATCCACATTGGGCATCCTTAAGGCTTCCTCCATCAAAGACTTGAGGGTCTTTTCCCATTTCTTCATGAGTAGACTTGGCTTAGGCTTGTTTGCTTATACTATCATGTGGATTTAGACCGAATAGTCTTTCCTTGAGGCAATTGTCAACCCCAACCTTGTCATATAAACCTCTCCCCTAGGTAGTGGGACCCCCACCATGATTCTTGGAACCATATGCAATATCACTACTTAGTCCCGAACCCTCCTTATTTCTATCAATTCTACTAGGACTGTGAGCATGACTGTCCCAATCTATTATGAGCTCTCTATTTATTTCATCTAGCCTAAGGTTATCCAAGTGTAGACATAACAGCTTGATGCTAAAGGTTAGAATTACTTGATGTTCTATGTTCTTGTAAGAGAGTTTTACTTTTTTGAGTATGAGGTAATTTTTTCTTTGGCTTAATGTTGCTAGAAATGGATGTCGACTCTTTCTTTGCCTATGCTTTAAAAGCAAAGGATGTCTTCTCTCTATTCTTATCATTTCCACTATCATTAATTCCTTGAGCTAATGTGTACAGGCCATCGTTAGCATTCATCGTCAATTCCTTTCCTAAAGAGTTATTATTATTAGTCAGGTTGACATTTATGGAGATATTATCTTCATTATGTTATTTTTTAATCATTTCTCATTCTTTTTCCCATCTAATTTTATACTACCCAGTATTTATAATTCCACCATTGTGAGGTTTTAGAGCTACTCTCTTTTGATTTTAATTGTTTTCAATCATTAATTGATTGGCTCTCATTTGAATTATTATCAATTTCCCCTTAACATTTAATTTCCTTCTTAATACTAAAACCTGTTGATCGAGATTTTTTATCCCAAGCCCATTGGGCCTTGAACGAACTAAGGTGATCCATTTCAAAACTATTTTCTTAAATTATTGACCTAAATTTACAACTTTATTCCTACTCTTGTAAGGAGCTAATTGAAGCCAATTAATCAAGTTATGCTAGGGCTTGGAGTTTAGAGTACGAATATTATGTAATTAGATTATAAGCCCCTTGGATTGGTTAGAAAAGACAACCTATGGGCTTAAGGTAATCTAAACCAATTAAGTCACATAAGAGGTCTAACAGTTAGCAATTTAAATCTAGACATGGGGCATGAATAGTTTGGCGGTTACTAGTAACCGCTTACTTCCCCCAATGTCCCTAACCTTAAGATATTTGTCTAAGTCAAGAAATTAAGGCACATGCAAACTTAGTAACCATGAGAAAAGGATAGTTATCATATGTCAATTATAAATACAACTTCAAGATGATTAGTAAGTTCTCTTAGCACCTTCGCTACTCACTTACTTTTATACTTGTTTTACTTGATACTTTGCTTATAATTTAACTTAAGCATCGGAGTAATAGCACTAGAGTTGCCCTAACACCCAGAGCCTAATTCTCATTTCTTTTTGTAGGCTTATACAATATTCAAAACCTAAATCTTGATCTTCAAAAATCGACTGATAATAAAGCTCACTTTCCCTAGATATTGACCTCCTCCTTAGTTATAATATCATCAGCTGCTTATGATCCTTAAAACTCAAAAGGATTTTGGAATTTTGGCTTATATTTGGTTGATCATCTAATAAAAACTGAGTTTGATTTTGCTTTTGACTATGATTGATAAGGACCATAGAATGATCACTAGCTCTTGAGCTCAAGGACTTACCCCTATGGTTTGTTAAGCTATCCAAGGGGAGTTAAACCTTAAAGAATGATGCATTCTCCAATCCGACCTATCAAATTACTCTGCTCTCCATCTCATTAAAAAGACTTCAAAGGTGATGTAGACTGAAGCTAAGAACAAACAAGGTTAGTCGTAGGGATGGGTCTAAGCGTACCAAAAGCATGAAGAAGGTGATTAGATTGTGCAAAAATAGTAAAAGTAAAGTAAGCAAACCTATGAATAGTTCTGAGGATATGGCACACCGAAGAACTTCCAAGGACTCACGACATAACTCGACATAACGCACAAGATGGTCCGATAAGGTTACTCACCACCTGACCTTGCTTAAGGGTTAGGATAAGAGTGAAAAGAGTAAATAAGCTAATGAGAGCAAAAAGAGTAAATAAGCTAATGAGAGCAATGTTCACCAAAGGTATATTTAATGTATTGATGATAAGAAGATAATTCATTTTGCAGCTACATGTATAGCAGGCATTTATACATAAGAAACTAAGGCAACCTGCCTAAAACAAAAAAGACTAAAAGGGTAATGTCTAAATGAAGTAATGTACAAAGAGTAAAGGATACAAATGATAATTTAAGTAAATTAATGATTGGTGCTATAGATTCCTTTACGTAGGTTTAAGATATGTAGCAATAATATATTGGGGATGCTTTTGGTAGAAACAGACAAATAGTATAGTCATGATGGAGGGTCAAGTAGGGGTACAGAGTAGAGTTGCTGAGTAAACCTAAGCTTGTCTGAGAAGGAGTGGCTGTGAATATGTACTAGAGCTCTTGGCTTCTCGACACCAATGTTACCAATTTGGAGGTCGACTCAATTAGAGACAAGTAGGTTTGTGTATGTGGTCAAGCAATCAGTTGAGCATTCGACCAATCAGCACACGACTACCAAAAGATTTGTAGTTACTTGGTTTGGCATAAGAAGTTGGCTAGCAGCAAGGATTAGCTTGGCTTCTGCAGGAGTAAGTTGGAACGAAAGGATTCGCCTCATTCGTCCTTTTAAGCCTTAGGTTTGGTTGTGGATTAGGGATCCAGTAGCTTAATTCTTATCAAGAGGTACTCAACCTATTGCCAAACTAACCCCTTCTCAACACATCAATCTAAGGTCTAGCATTGAACCCGCCTGTTGCTAACTTAGTATAGCGTCGAGGCTAAGTTAACCCGATCCCAAGTTGACCAATCAAGGTTGACTAGGCAATGGACTATCCCCTGGATCAATCCTTCCTCAGTTTGGAACATCTAAGCTATCAAGCATCTAACCTCAACATGATCTACTTAGAACCTATTCTACTCTACAAATAGCATCTTGGGGACTACATAGTAGATAGTTAACACGCGCTTCATTTTCTAACATTCATACTTTTTTTTTTTTTGCAACCAAGTATCCTTTTTGCCTTTTTATAATTTTTCCCTTGTAAACTACGTATCTTTCCATTTTTAGTAAGAATCTTTTTTGTAAATTTAATATACCTAGGACTTACCCTAATTGGGTCATATAAATACTTGTAAAATGTAATGGCTGCAACAATGAATTGGAATAGTAACGTTAAACTTTCAAACATACCTTCCTTTCATAAGGTAAGTACCATTAGCTTACTCTCGTTTATTCTGATATAGTCTGTTATAAGTGTGGATTAGTGGCAATTACCCTTTAGCTACACTTGTGCATTACAACAACTAAGACCTAAGCTCATGTCAGGCATTGGTAAGTCATATCTACCATCGGGACACAAGGACCTTTGCTTAAACCTTAACTTCCATTTATCATTTAGACCATATTGTAGTTTAAACCCACCTCGACTTACGTGATATTAGTAGCCGTATGACACCCCTTTTCTTGGTGATCCATATCATCTTGGTATCAAAGCTTGGCTATGTTTAAGCAAGTCTCTACTACTTCGTACTCTGAGTAACTTGTTCCAACATGTTGTGAAAGCTGTTTAGCATTATTGTGAGTGTTTGGAAAGTTTTAGTGCTAAATAAATTTAAAGCTTTGCCTTCCCCTATTTCTTGTTCACAAAACAAAGTGTTAAGTGCTCAAGTGGTTTTTCATATGTTGGTTGTAATAACTATTGGCTTGTTAGGCTTTATTTTGTTATAGTTTAAGGGAGGAAATTTTGAGTTGTGTTTTAGCTATTAATCTCTTGTAATAGACAACAATGTTTGATTCTACTATTTAAGGAAATCTAAGTAACCAAGAGAGTGGTGCTCGAATTGGCTAAAGTCAACAAGGAAGTTTTACACCCTTGTCTATGGATAACCAATTGGATAGACTTACTAACCTAGTGGCTAATCTAGTGATTGCCATAAACGAAGATAGATAATGAACTAGATATGATCCCTATAGAGGATAAGCCAATGAATAACCCAAGAGAGGCAATGACCGCTATGGCCAAACTAACACTCGGTTCGACCATACTAAGTTGGAGGAGCAAACAGATTTGCTAGATGCAGACTAGCATTAGATGAGATCAAAGAAGATGATAAGGAAGTAGGTGACATAGAGAAAGGGTATTATGAACTAAAGGAGCGGAATGTCTGAGCTCCTAGAGTGGAAGGATTAAGGATGTATATACTTAGTTTTTGTTAGAGTGTTGATGCTAAGGACTACCTAGATTAGGTAGATAAGATTGAGAAGCATTATAGTGTTATGAAGTACTTGATAATGCTAAGGTTAGATTAATTATGCTAAAGTTTACTAGCTATGCTACCCTTTGGTGGAAAAACCTACAAACCACCTTCAAAAGAGAAGGAGAATGTGAAGTTAGGCATTGGAATGAAATGAAAAGAGTCATGAGGTAAAGATTTGTCTTAAGCTATTATTTGCAAGATGCATTCAAAATGTTACAGGAGTTGAGGCAAGGGGGATCAAGTGTTGATGCCTACATTAAGGAGTTGCAAATGTTAATGATCCATTGCAAAGTTGTTAAGCTTGAAGACTAAACTGTATCCCAATTCATTAGTAGGTTAAAGCATGAGATTGGTGATATTCTAGAGACTATGGATATTGGTTCACTTAATGAAGCTATTTGAGCTACCCAAAGAATCAAGAGATGTTAAGTAGGAAGACTTTAAGCTCCTATTAATCGACCTACCACTAGCTAACCTGATCTAAGTAGATCTGTGTGATCGAAACAAAGTAAAGTTGCTAAGGTCCGATTTGTTCAAATTACTCGAGTATAGGAGACACAGATCTTACGAATGTTCGAGAAAGGCTAGAGCTCAAGAAGAAAGACGAGTAAATTTAAGTGCTTCAAAACATGGTTGCTCAATATCCAAACAGAAGATCTATGGTGATTCGAGGAAAAATGCTGACCATTAAGGTAGATAGTATTAATGAGGAGGTGGAAGAGCTAAAAGAGGTTGTACAAACCGAGCTGTCTGAGGAGGAGGAGATCATTTATAGTAAGGAAGGTAATTTTATGCCCACAACCATGGTATTAAGGAGAGCTATGAGTATGAATCCTATGCCAAAGGACGAGCAATAAGAGAATCTATTCCACATTTGCAGTAAGGTGAATGGATCATTACATGCATTAATTATTAATAGTGGTAACTGCACTAATGTAACATCCACAGTCATGGTCTAGAAGCTAAAGTTACCAACCATGCCCTACCCTAAGCCTTATAAACTATACTAGCTCAATAACAAAGGAGCCTTACAAGTGAATAAACAAGTAACTGCGTCAATCAACAGTGGAAACTATCGAAATGAAGTTCTTTCTGATATGTTACCCTTAAGTATGTCCTATATTCTTCTTGGATGACCATGTATGTTTTACCAGAATGTGGTATATGATGGACAAAAGAACACATGTTCCTTAGAGAACGAGGACAAGAAGGTAAAGTTAAGCCTAATGATTGACGAACAAGTTAAAAATATGTAGACTCAATTAAATCGAGTTTTAAAGAAAGAGGCTTTCGTAATGACTCAAGCTGAGATGAAAAGTGAGATTAAGCTTAAAGAGCTAACCTATCTATTGGCTAAAAGGTTGCTTGAGATGAGAAGATCAGGGAGGAACTATTACCTACTGAGGTGAAGTCCCTACTGGATGAGTTTGCTAACCTATTCCTAGGTGAATTACTAGAAGAATTACCTCCCACTTAAGGCATTGAACATACGATAGACTTGCAACCAGGAGTCGTTTTACCAAACAAGCCTACCTATAGGTTGAACCCTGAATAAGCTGCCAACTTACAAAAGTAAGTGGATGAGCCAATTAAGAGAAGGTATATACAAGAGTGCCTAAGCCTATGTGTCATACTAGCTTTATTGGTGCTAAAAAAGGATAGGACATGCAAGATATGTGTTGTCAAACAATTAAATCACATCACCATAAAGTATAGGTATCCTATATCAAGGCTTGATGACATGCCCGATGAATTGAATGAAGAGTATTCTTTAAGATGAATCTCAAATTTGGATTCCATTAGATTTGAATGCGAGAAGGAGATGACTAGAAAACTACATTCAAGACACACAATGGATTATATGAATGGCTTATAATGCCTTTCAGATTATTGAACGCAACGAGTACATTCATGAGATGATGAACCATGTGCTCTAAGAACTAATAGGGAAATTTGTGGTGGCATATTTTGATGACATTCTAGTCTATAGCCCTGACTTAGAGACTCTTTGTGAGCACCTCCAAGCAGTCTTTTTAAAACTCTGAGCTAAGAAGCTTTATGTCAATCTAAAGAAATGTGACTTTTGCAGACTTGAAGTAATTTTTCTAAGATTTGTTAAGAGTGGTGGTAGTATATAAGTTGATGATGAGAATGTAAGAGCAATTACTGAATGGCTTATGCTAACCTACTCAATTCATGTGCAAAGCTTCCATGACTTAGCATCATTTTATTGCCAATTTATAAGGAATTTTAGTACTATTATGGCCCCACTCATCGAGCTATTAAAGAAGAATGTCTAGTTTAGGTCAAAAGAGAACAAATAGAAGAGTTTTCAGGTAGTGAAGATAAAGTTAACCACCACCCCTATCTTAGCTCTTTTGAGCTTTGACAAAGTATTTAAAGTAAAGGGTGATGCATCCAAACTAAGCATAGGTGCTATGCTGATTTGGGAGGGCCAATGATGTGAACCATGACTAAGAACAAATAAGGTTGGTCATTGAATGGGTCTAAGCTTGAAAAGGTTGATGAGAAAGATGCGCGAAAGGACAAATGACAAATGAAAAGTAACCAAAATCCTTGAACAACTCCAATGGATATGATACACGAATGGAACTTCTGAAGACTTATGGCACAGCTCGATACGATGCACAAGTTGGTCTAGTGAGATTACTCGCCATTTAACCTTACTTAAGGGATAGAATAAGAGTGAAATGAGAGTAAATAGGCATAGTGTTTACGCAAGGAAGAATATCCAGTATAATAATAGTAATCTCTTGTCCATAGTACATGTATAAGGGTATTTATATCCAATAAGTTAGGGCAACTTACCTAAAAGGGAAAAGATAAAAGGGTGTTATCTTAAAGAAGTAATGTACAACAATAGAAAGGGTAGAAATAAATATTCAAGAAAAGTAATGATTAATGTAGCAGATGCTACATGTGGTCCTACATATGTAGCGACGATATATTGGTAAGGTCATTGAAGGATGCATGCAAAAAGGCATGATGAAATTGTTGGTCTAAGCAGCAGTAACTAAGGATCTATCCAGTCTCTCTCTCTTAGCACCTCGACAAGGATGAGGCTAGGTAGTTGGTCAGTACGGACATAAGTGAGTACTTACGTAGGCTTGGCTGTTATCTCGGTAAGCTACAATTTGGCATACTATGGAGAGATGGGCAGTCATGCTTCTCGGCATATAGAGTAACTTGGTAAAGAGATAATTGACTTCTGCAAGAGTCGATTAGAGCAAGAAGATCCGCCTGGTTAACCCTTTTAGTTCTCGAGCTTGGCTGTAAGTCAAAAGCTTAGTAGCCTGATTTCTATCAGTCAACCTATTGCCTACTTTAGTGAAATGTTTAGAGGAGCTACACTCAACTACTTTGTATATGATAAGAAGTTCTACTCCTTATTTGAGCTTTGACCGTCTTGCAACATTACCTGTTACTCAAAGAACTCACTATCTACACTAATCATGAATCTTTAAGCTATCTAAAGAGCCAACCTAAGTTGTCTTAGAGATAAGCTAAGTAGGTATAATTCATGGAATGATTTTCTTATGTCGTAAAGCACAAGAACTGTAAGAGCAATGTAATGGCCAATGCCCTATCTAGACAACATTCCCTCTTAATTGAGTTGCAGACCAGGTTACTTAGTTACTTTATGATTAAAGATTTATATATTAAGGATCCATATTTTGCTTCAATCTATGCTAGATATAAAGAAGGTTGAATACTTGATCACTATCACAAGGAAGACAGATACTTGTTTAGAAAGAGGAGATTGTGTATCTCGACCTATTCTATGCAAGAACTACTGGTGCATGAAGCATATGGAGGAGGATTATCTAAACATTTTAGCAAGCATCAAACTCATGAGATACTATCCTCTATATTTTTCTAGCCAAAGATGGTAAGAGATGTTTAAGTTGTACTTGGAAGATGTACTATGTGTAGAAAGGCAAAGAGCCAAGCTAAGCAAGGATAATATTTACCTTTGCCGATCTTAACTAAACCATGGTTCAAGCTGAGAATAGGCTTTATGTTAGGATTACTAAGGACGTCTTGAGGGAAGGACTCTATCACCGTGATTGTGGACCGATTAGTAAGATGGCATACTTTATGCCCTATTCCAAAATTAACGATGCTTCGGCTACCTCTTTTCTTTTCTTGCAGGAGGTCATCAAGCTCTATAGAGTGCCTAGGATCATTGTTTTAAACTAGGATCCAAAGTTCATGAGCCATTTCTAAAAAACATTATGGAGGCAAATGGGAATCAAACTATTATTCAATACATCCTACTATCTATAAATGGATAGACAGATCAAAGTTGTTAATAAGATAGTGAGAACTCTACTCCGAGTTGCAATTGGTCGAAACATGACGAATTAGGATCAATGCCTACCCATAATTGAGTTTGCCTATAGCAAGATTACCTACAGCACCACGAGCATGTTACCATTTAAATTCGCCTATGGATTTAACCTTGCGCTTATACAAGATTAGGCGCCCCTTCCAAGCCAAAATGAAGATCAACCAGCTATAGAGAGATTCAAGGCCATTAAAGCTATGCACCAAAAGGTCGTAAAACAATTGAGTCGAGCTGCTATTAAGCTCGAGAGGCATGGCAAAGGACAAAAGAACAAAGAATTTTAGCTTAGTGATTTAGTTTAGATCCACTTCAGTAAAGATCAATTTCCAAGTTTGAGGAAGAGTAAGTTATCTCCTAAGGTCGATAGACCATTTAGAGTGCTTGAAAGGATAAATCCTAATGCCTTTAGGATTGAATTACTTGAAGGCTATAGAGTCTTAGAATCCTTTAATGTTGCTAACTTCCATCCATATGTCTCTAAAGACGAGCAATAATTAGCCAAGCCAGATTTGATCCTAAATCTTAAACAACCTAAAGGGGATGATAGTGATCATGAATCAATCACTTACTCTCGAGTTCGAGGACTTACCCATATGGTTCACCAAGCTATCTAAAGAGAGTTGAGCCCTAAAGAACGATGCATTCTCTAAACTAACCTGTCAAATTACTCTACTCTCCATCTTAGTAAAGAGACTCCAAAGGTGTATGACCTGTTGTCAAGCTAACCCCTTTTCAATACATCAGTCCAAGATCAAGCACTAAACTTGCCTGCTGCCGACCTGATATAGCATCGAGGCTGAGTTGATCAACTGAAGTTGATCGAACAGTAGACCACCCCCTAGACCAATCCTTCCTCAATCTAAAACATTTGAGTTGCTAAGCTACCGAGTATCTAAGCTCAACTTGATCTACTCAAAGCTTATCTACTCGGCAAACAGCATTTTGGGGATTATATAATGGACAGTTGACATGCGCCTCATTTTCTGATATCCATATTGTCCTTTTTACCACCAAATATTATATAACATTGCCCATTTATAACTTTGCCCTTGTAGACTATATATCTTTCATTTTCTAGTAGGAATCCTTTTTTGTAAATTACATATACCTCGGACTTGCCTTTAGGCCATATAAATACTTGTAAAATGTAATGGCTGCAACAATGAATCAAAATAGTAACATTGAACTTTCAAACATACTTTCCTTTTGTGAGCTAAGTACCATTTGCTTTCTCTCGTTTACTCTTATCTAGTATATTATGAGCATAGATTAGTGGCGAATATCCTCTAGCTACACTTGTATGTCATATCAAGTGTAACCTATGTTCATGTGAGGCGTTGGTGAGTTATATTCACCATTGATACACGAGAACTCCTGCTTAGACCTCAACTTCCATTTATCTTTCAAACCATCTTGCAGTTTAGAATCACCCACAGCTTACTAATATGGGTAATCATGTGTTACCCCTTTCCCTAGCAATCCATATCAATGATCCTTAACTTGACTTTCACTTTATGCATTTTTTGTTTACTCTTTATTTAAAATAGAGCAAATTTTATCGATGCGACTTATACAACCACATTTATAAGAAAGCATTTTAGTCCCTTCATACCATAATCTATACAGGCAATCATCACAAAAATGGAGTATACTAAGGGTTTGTGGAAGTCTACTTAGATACATAAGTGGGCAAACTTCCACTTATGTCATGTAGGTGTCTACTCTCATAATAGGCTCGATGAGTTCTCCTAAGGATTTCAAGAACTAAAGATCATATTATTCTAATGGTAGTTCACAAATCCTTAATTACATAGCTACTCAATAGAAGTGGACTTAAAGGCTCTAAAATTTGGTTCCCATCTATGAATTGTCAAGAAATGACAATTCATAAACCATGTCCCATCACATATAACTATACTCAAATCATCTAAACTATGAATAGTCACTACATAGAATCTTGCACATATACTGATCATAGACGTAGATTGGAGAAATTTTAACATGTTTTTAAGTTTACAAAAGAGAAATTTATACTCTTAAGATGCACCATAAACTTTAATAATGATTGAATTGCACCATTAATCCCTAAGGCACTTCTTTTCATGTAGCAAAATTAAAAGGTGTTTAATATCTAGGCTAAGATTTTCACAATTTGATTTATGTGGAGTTTCGCATCCATATCATTAGAATCTTTGAGTACAAATGCTTTAACATACAAATCCTTGAAGTGAACTATTATCATGTCTTTGTATGAAATTTTCTAATTAAGGATCTCCTTTGGTGGAATTTGCAATGAAGAAAAAGGAGGAGAGTTTAGATCAAAAGCTGCTTCTCTTTCATAATCTTCCACTGATTTGAATTGCCTTTTTTTTCTTTTTAGCAATTTGGCAAGGCGGGATTAGGGTTTAGGTTGTTCACAAAGGGAGATGACATTAGAGAGGGAGTATTAGAGGAAATTTTAAATTTTTCATATATCAATATATGTTACAACTAATTAAACCATATAAATGTACACACTTAAATGTATAACTTTGTTTGAATTCACTTATCAAATTTATATAAGTTATTTGAATATCAATATTAAAGTATTATAGAAATTATATAACTTTGCCTACAAAAGCATATAGGATAGTATACCCATATATATAAGTTGTTTTTATAACATTACATATGCTTAATTCTACTCATTATAAAATAACTTTCAATGAAGGTTTAAATTTTTTTTAAGTAATCAATTCAAATAACTTCTTAATTGCCATTGGCACCTACATCTTTAACAACATAGTACACTTGTATAACTAAAATAGCTACATTTATTTGGCTATCTTTATACAATGATATGAAATATTCATTAAGAAATAAACATGTTTATTTTCTCAAGGGTAAGAGATATCAAATTAAGACCATAAAGTATATTTATCTTTAATAGATAATTATCAAACGATCATGGAAATCAAGTTAAAAACACAAAATAAATCAATCTTGAGAATAAACTTATTAGAAAGAGATTTCTAGCGGATAGACCTTTCACAATTGTGCCTTAAGTTGATGAGATGATTATGTCCATGAAGATATGACCCTTTTTGGAAATTGATTTAGATCAGATTAAAGGCTAAAGCTTATGGATATCCATGAAAAGTAAGAGCAAAATCAAAAAGTTTACAATAAAATTTTCATAGGAAAAGAGCTTCAACTAATTTTGACGATTTCCTAACTATTATTATAACTACTGGAAGAGATGAATCAAATTAATCATCTAGATACCAATATTAATCCTATTGGACCATGAGAGCTAGGCAATTTTCAAGAGTTTAAAAATGTTAAGAGATTTATTTTTACTTATGCCACTTCTTTTCTTTTTTCTTTCTTTTTTTGCTGTTATATACTAGGAGTTTGGCTTCTTGAATATATTTGAAGTCGTTTATATCCTTTAATAGGTATTAATAAGAAGAGAGGATTTGTATATTTTGTTTAGTATCCTAAGATCCCTATAACTACTAAGATTTTGAGTAGTGGATACTTGTTCAAATGTAATTAAGAACAATTAAAATAATTTAATATGACCAAAAGGGAGAAGAAAAAAACTCATTTATATATTTTGTGTTCTCTTCTCAATCCCTTTTCTCTTTTATTGCTTTTCAAGTTAAGCATGCACGTAAAATAATGAAAAAGAATTTAAAAATCAACTCGAAATCCATTTAACTCTTGGATTTTGTAAGGTTCCTTAACGATACAAGTAAGTTATGTTTTATAGACATTTTTCATGTTATTTTATTAAATATGGTAACACAACAGCTTTGGAATTCCATAACCTGCAATTATGATATAAAGAAGAAACTAAATATACCAAAAGCACCAAAGGAAAAAAGAAAAAAGAAAAAAGTAGTAGATGTAAGGAAAACTAGAGCGGATGGGAAGAAAGCTAGAGAAGAAAAGAAGTTAAGGAAAAAAAAAGACACATTCTTTTACTTTTTAGATTAGGGAAGAATTGGAAATAATAAAAATGTAAGGAAAGATAGTAATAATAATATGGTTTTACATTTTGCTAAGTCCCGTAAAAGACTATAATTCAAAGTTATGTTTTTTGTTTTAAGGGTATAGTTATATATTTATTTTAATTTCTCTCTAAGTATTAAGTGATTCTTATGGGCCCTAGATAGAAATAATAACAATAAGTTCCTTGATTCAAAAAATGAAGAAATTTAAAGGAATGAATATGGAAGGAAAGTTAATAATTCATATTACATCTTGCTAAAAAACATAACAATCACTATAATTTGTAAGTACATTTATGTTTTAAGAATATAAGAGTATTTTTATTTTAATTCTTTCATTTCCTCTCCAAATATGGAATACTTAGGTGGTTCGAAGATCAAAATGGAAAAAAAATTATAGGTTCCTTTATTTAGATACAACGGGAATTAAATTTGAAAGGAATGAAAGTGGATAAAAAGTTATTAATATTGTTCTAAATTTTGCTAAAATATCAAAATAGTATAACTTAGAAGTTAGTTTTTGTTTTAAAAGAAAGATAAATAATTAGAAAAGTACATTTGGAAGTGATTATTTAAGAAAATCACAAAATCCAACTAGCTACAGTGTGAGGAAGTCATCTAGATTGTGATTTCAAATTCAATTTGGAAAAAAAAAAAAAATTGCTTGGAAAGAGGAGGATCAAGGAGAGAATTTTCGAGCTATGGTTATGTTAGAGAGAGAAGGGAAGTTGTGAATGAGGAAGAAGAAAGAATATTTTTGCTTGTAGACTAATAAAATTAGCTTTTGAAAGGAGAATTTTATTTAGTTAATGAAATTGGCTTCCCAAAAGTTGATTTCATGATAGTTAAATAAAAGCAACTTTTGAAAAGCCGATTATATGATATAATCGGTTTTTCATATATGTTATATATTTGGGATTATTTAAGTAATGAGGGTGATTTTGGATTTTTTTAAAAAGAGAATTATTATTATCTTTTTTTGATAGATTTCAACTTAAATATAGTAAATGCTATATTTGATATGATTTTGCATTAAGTTAAAAAATGTAACCAATTCTAATTAATAAAATGTAGGCCTGAAAACCATAAGCCCTTATGAAACCCTAATGTTCCTATTATAAACAATGTCTTCCCTATTCCAATTTTCTTTTTGCATGTGAGAACATAGTCGAGATTTTAAAGACTAGATTATATATCTAAACATGCGCCACCTACTTACTAAGAAATGAAACCATTCGGATTTTTCAACCAGGTTGGTCTTGTCCAGTATAAGTCACTTCACTTCGAGATGTGTTCATTCTTTTTTCTTTAAGATATTCTCTTTAGGGTGATTTGTATTTTGATTCTTTCTAACAACCTATAATATTCCAATTGAAATCATCATTGAAATACTTTCATGGTTGTCGGTGAAGTCTTTGTTGCATTTGAAGTGTGTGTGTAAATGATGGAATTCCTTAATATCAAGTGGGTATTTCATTCAAAAGCATTTGGATCGCATGTTAAACAAAAATTCATCATATCATTTTCTTTTTATTACTAATCCAAAGAAACAATTACAAACTGTTTCATTACAGTCATTATTGAATTTCAAAGATCATCACTCAACTGATATTGCCATAAAGCTTCCTCTACAGTTGAATAAGATTTTTCTTGTGTTCATGCAACGAATTGGTCCTTTTGCTTAGCCTTTCTATAAGCAAAGTCTTATTGTTGAACCCATTGACTCGGAAAACTTTGATATTACTAGATTCAGGTCAAACAGATGATGATAGAGCATATAATTCTCTTAGATTTGGTTATGATCAGATCTCCAATGATTATAAGGTGGTTGAGATTTGTTGGGGCTGTCTAAAGAAAGTATTTATGTACTCTTTCTAGAAAAATTCTTGGAGAAGAATCAAAGACTTTCCTTTTACTGGTCCATGGTTACGGTTTTACTCTATATCTTTAGACAACTCTTATTTGGAAAGAATCATGGGATAGGGATTTGATCTCCTTTGATTTAGATAAGGAGATATTCCAACAACGTCTACTTCCTAAGGATTTAAAGTATCCTTGCCAACAAAAATGGCTGCCACGTTGTTAGCTGGTTCTCTATTTATGCTTCATACGGACCTGTATGTTAGTTTATTAAAGATGAATGGGCATTTTTAACTCAGGGATTCTACCAATACAGTAAGAGAGATCGGGCTTTGTGCTTGTATGGTGCTCTTGCAAAATAGAGAATAGTGAGGAGCACTATAATGTTATCTGATATGGCCACTCTGATACTTAAGTTAGTTAAATGGAGAAGAGAATAAGGATGCAAGAAAGCTTGAATGTAAGCTAAGTGTGCAAAAAGTGTAAGTGGTTTACCGTTGAGATGTTGATTAGTATTTATAAAGGAAGGTTGTTGAAACTTAAGGAGCTGATAGTAGCACTTTGGCATGACCGCACATTATTGATAGTGGGAGTATGTTGTTTAACGTAGTCTGGACTTGTTGGGTCGTAGTTGTTGACCTAGTTTTCAAGCCTTATCCTATATCTTCTAGTTGTTGTAGGCTGTTACGACTGAGAAGGCCATCTAATAGGCTAGGTTGAGCTGAGGTCGACTAAGAGGATAATGATGCCAAACACTAGGGGGTCGAGTTAAGCTAAGAGTCCAAGCAAGTTAGTATGAGCCTGAGGGACCTAAGTCCAAAAGACCTTATTAATAGGTATGAAGTGAAAGAATCAACCTCTTCAAGTCTAAAAGGAGTTATAGATCCTTATATGCCAATATCAGTATTGGCAATCATGAGCAATGCTGTTGTTTTGAAATTTTCAATATGAAAAGTGCTAAATTATTCCCGAGTGCAACTGTTCGATGAAACAAAGTTGTGTCTAGCTGAAATATATGTTGAAACTCTAGTTTCTATTAATAGTGAATAGTGTGAAAGTAGATCCGCTTCCATCCTCCATTGAAGTGTTTCCACAATTCTCCAACGATAGGTACAAAGGAATGAAAATAGAGAAAATATATATTAGAAAAACCAATCACGTTCTATTATGTACTGGTATTTATAATATATGAATAGGTGTAACTAACTAACTTTTGAGGTCTACATGTATAGCAAAACTATCAGAATAAATACAATACTGATTATATCAATAATATATTACTTCACATACCTTCCCCCCTTAAGAGCCAAGCAAAGGCCCACCTTGGAACGTGTAAAAATCAACTGCTTCTCAGAAATAGGTCTGGTAAGAAAATCAATAGCTTGTTGTATAGACGGAACATGATCAATTCAAAGAAATCCATTAGCAATATGACTGTGAGTAAAATGAGCATCAATGGCAATGTGTTTAGTGTGTCCATGAAAGCACCGATGATCAGCCAAAAGTTAAGCTGATTTGTTGCCACAATGCAACTTCATTGGTAAAGATATAGGAACCTGAAGATCTTGTAAGATGTACGAAACCCAAAGGAGCTCTTTAGTGGCAATTGCCATACTCCTGTATTCAGCCTCCGTAGAAGAGGTAGTAACTGTTGCTTGTTTCTTGGTTTTCCATGAAACCAAAGAGTCACTAAGTAACATACAATATCCAATCATCGACTTACGATCAATTGGGCAAGATCCCCAATTTGAACTAGAATATGCATGTAAAACAATAGGACTATAAACAAAGTAGAAAAGTTCCATATTGATAGTGCCCTTAAGATAATGCAAAACATGGATGGCAACTTTAAGATGACCTATACAAGGATTTGTTAGAAACTGACTCAAATGGTGAACCGCAAATGAGATATCAAGCCTGGTTAAGGTAAGATACAATGGCCATCCAACAATCCATCAATAAAGGGTTGGATCATTAAGAGGAGCTCTTACTATAGAAGAGAGTCTAAGACTAGAAGGAAAAGGAAACCGAAGTGGTTTTGCTACATGAAGTCCTGTATTAACCAAGATGTCAGTGAGAAACTTGCATTGGTTCAAAAAAATACCAGTGTCATTTTAGAAAATTTTAAGGCCTAAGAAGAAATAGGCTAGGCCAAGGTCTTTTATACTAAAAGTAATATGCAGCTAAGACTTCAACTCTATAATAGAAGATGTGTTAATCTCGGTAATAATCATATCGTCAACATAGAGAACGACCACAATAAAACTGTCAATGTTATCACACACAAATAAGGAAAAGTCATGCTGAGATTGTTGGAACCCATATACAATTAAGAAACTAGAGATTTCTAAGTTCCACTGTCATAAGGCTTGTTAAGCCCATATAGGGACTGCAACAACCTACAAACTTAGCTAAGTTTTGCTTTGGTATATCTAGGTGGAGGTACCACAAAGATTTCTTCATCAATAGAACCATGAAGAAAAGCATTGTTGATGTCAACTTGATGAAGTAGCCATTTGTATATAGCAGCTACAGCCATGAGAATGAGAATAGTACCTTACCGAACCAATGTTGAAAATGTGCTATGATAATCCTCACCTTCAATCTGAGTGTATCACTTTGAGACCAAGTGAGCTATATAGTGGTCAACACTCTTATTAGGTTTATACTTAATTTTGTACACCCATTTACGTCTAATAGTATGTTTTCCTTGAGGCAGCGTGGTTAAATCCTAGGTATGATTATCTTCAAGAGCTTAAAGTACTTGATTCATAGCATCAACCTACAAAACATCTTGTATAGCTTGTGAGTAGGAAGTGGGTTGTTTGGTTGTTGAAACGTAGGCTAAGGAAACCATATACTCCTTTGAATAATAAGCAAAATCTTGAGAATGGAAAAGAGGATAACAAACAGCAAAGGAACCTATAGAAATGTGATCAACATGTGGAGTAGGAACATGCAACAGCAAAGAAGAAGGAAGAATAGAATGGATAGTATGAGCATAAGCATTTAGCCACTTGGAGGTCAAGAAACTCTAGTAGTTCGACACAAATTAGATGAACAAGTAATATCAATAGAAGGAATAGAAACATGTGAGTCAGAGTGAGAAGGAGATGTAGTATCGACACGATCAAAAGTGTTAATAGATGGCGAATGATAAAATGAAAGAATCTCATTAAAAGGATAAGATGCAAAAGGCAAAGATGGTGAAGTAATTGATGAAGGAGGAAGTAAACATGCATTAAAAGCCTTGAAAGGAAACTTATTTTCACAAAAGACAACATCCTCGCTTTCATGAACCTTATGCGTCTTCAAATTATAAATCTTATATCATTTTCGTCCAGCATAATATTCGAGTAATACACCTTTGAATCCTCTAAGATCAAACTTATCTTTTTTAGGAGAAAGAGTGGCAGCATAACATAAACATCTAAGAACTCACATGTGAGTATAATCAGGAGCTGTATTAAAAAGAACTTCATATGGAGTCTTCCAATGTAAAACTTCCATTGGCATCCTGTTGACCAAATAGGTAATGGCTAAAATATAATCTCCCTAAGACTGTTTTGGAAATCCTACATGCATTTGTATTGCTTTAGCAGTATCCAATAAATGGCGGTGCTTATGTTCTACATTACCATTTTGTTATGGAGTATAAACAATGGTTTTTTTATGAACAATGCCATGAGTAAAAAAACAATTTGCACACTATTTGGATATTAATTCTCCTCCATTGTTTGTCCAAATGTACTTAAGGACCACATGAAAATGATTATGTGTATATGCTATAAAAGCTTGTAAAGTATTTCGTACTTGATTTTTATGCTTCAACAAATAAGTCCAAGTCCCCCTTGAGAAATCATCTACTATTATAAAAAAAAAAATAATGCTCTCCCATCCTTGAAGTTACATGATAAGGCCTCCACAGGTCTACATGTATTAATTTAAATGCAAAACTTGATGCATGCAAACTTCTAATGAATGGAAGCCTATGAAACTTTGCAATTTGACACACTTCGCAAAAGAAACCTTTTACAAGTAAATGAACAAGTTTAGATGGAGATGTATACCCTAAACGGGCATGAAGTAAAGCTAATGTTTCATTATTACAAGTATCAGCAAGAAAAGAAACAAAGAATAAAATAGACTATCCTCAAAACTAAAATTAGGGATCGTAGATAAAGTGGTTGAAGCATTACAATTAACAAGAGCATCTAAGTGCAAGAAATACAGTCCATGATGTTCTTTAGCTGTTCTGACAATTGATCAATTGTTAGGTCTTGAAAGGAACAAGTTTTGGCATCAAATCAAGCAAAAAGATGTTGATAACACAACAATTTTTAAACAGATAACAAATTGTGTTTAAAGCTAGGGACAAGAAGTACATTGTGAAGATGCAAAGAAGGACTAATATCAATGGACGTTACAATATGAACTAGTGTAGAAAAGCCATTGGGTAAGTGAATATTGATAGGATGATTAAGATGTTACTTGCTCTTGAGAAGATATTCATAAGGAGTAATATGACCACTTGCCTTAGTATCAACAATCCAAGAACTAAACTTACTACTTGAAGCTTCAAAATGAGATAAAGAATTGATTATACCTGCAAGATTCCTAACTCCAATAACAATGCTATCATCCAATTCCTTAACTTTTTATGATTTCCTTTCATAGCTTTAAGGACTTCTTGACAAATAGATTGAACAATAAATGGATCAACTATTTTGGAATTAACATCAGTTAGTCTAAGATCAAACGGAGTACTACAACCAGAGTGATAATCAAACTATTGACAATTGTTGGTTGTACCTATCATCCTTAATATGCCCTTCTTGCCTTTCTTTCCTTTATATTGGTTTAAATATCCAATAATCTCAAAACAAGACTTAATTAGTGTCCTTCTACTTTATAGTGCTTGCAAAAAGATCGATTGTGTCTATTTTCTCTCTTCTCTCCAAAATTTCTCCTCGTGTTGCTTTTAGATACAACAAATACAGTGTTCAAGTCACCTTCAATTGTGAGTATGTTTGTAACTTACCACTATTTTTCAACTTGTAATACAAGATAAAAGGTTCGACTAACAGATGGCAACGGATCACTTCTAAGGATTTGATTTACACACAGGCTCATAATCCTTCGATAATCCCATTAAAAATTGCATTAGTTTCATCTATGCATCAAACTCGACCAATCTTTCTTTTAAATCGTAAGTACAATACTTTAATCTTCCATAAGTGCAATTAGGATAAGGATTTAATGCATTCAACTCTTCCTACAGTCGTTTATGTTTGTTATAATGTGAAGTTACTAACTGATTTCCTTGTCTAATATTGGAGAACTTGTGTTGTGGTCGAAAAACTAATGGTCCATTAGTTTGACCATACTGATCATATACTTCAGTCCATAACTCCTTAGATGATTGAGCAATGATGTAGCTATAAGATAATTCTGGAATCATTAAATTCAATATCTAACAATGAACCATATAATCTGCTTTAGTCCATTTTATAAAATCATTTGAATTAGCTTATGCTTTTGGAATTGTTCCATCCACAAACCTTAGCTTAAGTTCTGCTCCAAGCGCCATTCATATTGAACTATTCCAAGCCATAAAATTTGTTCCATTGAAAATTATGTTTCCTAGTATATTCCCTGGACTATCAGATGCCGAAACATACAAAGGATCATTCAAATATTGATCATGTGTGGCCATTGACGTGATATGAAGAGACACCCTAAAAGAAATCACTCAACAATGCAGTAATTGCTGTTGTTGAATTTTAGAATGAGGGATAATCCTGTAAAAGAGAATGAAATGCTTGATATTGGGGCTAGTTCGGTATAGTCACTCCAATGCCTAAGTTAGTAGGGCAATTTTGTATGAAGAGCATGTGAATAAAAAGTGTCGAAGAGCTCTTACATAATTTCTTTCTTGTATTTATGGGTGGTTATAATGTCTAAAGCAATTCTTGAGATAACTAGTATGATACGTAAAAAGTTCTTGATTTGACATCTCCCTTGATATGTAGGGAGAATAGGTGGTTATATAATATAACCGTATTTATGATAACAATTCGCGCTATGAACTTGAATTGAAACAAAGAACGGAATTATTATACTCGGCATAAATACCGTATGTTATCTATCCAATGGTATGTTGAGAGATTTGACTACTCAGCATATCGGTGGTCAAATGGACGAGTATGTCAAATGAACGAAAACCGAATATCAACAGTAATTAAGAATACAACTAATATAAGAACATCGATAAAAAGCAATTAAATTTTTTACCGAATTCTTTGATACCATGTGAAAGTAAATCAGCTTCCATCCTCCATTGAAGTGTTTCTACAATACTCTAACAATAGGTACAGAGGAATGAAAACAGAGAAAATGTGTATCGGAAAAACCAATCACTTTCTATTATGTACTAGTATTTATAATAGATAAATAGGTGTAACTAATTAATTAGCCTAACTAACTAACTTTTGAGGTCCACGTATACAACAAAGCTATCAGAATAAATACAATACCGATTATATCAGTTATATACTACTTCACAAATAGCAACATGTAGGTAGTGTTTGATCGTCACGGTTCTATATACTAGACTATACAAAACTTTTAGTCTCTCACTTTGGTTGAATATTCCAATCCGGTTTTATTATTTAATTCTAATTTCTTAATTTAGTAATTTGCATCCTTTTTCTTGTAATTTTAGGACAATTTCATTTATGTGCTAAAATTTTGGTTCTATGCTAAAGATGAATTATATACGGTGCATGTGACTAGAGGTGAAAAATTGCTACAGGTCAGGAATTTAGCCTTAGATTTCCATTCACAGCTTCACCAAGAGTTATTTGTGTCTCTATTCAGTTAGAATTCTACTCCACTTTGATTATCTATAAACTGGTTGGAAGATACCGATGGCTTTTGGTTTTAAAGCTATTGTTTGTGAAAACTGGAAATTGAAGGAAACTATACCAAAATGATAAAACAGACTTCGGGAGTAGTCTACATGTTCTTGATAGCTAAAGCTTGAACTTTGGCAGGGATGAAATACAAGATATTAAAGAAGTTTATACCACCTAATTATGCAAGCACGTGAAGTTCAATTCATTTGTTTGACATGAGGACCACAAATAAGGTTAGAGTTATTCTCTCTCTCTCTCTCTCTTCCCTCACCCTTTCTCTCTCTCACTACGATATTGATGTTTTTACATATATATTTATGGGATGCTTGTCCAGTTTGCTTTGATGGCCTGCATAGTGGCCATAGCTTTATGCATTGGATTCATCCATCTAGGGGTTATTTCTATGGCATCTTATAAGTTTTTGAGACAATTATTCTCCGATGTCTTGATATCATAGAGACAAAGATGAGTTTTCAATCTTTTATACATAAAGATATTTTTTTTACAGCCGTTCGTAAGTTTCATGATTCCAAGTTTTCTACTCAAACGGATTAGAGCTATACACAAACACTCAAAATCTTCGATACCATTTAGTAAAGGTTTGAAAGTATGTGCATATTTTTAAATATTATAGGGATGTGAAAATTTGTTTCAGAAATTTAGAGGTCTACTATACTTGGTTACTAATTTTATTTTAATAATTTGTTAGCTCTTATAAATTGTTTGTTGTTTTGTTTGTTGATTATAAACAACCATCTGTACACAGGAATATAAAAAGTACAAGTATCGAATATTGACCTTCTTTCCATATAAGAATGACGTAATCTTATATTATTGTGGAATAGATAAAGTATATAGACAATTATTGTACGAAATGGGAAGTTTGGATGCCTTACGAGTACGTAAGGTCTATGTATTACGTAGTAATGGTAGAAAAACGACTCACAAAATTGTGAATCAAACTAAATTGAAAATTCCTTTTCTCTCTTTTTTTTTATTTCGACAGTTTGTTTCAAAAAAATTTTTAAACCTATTTGCAACAAAATAAAATAAAATAAAATTACATTAGATTGGACTTTAGAGTGGTAAACAGATCCAAATAAAATTTCTTAAAATAAATGAATTATATTTTTCTTCCACAAATAAAGAATAGATAAAATAACATATTAAATTTATAAAAAAAATTTCCTTATATAATATAAATATAATAAGTAAATATAAATTTAGAACCTTCTTCACCTTTTTTTTTTTACTTAAAAAGAAGGAAAATAAAATAAAACTAGCTTTGATAAAAAAAAAAGAATAAATAAAATAAAACTAGCAAACAACACACCCACTCTATGGGGTGTAAAACAATTACATGCAAAATTTATAACATTAAAGTAGCTAATTTGTTTTTCTTTTTTTTTTTGTTTTTACTATCTTACTTCTTTTTGTATTTTTAATTAAAAAACAAACCCATATAACCCATCATTATTTATTGGTGTCTTAAACAATTTAATTTTTTTAAAAATTTTAAATATTATAAACATGTGAATGCACACTTTTACATTTGTTATAAAGAATTTTGAATTTAAATCCAATTTTCACATTCAACTATAGAGTGATTCATTCATATTGATATTTAACTTTGCACAAATATAGAGTTATCCACACTAAGAGAGAGATCTACGAGGAAAATTGATAGGGAGAGACGAGAAGTGAAATCGAGGTAAATTCTAATTTTATCCATATATAAGACATTCAATAAGTTATTTAAGTATTAATTTTTTATTATGTAATTTTCAATTAAAAAATTAAATAGTAATTTTAAAAGGAATGATTATCTAAGCCTCTTATAGTTTTAATAATATAGATATCTATTTACTTTTTTTTACATTTTTCATCTTGCATTCTAAACAAACTTAAAATGTTTACAACAATGTCTTGTCAAATCTTGTTCTGTGTTGTGCAGCGTGGATTTTGATGTATATGTTTTTCTGATTCAAACTAGACTTCTCACCATATAGACACATAAAAATAATAACTCACAAAATTGTGCAAGTTTTATCCGAGATCAACGTAAAGCAATAAACAAATATCTTTCTATGGATTTTCAACGGTACATGCACTATGTCCTTTACTATCAATTTGCCCGACTTTGAAATATTAAAATTATATATACACATAGGTATTTTACAAAACTTTGAATAAACCCAAATGATGTCATGGTATAATAACTGATTTCGTAGACGAGATGAACTGGATTCCAAACCTCCTATCTAAAGTTATATTGCCTAAAGTTGTTTGAAGGTTTTTTTTTTTTTTTTTTGCCACTCATGTTTTTATTGTAAATCACGATATTTAAACTTTTGTCAATCGATTATGTATTTATATGTGTATTTAATTATTTGGTTTTTAGGTGATTTCCGTACATATAAATTTATGTATGGTTTCATCTTGTTGGGGGATCTTTCTTCTTCTTCTCTTTTTTTATTTTTCCCATTCTTCCATCTAAGAATTCCATAGATCCATAACAACAACGTTTTATTTGACCTGTTTTGAAGATTGCCTAATGATCTAACCATTGAATCTACGTGCAGGGAGTCTTTGAAATCGTTTCTGAAGGTCAAGTTACCATGGGATGTAATCACTCCTGCTGAAAATCTGGATGATAAAGGCCCACTACTGCAAAGATGGATCATTACCCATATGTTGGATGAATTTTCTACCAAAAAAAGGATCTCGGCTATTTCTTGCTATCACAACACCGGATAGCATAAGTGAGGGAGAAGTGTGCTTTTTCCTGTGGTATTTAGAGGTATTACCTTCAAGGTTTTCCAAGGAGAAATTATTTAAGATGCCTTGCACGGGTACTCAAGCATGATGTTTTCTTGCGATCTGAGCGAATGGAAAATTGGTATTTATCTTGCCTTTAAATGCCTGACTATAAATTTGTTCTTGGTGAGAGTCTAGTCTTCATATACGGCAAGCAGTTAAAGATTGGAAAAGATGTCACAGTTCATTTATTGTCATTGCAATTAAATGGCCTGAGGCAGAAAGGGAATTTCATGCTCTAGTGAGAGCTTGGAGGGGGATTTTTTTGGGCTCATCAGTTAGTATGTTCCGCATTTGTAAATATGTGATTTTTTATCCTACTCTTGCTGGTAAGATGTTGTCTTAAGTGGCTTATCCAACAAAATTTCTTATCTGTGTAATTTTATTTTCCATTGTTTTGGCTTGTTTACTAATTCTTGACCTTATTTTGTGAAACTGTAAATAAGTTGAATCAAGATATTATAGTATATAGTTTGAGTCAATCTCAATTAAAAATATCGAACTCGAGCTCTGTTAAGTTTAGAATTTTAAACTCAATCAAGTCTAGAGTTTTAAGCTTAAGATTGACTTGGAGTGACACTTAACATGATTAAAGCTGACTTGATTAAGCTTGTTTAAACTCAATATCTCTAAAAATTACTTTCCTTTCTATTTGTAAAATTATTAATATCCAAGCTCTATTCGAACTCAAATAATATTTATACTTACTTGAGTTAGGTTAATCTTGTGAACTAATAGAATAAGACATTGTAAAACTCAAGCTTGATTGATTAACTATTCAATTAACTCAAGTGCAATTGAACTGCTCTTGAATTAAACTCAAATAAATGTTAAGTTGATCTCATATAGATTTCATGAATATTTTAACTCATTTAATTACACTCCTATTATTCAGTTGCTCAAAATATTCTACTTTATGTACAGACATCTTGTTTTTCTGTGTTTTATATGAATGATTGTTTTTTATAATAGTATGCATAATGTTACTTTGTGCTAATTATTTTAATCCTAAGATATAAAAGGTTTAACAGTTGTATATCGTATATATGGCATAACCTATATGATGGCTCTTATAGGAGTTTGATTCAATGGCTCCATAATTCCTTTTGTATTGTTTGATTTTGATGTGTTTTATTGCTTGAAATTTGGTTGTTGATGTCATTACCATTGAAATTAAAATTTTTAAATCCATAAATAACATAAGCAATCGAACCCACTTGAAAAGGATTATCATCACCATTAGAGTTATGATGGAGAATAATAATGGAATGAACTATTTCCATTAGAGTAAATCAATAACACTTATCATACCTATTAATTTAAAGCAAAAATATGCTTTCATAATCAACACTCTTATGCGTATATTATGCCGGATCGTAAATAATTATATATATATATATACATACATACATACACTTATACATATATATTATTATATGTACAAAGCTGCTGACTTTAATTTAGTGTCTTAGCAATATCTATTTCTATTAAGAGAATTCAGGAAACATGCGACCCCAAGTGTACATACATAATTGCTTATGCTCTGAGTTAATTTTATTTATTTATTATTATTTTTTTTCCAACCCCTTTTTCCATTTGCCATAACCAAACTTATTTTTAGTTTTTACTATTGAGAGATACTTCTCCTCCTTTCTCTCTCCTCCACCCCGTCTCTCTCTCTGTCTCTCTGTGCATGCTCCATCGACCGCGCTCTCTCTCTGCTCCATCGATATAGTGCCCGATGCTCTCTCTTTACGCCGTCGATCCGTGCTCTCTCTCTGCCCTATCGATATAGTGCAAGGAATTTCTACAGTGATCACCATTAACAGTGTATGTGAGTGTTTTTATCATCTCGATTTCAATCAAATCCAGAGGTTCTCTCTTTCATAGAATTTCCGAGTATCACTGAAGTTATCTTTAGCAATGCTGCTATTGTTAGTAAATGAAATGGGTGTTTTTGGGTCTTAGGGTTTGGCCTTGGTGTTGCATTTTGAGGAAAATTCCATGGAAAGTTTAGATGCAATAGTTTGATGCTAGTTGTCATGCCATATTCTTTTTCGTTTGGTTCTCCTTTTTTCCCCTTCTCACTAAGGATTGTTTGTATAGGTATTATAATACGTTGGAAGAAAAAAGTAGTCACTCTTATCCCTCTCAAAATTCCCTCTCCCGTGTTGACATAATCTTTCGGCTAAAAAATGCAAACACCAGTAAAAATATCATCTAACTTCAGTGCTCGGAAAATCTAAAATGCCCGAAAGTGTTCGGTGAAATGCCTGATAGAGATGTCATATTTTGGAATGCAGTGGTTACAGGGTATTGGCAAATGGGTATTTAGAGGAATCTCTTAGATTTTTTCCCTCCCATCATTATAGGGTGTTTGTGCCATGGTAGAGTTGATGAATGTTGTTTCGAAATATCGCGTCATGGAATGCAATGATATCGTGTTTGATCAAGTATGGCCGTGTCAATGAAGCAAGTGTGCTCCTTAGGGAGATGCTGTTGAATGATAAATGTGATTTTCACATATTATGATGGTTGATAGGAATTGATGAAGGGTGAGGCTGAGAAGGGAAGGGAATTGTTTGATGGCATACCAAAGTAAAATCTGTTTTCTTGGACTTTGATTATTTGAAAAACGTATATAGAAGTTATAAGAATATTATTTGGAGAAGTGGATGTATGAAGGGCATATGAAGGTTATTTAGAAGAGTGGAGTAGTAGGAAGTTATTTAAATTATTTGTCAATTTTTTTAAGCACCTATAATGAGTTATTTGCTAGTATATATATATAAATCCTTACATATAGGAATGATGCATAAATTAAAGAGTTGTAATCTTTAATAATATAGGAATGAAACATAATTCGATATAAGGGACATATTTGTATAAAACATATAAAGTTACACCAAGTATGTCTAGAGATTCTTACAAAATACACGAACAAAATTTAAACACCAAGCAATATAACATCAACATCTAAGCAAACAACAAAGTGACTTTATCAAACAAACATAACATCAAAATCCATTAGAAAAAGAAGAAGAAGAAGAAGAATAAAGAAAAGAATACATCTTAATTATGAAACGTTAATGGATTCCAACTTAGGGTCATTTACCGAAAGAAGACTTGAAAGGATTATCTTACAATCAGTAAGCCATCAATTTTTATTGAAGTAAATGGAAAAATGTTTTGATATAATGACTAAAAAGACCATCTAAGTCAACATAAGGCAACCATGATGGCTTTACATATTAGATCTTGGTGCTTCGAAGAAAAGTTTCACCTAAAAATTGAGTGCATAATAACAGATAATACCCAAAACTTGGAACAAATTCTCTCATGCAAAACGCAAAATACTTCTTCATTTCGACACTTTATAAGGAAAATCAAAAGTCGGGAATCAAGAGGTTATACTATAAAAATTACTGATATGAACGGATGTAGCGCACATGTCCTGAGCCTCCGTTGGTAATTCTTTGCTCCAAAGAAACTTGTACTCTTGACATTTTAAGTCATAAAAAAGCATGGTATCCCGGTCACACAGCAATAAGACCTTACCATTATCAAACTCTCCCATGAGCACTACAGGTAATTCTTCTGTTTGTATGTCAAATGGTATAGTGTATTCTATGTTGAATTTGTTTGCCCAAGATTCTTCTACACCATATTCCTTCATTACCCAAACCTGGAATTGCAATGTTTGCCCTTGTTGACAATGATTGACTATGCATAGTTTACCATCAAACACCATTAGTTGCGGAAACTCTAATGATTCATTAGGTAGTCTTATCGGACTAAACGTTTCATTAGTCAAGTCGAACGAGACTATTCCTTTCATGTGTCCTGCCATCCAATGGAGTCGTTCATTCACAAGGACTTGCAGATTTGTATTTATAATGTACGAAGGTGGCGCTCCTGTCCTTCTCCATTTTTTATTCCCACTATCAAATATCATAAGCTTATAACCATAAGGTAAAGGAAAAGGGCACTCAACCGAGAGCATCACTTTATAGAGGCTTGTAGTTGGATCAAATACAAAGCCAAGTACATCAAAAAATCGACTTTCCATGTCATCGAGTATAGGCAATGGCACCGGCATGTATTGATTTGTAAACGGATTCATGATGAAGATCGTCGTACCAAAATCATTGATGTAGCAAAGCAAGCCATTGTGTGACTTCACTTGCGTATATTCTGATATATGATATTGCAATTCCCTTTTGATCACTCTTGTCTTCTCAGATAGACCTACCAATAGAAGTCTCTCACACCGATGAAGGATGAGAACTCCATTGTTACTTGGGCTGGACAAAGGGCAAGAGGAGTGCAGATGATGAAAATAAGGGTTTTCTATGATAGACTTCCATCTTTTGCATACACATCGAAGACCTATCAAATCTAGAATTGGAACCCTAGTGAGAATGTTGCAGACGATCTCATCAGGAAGAGACTCCAAATCCATTCTTCTTAAACAATATAAACACACTAACTTAACCCTAATTGCTAGTTTTGGAATGACTCCTTTTGAGGCCTAGGGTTTGCATATGTGCGTTAACACCCCTTTAAAAACTTGTTTATGTAAAAGACCCTCGCCGTGCTTCTAGATGTGAAAGAGTGAATCAAAATCTAAAAAGAGATACTCTTGATTTAACGAGGAGATTACCTTATAGGTAGATCTATCAATATAAAATAAGTTAATAAGATATTATTAGAATTTAATAAGAATAACAAAATTTAGGAAACTTTTATGATAAATCGAAGAGAGATTTGCAAACGATTTGCTTATAATTTAAAATTTGATTATATTGACTTGATTTCTATTCCTATTTTGGTTTATGGTTGCTTTTTAGAATTTATTGCAAAACAAATCAATAATCATATAACTTCATAATCTTTGTTTTTTTTTTTTTTTTTTATACATAGGTATCGCTAGACAACGTGTTATAAGTGTAAAAATAATTACATATAAAATTATTAATAAAAAATTGGTAAAGTATGATAGACTTATAGTATGCATTAAAAAAAAGTTATAAATTACATTTTAAATAATTGTTCTCGTTGTCTATAAAATTTTAAATTATGAAATTAGATAAAAATATAAAACTTTCATAATTAATTTTTAATATTTAAATTATGAAAAATATCATTTGTGCATACTTACTATATATTAATGTGTATTTACTATGTTTTAATTGTATAAATTACTGTACGTTAATATGCATAGGTTATAATTTGTTTGTATAAAGTTCTTACTATACATTAATGTGTTTATAGTTAAAGGGATATAATTATTGTAGTTTGACTAAATAGGGATATAATTATTAATGTAAATTAATGTGTGTTTACTATAATTTGACTCTAGGATTATTAATATTCAATAATAATAACCCTCATTATTATTATGCATTAATGTCTATTTAGTATATATTGCTTATAAATTGTGAATGGAAATCTTATCATTTTATAATATATATTTTTGGAAACTCTTTCTATATATAGTTTTATAATGATTATTTATTTCATGATTAGGTTTTCTAAAATAACTATTTGATGATTCCAATTAATATTTTCTTCTATTTTATTATGATATATTACTTTTTCCATTTACAAACTAAATATATAATTGATTCAATTTATTCTTGAATTTATTTTGACATACTATGTATATTTACTTACTTCCTCCTATATAATTCACAATTGAGGCTAAGACTAAGAATAATTTAAGTCACAAAAGGGATCAAAGATGTGGTGAGGTTAAAAAGGATCAAAGATAGTAATGAGATGGTAGATCATATTTGAAGAGATTCAAATTGAGCTTTGAAGGGTGGAGGATGTTATTTAGTGTTGGTTTATTTTGTCTTCCTTTTTGTGGTCTTTATATTACCAACGTGAGAATCACCTATGTAATCATTAATTAGATTGGAGGTTTTCATCTTGATGAAATAAAAATCATTAATGTAATCACAATCCTTTTGAGGTTTATTTCCATTTAACCATGTTATGTAGAGTAGTGGCTTGATCTTTACCTTTTATACATTTCATGACATTCATGTTAACATTGTGCTTTTTTCAATATTGTTATAAATAGCAAATATAGAGAATATGATTTTAATTAGATAGTTTATGTTTTTATTTGATCGTTTCTAGTTATTAGAAGAAAACGATCACTAAATGATCAATAAAAAGTGATAAAATTATCAATATTTATCTAAGGAAACCTTTGATATTGTTTGTAAAAAGAAATGATTTAAACCTCTTGAAATATTTTCCTTAGAGAATTATTTAGTTGTTATACATAAAAAGCATTAAATTATAATTTTTCAAAAAAATTATATTCAATCAATTTTAATTATCTTGGAAGCAAATAACAAGCATCTAGATAGTCTCATTGTAAATGGATGTATTTTTAGAAGTTCTAATTTGCATCCACATCAATTTTAGTGGAAACTTTTCTTTCTTTCCTTCCTTCCTTCCTTTCTTTCTTTCTTTCTTTTTTTTTTTTTATGTATGAACTCTTAATAAAAGTTTAAAATTTTGGTACTATGAAATTGATGCTATACAATAAAAATGTCAATTACGATATAAAAATAATGCTATACAATATCATATATTATGCAATATTTATGATATATCATTACAATTTACAATACATTAATGAATTAACTAAGTCATTTGAATCAATAAAAAATTACAATATTATATGTAAATTAGGATAATTTACTATGATGATTATTAATATATATTGATTGCATAATTTGTTGTTGATTTATCAACTTTAATAATAACATAAGATTGGGTAGAATAAATGATAATGATAATTTATGATCGTATTATTATACGTCATAAGAAAATAATGAAAATTAATAATTTAAAAGTCAATAGGTAATTCTGATTTATCTCATACTTATAGTAAAGATGTATACATCATTTATTAAAAACTATGATTTTATATAATAATATAGCCTAAATTATTAGTTATTATAATATATAATACTATAGTAAATAATATTATTAAGCATATAACATTTACTATAATTTTAATTTTAATATATATGTCATGGTATATAATTTAATACATCATTATGTTTGTTGGTCATGTGTAAAAATCCTATTACTGAGGTAACCCTTTATCTTGATATTAAAATCTAGAATTGGAACCCTAGCGAGAATGTTGTAGATGATCTCATTAGGAAGAGACTCCAAATCCATTCTTCTTAAGCAATATAAACACGCTTACTAAACCCTAATTGTTAGTTTTGGAATGACTTTTTTTTAGGCTTAGGGTTTGCATATGTATGTTAACACCCCCTTTAAAAACTTTTTTATATATAAGACCTTTGTGTGTGAAAGTGTAAAACAAAATCTAAATAGAGATACTCTTGATTTAATAAGAAGTTACCTTATAGATAAGGTCCTTCGATATATAATAAGTTAATAAGATATTATTAGAATTTAATAAAAAAACAAAATTTAGGAAACTTTTATGATAAATCAAAGGGTGATTCACAAATGATTTGCTTGCACAGTTAAGATTTGATTACATTGACGTGATTTCTATTCCTATTTTGGTTTATGGTTGGTTTTTAGAATTTGTTGCAAAATAAAACAATAGCCATATCACTTCATAACTTATATATATATATATATATATGTATGTATGTATATACACACATATATTGATAGAAGTATGATAGACCTATAATATGCATTTTAGGTCTATCATTAATGTTATAAATTAAATGTTAAATAATTGTTCTCATTGTCAATACAATTTTAAGTTATGAAATTAGATAAAAATATAAAAATTTCATAAATAATTTTGAATATTTAAATTATGAAAAATATCAGTTATGCATACTACTATACATTAATGTGTATTTACTATATTTTAATTGTGTATATTATTGTACATTAATATGCATGGATTATAATTTGGTTGTATAGAGTTATTACTATACATTAAAATATTTTACTATAGTTGTTAATGTAAATTAATGTATATTTACTATAATTTGATTCTATTGGATTATTAATATTCAATAACAATAACGCTTATTATTATTATACATTAATGTCTATTTAGTATATATTGCTCTTAGATGATGAATGGGAATTGATATTATAAAAACTAAAACGTATTATTAATAATAAATTTAAGGTCACCAAATTAATGATTTAAATTTTTTAAAAAGAAATGATATTAATAACAACTGAAACAAATAATTAAGGATGTAAGAAATTAAAAAGAGTGCCAACTACTTTAAAAATATAGATAGATATAAATAAAAAAGAAAGCAATGAGAGAATGATAACACACAATGCTTAACATAAAATTTGGTGTATGTACAAAACATTTATATTTCATATCCTTAGAGCAATAAAACATAAAAGTAAAACATCAATTGTACAAAATCAACATTAATCTATTGAGTAGTATTAGTATTAAAAAATAAGTTAAGATAGCAAAATAATTCATTAAATTGCAATTTTAAGCAAAATAATATTACATCTAGATCAAGATCTTTGAACTTAAACAAATAAAAAAAAATTGTAGAAACATATATTAATAATTTCTATGGGATTAAGATATTATGAAATAATGCAAATATAAAACATATCATTTACTTAGTTTTTTATCAAAGGTATATGAAATTCAAAATAACCATAGAGGAAAGTGCCTAAAAGATTAAGTAACTAAATTAAAAAAAGTTTTCCACATTCTTCCTGCAAAAAGTAGAAACAAGAATTGAATTAAGCCAATAACATAGGGGAATTAATGGCATTCAACATGAAAAATAAGAATATAAGATAAAGAGAGATAAAAACACATATCTAGTGATGAAAAGCATTAGTTTTTTTTCTACAGTTTTTATTCAAAAAACCAAGCTAACATTTTTTTTTTAACATCAAATATGAGACTTTCATTAATCAACCACCATCATAAAGAGTACACAAGTAGTTACACAACGGAAAGAAAGGAAAACACAAAGATTCATCAAGAAGTAGCTCTTAAAGGGCAAATGGGGTGGTTAGCCACAATTGAAAGGACACATTCCCCTTCTTATACTTAAAGTTATCTAGTCAGCAGCTCTATTAGCTAATTAATGATAAAAACAAATTGAAAATGAGTTATAAGTGAACTTCGTATATCTGAAAGTAGATACTAAAAGAAAGGTTGTGTAGCCCAAAGTAACAACTCATCAAACCCTAGTAAGGCACCAAATAGGGCCAAGCAATCGGTAAACATGATAATATTTGAAATGCCCATCCTCTTTAGCTCCTTCATCCTCAAGTGAATCACCAAACACTCATTAATCTTAGTAGTAAAAGTTAAGGTGGAAGAGGAGCATCCATGTACAATATTTGCATACTTATTGTAAAGAATAAGCTTAAGCCGAGGAGTTTGTCTGACCAGCCTGCAACTCATTGTAATACATTAACACTACATTCTCAAAACACAATAAGTTAGGACAATTTAGACTACACAGAAAGTTAAATCCCCTGTTATAAGATCGACCTTAGGCAAAGTGTGTTATATAAAATAATGTTGAATTTCAATCAATAAACAGCATGTATTTTTTCATGTCTTCAACAATGTGATAGTAATGGAGGTTCGAAAGAGAAAATGAGAACAAAGAGATGCATTAAGTGATGCAAAACTACTTCCATTTCACTAATTGACTTTGTATAATGGTTTAAGTATGCATTTATACAAAACGCTGAGTCATGTGTTGATGCGATGCAATAAATATAACAAGCAAACAAAAATATAACCAACTCAAATAGAATCAATACTTCCACAATCCTCTCCCCCAAGTAAGAGTTATATAAAGCCTTAACTCGAAAATAACATCAAAAAGATTAGCAGCCGAAGTGAGCTTAATGAATGAGTTAGCCAATTGATCAGAAGAACGAATATGAACTGGTGAAATGAAGCCACTAACAACATAGTCTCTGATGAAGTGAACAGCAACATCAATATGCTTCAATCGATTATGTAAACAAGGATTATTGGCAATCAAATTTGTGGACTTTTTGTCACAAAAAATATTGATAGGACGAGGAACAAAAACATGAAGATCCCATAAAATATAAGAAGTCCAAGAAGATCCTTTACAGCAACAATCATGCTTTGACATTCCACCTCAGTAGAAGAAGTACTAACTGTAGATTGTTTTTTAGATGTCCAAAGAGCTAGTGCACTACCCAACATGATGCAGTAACTAGAAATAGATTTGCAATCAAAGGAAGAGGATGCCCAATCAGCATCAATATAGCATTGTAAAGTAAGAGAATTACTTTGAGGATAATAAAGACCAAACCAAAGTTGCCCTTAAGATATTTGAGTAAATGAGTTGCAACTTGTGTATGAGGTCGATGTGGATTAGAAACAAACCAATTGAGTTTGTTGACAACAAAACTAATATCACACCTTGTCAACATCAAATATAAAATGCGCCTAACAATGCAACAATATGGAAGAGGATCATCTAAGAGATCACCTTGATCCTTATGTAAAAATAGCTCAGATGGCAAAGGTATAGTAATTAGATGACATCTAGTAAGACCAGCATCGTCCAAAAGATCAAGTATAACTTTTCATTGATTAAGAAACATGCCACTATCAGTTCAACACAATTTAAGACCAAGAAAAAAAAATGAGTAACTCCAAGATCTTTAATAGTAAATTGGTTACATAAAGCTTGCTTCAAATCGTTAATGGAATCAACACAGGTGTTGGATAAAAGCATATCATCAACATACAACAATATAACTAGAAAAACTCTATCAAATTGAAAGGTAAAAAGAGAAGGATCACTAATTGATTGAAGAAAGCCATGGTTGATAAAAAATTGAAAGATCTCATAATTCCATTGCTTGGAAGCTTGTTTTAAACCATATTAAAAACGCTTAAGACAACAAACCTTATTAGGACTCGTCTTAAAATAACCTGGTGGCGGCAACATGTATATTTCCTCACCCAAAAAACTATGCAAAAATGTATTATTAATATCTAATTGAAAAAGAGGCCAATTACATGTAGTTGTTAAAGCTATTAGAATCTTAATAGTGCCTAGCTTAGCAATGGGAGAAAACGTGTCATGATAATTAATCCTTTCTAATTATGTATAACCTTTAGCTACTAGTCGAGCCTTAAAGCGTTCCATAATACCATTTAGTGTACTATCCCCAAGTGATGAAAAAGTGTTCAACAGCTAAACGAAAGGAATTCTAATCCATTATTAGATCTAACAATCTTAGGTTGAGCAATAAATTGATTGTCAATCATTCTAAAAAATCTATGAAGGCAAACAATCACTTGAGACTTATTGTTCATTAGGTATGTCCATACAGAATAGGTACAATCATCTAAAAATATGAGAAAATACCTAACTCTAAATAAAGAAGGATATGAATATAGTCCCTAAATGTCAATATGCAAGAAAGAAAAAGGCTCTCTTGAATGATTTGCACTCTTTTCAAATGGCAATTAATGAAGTTTAGCTTAAAAACAAGTGTCACAAAGAAATTTCGAAGAATTCAAATGTTTACAATCAATAAGATGTTTAAGTTTGGAGAAAGACAAGTGTCCAAGCCTAGAATGTAACATGTGTACATTTAGGATATTATTACAAGACTGGCTAAGAAATGACCAAGAAATGTACTAGAATCATTAGGAGAACCTGATATGCTTTGTGTAAATAGAATATACAATCCACTACATGTCTTAGCTGAAGCAATTTGTTAATTGTGAAGGTCCTGGAAAATAAAATGAGCAGAATCAATCTTAGCAACTAAATGGTTGTCTTTGAGAATGCAATGCATAGACAATAAATTATATTTGAAGTTTGGTATACATTGTGAAGGGTTAGGCCTTTATTTATGTGCACAGATTCTACAAGTTGGACATTCTTAGTTTGTCCATTTGGTAAAATTACTAAAATAGGTTGGGACAATGTTTGTATGTTAGACAATAGAGGTTTGAATGGCGTCATATGATCAGAAGCACTAGTATCAACAATCCAAGAACCATATTTATTATTCTTTAGACTAAAACAAGTAAATGAATGATGTAATGAAAGAGATGTACCTGCATAAGCCAAATCTCCTTGTTGTTTATCTTGCATAGTTTGAAGTACTTCTTGGCATACAGACTGCACCAATCTTGCATCAAGCTGCTTCTCATTGACAAGATTAGCACTGTGATCGTAATTTAAAGGAGAGTCACAAGGAGAAGAATTCACATTTTGAAATAAACTCCTTATTTTGCTGTATGCAGCCATTTTGTTCTGATCTCTTATTCCTCTTTTACCCTTGTACAATTCCAGATAACCATGTAATTCAAAGCAATTCTCAATAATATGTCCATCCTTCTTGCAATGCTTACAAACTAATTTGATACTATTGCCTGAACTTAATTTCCCTCTCTGCTTATCATTAAAACCCTTAGAAAACTCAATACACTTTGTCATAAAGATTGAAACATTGCTATTAGATAAGGGCACATTCAACAATTTTTGCTTCTCTACTTGTTATATAAGATAATATGATCTATGAACCAAAGGTAAGGGTTCCATCGAAAGAATGTGATTCCATATAGATTCATATCCCTCATTTAAACCCATTAAAAACTTTATCAATCGACCATATGATTCATATTCTTGAATTCTTTCCCTCATGCAACAAGTACAATTAACTAAGACACCACAATCATAAGTAAGATAACTATAAAGAGAACTCAATCCATCCTAACTTCTTTTCAGCTTATTATAGTATATAGCAACAGATTGATTTGCTTGTTTAATGTTACTCAACTCATATTGAATTTGGAAAACAAGTGAAGCATTACTCTAGCCATATTGTTTGATAATTTCAAGTTGTAGCTCTCTAGTTGATTGTGTATAAAAGTAATTCTATGCTAATTTTGAGGTTATCAAATTAAAAATCCAACAGCGAATCATATAATATTCACATCAGGAGAATTAGGTTTAGGCTTTGGCATATTGTTGTCTATAAATCCTATTTTGACTTTGGCTCCAATACTTAACTTAATAGATCTACTCCATGCAAGAAAATTGGTGCCATTAAAGATGATATTCCCAATCACCATTCTAGGATGATTGGAGCTAGACAAGAATAATGGATCCTCATTCATGCGATCTAATTATAGGCCTTACATTAACCCTAACTGATTGTTCATTTTCCTAAATGACCGAAGGAATGAAAAAAAAAATTCAAGAACTTATGTATGTCTTTGCCACTCTAATACCATGTTGAATTTCAATTAGTAAACAGCATGTATTGTTTCGTATCTTCAACAGTGAGATAGCAATGAAGGTTTGAGAGAGAAAATGAGAACAGAGAGAAGCATTAAGTGATGCAAAACTACTTCTATTTTAGCAACTGACTTTATATAATGGTTTGAGTATGTATTTATACAAAATGACAAGTCATGTACTAACATGATGCAATAAATATAACAAACAAACAAAAATATAACTAACTCAAATAGAATCAATACTTCCACAAATAACAATACCATTCTTATGTAAGGTTATAGCCAAAGGAGAGAACAAGTCGTTCCCACATTGCATTACATAGCCAGATCTGAAATTTCCCCTACTATTGTTATCCTTAAACAATCCGTTGGTAGTTGCACGGCGATTCTCTTAATCAAATCCACCATTCGATTGCTCTAGAACACCCATCACTTGAAAGATATTGCGTAAGTCCTTCACACTTCTACTGCTTCTTAAGGCAATGGAAGCCTCACTAATAAAATGCTTTGCTCTCAATGTTGTAGCACAAGAACTAGGGTTTTGACCGTTATGGGAAGTGTCAAATCACTCTTTCTAAATGATCCAGGCTACCTCAACCATGACAACTCCCAAATTCTTGGTGAAATCCGAATGAAATTTCTATAGATCAGAAGCTGGACCACCAATTGATGAAGGTTGTAACCCTAGATCTATCAACCTTCAAACCAATAGTTACCAAACCAGAGACACAGGGTCCAATCACAACAAAGTAATGTGTGTTCTAGAGTTTCCTCCATATCATAGAAAAGGCAAGTTGGCTAGTTGGTTACATGCCACCTATATGGAGTGGCGAAGATGGGAAGACAATTTGATAAAAGCCGCCAAAAGAAATGACAAACCTTTGGTAATTTAGGTAAGTTCCAAATTGCCTTTCACGTGTCTGAAGTTACAATTCTTGATGTTGAAGTAAGTGATTTGATGAAAATCACCATTGCGGTTGAAAGGCCAAATGAGCCCATCAGCACCTCTATAAGCTGAGACAGGTAATCTTTGAATGGCCTGAATTTCTTCGTTACGTAAACAATGTTGAATAGGTTTTAAACCCCAAACACCCTCTTCCATTTTCATAATATCACATACATGTAACAAAGGATCAATGTCCAACCCCTTACTAATCTAATCTGCGGTGGCTCTAATCCTTGTACCCAATGATTTCTTCCTACATAAACACTTCTACCGTCACCCAAATCCCATATTGCACACATAAGCACGTCTCTGCCCTCCAGAACACTAGTCCACAACCAAGAAGACCAACCCCCTCTTCGCGCAAATCTGAATTCCTCCTTCGGAAAGTATCGACTTTTAAGTACTCTCGCCCATAAAGTCTGAGGGTAGTGATGTAGTTGTTAAACTAACTTCACTAAAAGGCTCAAATTAAAATCTTCCACATTACGAAATCCCATTCCACCCTTGTGTTTTGGCATAGTCAAATGGTCCCAGCTGAGGTAATGGATTCTATGTCGATCTCCTATAGATCCCCCCCAAAAATCAGCCAAAATGGAATCTACAGATCTGCTCCAGAATTTAGGGAACTTAAAAATTCCCATTGAGTAAGTTGGAATTGTCGTTGCTACCGACTAAATCAGGATTTCACACCCTGCCTCATTCAAAAAACCCTATTCCTATCCTTAGACTTTTGCATGGATCTTCTCTTTCACAAAGCACAATGCCTCCACCTTGGAACGCCCCCATGATGTTGGTAAACCTAGATAACGACCAGGTTGATCTGTTAAACGGCTATTTGAAATATTCTGCAACAATGGTTTAACATGATCAGGCGTATTTGCGTTGAAGAATAAGGCTGACTTCTAAGAGTTAATCATTGGCCCTGTAGCTTGACAATAAACATTAAGGAGGTAGTGTAAGTTCATAGTGTTAATCTCTTCAACTTGCAAGAAAAATTGGGAATCGTCTGCCGAAATATTAAAAAAAAAAGGATTAGAGAAGGGCAATGTCGATTAAATTGAACTCCTTCATCCTCAGATGCCTTGGTTAAACCTCTAAAGAGAACATTTGCTACTAAGATAAAAAGGTAAGGTGATAGGGGGTCAGCTTGCCTAATCCCTCTCGAAGGAATAACCTTCCCCACTTGACGGTGATTAACAACAAGATTGAACTTCACGGAGGTAAAACATTCCATCACCCAATTCACTCAAATAGAAGAGAAACCCAATTTTAGTAGCAAAGCTCTCAAAAAATCCTAGTCAACTCTATTATAAGCTTTACTCATATCTAACTCGACCGCATAAAAAGGAAATTTACAGCACCTTTTGTTTTCTAGAAAACGAAACATTTCATGTGTAACCACAATATCATCCTGAATTAAATGTCCTTGATACTAAAGTGCTCTGATTCTTAGTAATAATATTGTCTAGGAATGGCTTTAACCTGTTTGCTAGGATCTTGGAAATAATTTTATATAGATTATTAGAGAGACTAATCGGGCGGAATTGGGACACATTTTCAGGGTTAGGGACTTTAGGTATAAGTACTAGATCTGTGTCATTGAGTGAGGGAGGGAGTTTACCTATCAAAAAGAAGGATTGAACTGCTCTTATCACGGAATCACCAACTGTGTTCCTGTATGACTGATAAAATACACCTAGGAAACCATCTGGTCCTGGAGCCTTCAAAGCACCTAATTGGAAGATAGCCTCTCTCACTTCTTCCGGGGAAATAGGGGCTCAAAGGATCTCGTTGTCAGCCTCTGATATAAGGGAGTCTAACCAACCCAAACAGGTGCTAAAGTTGTGATGTCCATCAGTTTTGAAAACATCAGTAAAGTGAGATACAAACAACTCCCCAATTTCAGCATCAGAGTTGACAAGAGTACCGTCATTAGTGTGAAGTTGCGTAATCCTATTTTTGTGACACCTGGATAAAGTAGAATGATGAAAATAGGAGGTATTTCGGTCCCCATACAGTAAGAACTTTACCTGCGACCATTGATGCTAATATAGCTTTTCTTGACCCCCCACATTTCGTCCAATTCAGTTTGTAAGCGATCTTCCTCTTCTAATCTGTCTACAGTTTCGTCAGTTTGTAACCGAGCCAATTTACTTTTCAACTCTTCAATTTTCTTTCGGTTATTAGGGAAAGCAAGCTTAATCCAGCGAGCACGTTCAATGCTGCAATTATGAAGGCTTATCATTACATCCCCTAGACTGCAAGACTGACCAGTCGAGACCCAAGTCTTCTGCACAACAACCTCATACTCATTAGAGAGGCGCCATTGATTTTTAAATTTAAATCGTTTAGTTCCCCGTAAGAAGGAAAAATCTGTATTAACAACCAAAGCTGCATGATCCGAGGCCACAATAGGCTCATGTATTATCCTTGTATTAGGGAAACTTTGTACCCAATCTGCCTAGCCCAAGCATCTATCCAACCATTCCTTTACATAAACTCCATTACAACGTCTGCCAGCCTAAGTGAATGGTTGTCCTACATAACCAAGATCAATCAAAGATGAGGCAGAAATCATATTGTGAAAAGCCAAAACTTGTCTTCTCTCCCGATGCCTCTCACAGACCTTTTCATTATCAAGCTCCTCCATAAAACAGATTTGTCATGGAAATTGCATAGGGCGTAACACCAAGTAACACTAGCTAAGAGAGAACAATCCAAATCTAGGACTTGAGAATGAATAAACCAGGCGCAACTGTAAATGATATGAACTTTAATGTCCGCATTCCACCAAATAGCAAGTCCTCCATTTAGACCTTATTGGTCAACATAGAAATTGCCACAATACTTCATTCTATTCCGAACCCTTTCTAATTTATATTGTCTATTTTTTGTTTCACAGAGAAAGATGATAGTTAGGTCATACTTATGAACCAAGTCATAAAGATGACAAATTGTCAAGGAAGACCCAAATCCTTGACAATTCCAAGAGATGTAGATCATGGCGACTGTGTGGCTGTTAAGGGCTAGCCACCGCCGCTGCTTGAGTTATCCAAAGTTGCAAGGGAAATGTCTGATGAAGACGCACACCAAACAGAATCCCCTGTCCCCGTAAAATGTTGTAAGGCTTCCTCAACTAAATGAATAGAGAATTTCTTTCTTTCTTTTTTTTTTTTTTCCTTCAATGAAGAAGACTTTTTCGTGCCAACTTTTTTTGTTTTCACATATCAATGCGCACTGAATACCGTACTTTTTTTTTTTTGTGACATCAACCGAAGTATCTTCTTGCTCCCTTTTTAACTGTAGTCTTTTCAAAATGTTTGGTAGATCAGTAATCTTCTCTGCGTTAGGCGAATTGTACTCTTCAGCAAAGCTACAAATAGGGGTATGAACTTTCAGCTGCACTACAGAATTCATAACTTCATCATCAGCTACCTCAGTCACATAATAATTAGGGTTATGTACCCCCTCTACACAAGCAAAATCAGAAATATTAGCACTTGGTAATGCAGCATTGAGTGAAACCACTGTTGAATCCAATACAGCGGACGAAAACGTTTTTGCTATCATACTAACAGCTGATGTAAATAAAGAACAAACAGGCAGCAAAATGCCATAGGAAGAAGCAGGAGAATCCACTTGGAAAGATGAACAAGGCCTGTGACTCGTGATTGAAAAGGTACAACCTGACGTCAAGGAATCCTTGCAGATACCAGATATAGGAGCCATGGTTGATGAAATTGCTGCAAAGGGTATGATGGAGCAATGCGCAAAGGACTCAAGACCCATAAAATGAGAATGTGCAGCACTATTGAGGCGCACATGTAATCCGAAGTAGGGGCAACTTCTTGTTCATGAGACAAGGCAGGCTCAAAAGGCTTACTTAAAACTTGCAAATTCCTTAGTGCTGCGGGAACCCCAAAATCGTTAACAGGAGAAGCCCGATGGACAGGGCCATAGAAAGCATTAGAGTCAGCCAAAACGAGCAGAATTTAGCAATGTGCCTCTGGCGACCACAGGAAAAATAGAAATCTGATAACCGCTCGTATTTAAATTGCACCCAATATTTATTACCAAATTTTTTATTGACCCAAGCACCAGTAACAAGAGGTTTGTCATGATCAATTCGAACTTTAACACGGGGAAAGCTTCGCCTTAAGCCACCATCAGACCGAATTGGATCAATACCCACTACCATGCCTGCAGTAGCACCCAACTTATTCACGTTGTTAAGCATGATCCAAACGAAAAGTGATGTCCTAAACACTCGTACCAGAACACCGGTCTTCCAAAACAATGCAATAGCCCATGACGGACCAAGGACCATCTAAACACACAGCAGATGCGATATCAAGACTGGTGAAGGCCAGTAAATAAAGGTTAGTCTCCAAACAGGACGTTTGGACCTCTCCATAACGGCTCCATGCTTTCTTTAGAATGTTGATAACAGCAGATTTGTTTATCGACTTTGTCAGCAATAACTTTACCCACCATTAGATGTTCACCAGAACTAAAGTTTCCCATTCTCTTCTAAATCCAGACATAGCTGTGATGAATCAGTCATAAAGGAACCAAGATGTGAGTCCCGCGAGCCAGCAGATGTATCCATGAACTGGATAAGACAACAAATGAAACAAATAAGGACCGAGGAAAAGACACTAACTTTAACAGAACAAGCACAACAACAAAACGGCGGGAACTACAACCAAATCAATACAAAGGTCTTAGGAAGGAATGACAAAAGGCGAAAGGAAGCTTACCGAGACAGCGCAATATCACTAGTTTAATTTAGTAAATATGCGATGCAAAGAAAAGTCACGGTAACAGTGACGTAATAAGATGGGTATTGAAAGATGAAAGTAAAGATCCAAGAAAGACACGGTGATTTATCTGTATAAAGTCAGATTATGCAGGGAAATTGTAGAAGAAAAAAAGGTGTAACCGGCAATGCAGTATTAATAACTGCCGCCAAAGTAGTGGGAGACATGTCTCACGCAGGGAGAGGGAACTTACAGATAAACTAACATTTACATGCTTACATTCTTAGAGTAGTGAAACAGAGAAGTAAAACATCAACGATACCACATCAACGTCAACTTCAATCTGCGGACTAGCATCAGTATTAAGAAATAAGTTAATAGGAAAACGTACCGTTTACTTAGCTTTTATCAAAATCATATAAAGAGGAAAAAACAAAAAAGAAAATTAGCTACAGTAGGAAAGCACCTGAAAAATTAAGTTACTAAATTAAATAGTTCACTTATTTTAAAGCCAATGCTAAAAGAAAATTAACAGCATGCTATGTGAAAAATAGGAATTAAAATAAGGAGAAAAATGTTGTGACGAAAGCGATAATTTCTTTTTTGTATAAAGCTATATGAAATTCAAATGACTCAAAAAAAACACAATGCAAAATATCGAAAAAAATAAGTGACGGTTTTTTTTTTTTTTTTCTTTCTAAGCATTTTTCATTCAAAAAGAAAAAAAAAAAAAAGAATTGTGTCAAGCCAATGAGAAAAGAAAATTAACGACGTTCAACATGAAATTTAAGAATTAAAAAGAAAGAGAGAGAGAAACACATTTTTGGCTATGAAAGCTAATCTACATTTTTTATTCAAAAAGCTCAAATACTAATTAAATCAAGTCAAGCAAAAATAAATAAATAAAATAAATAAAAAGAAGAAAATAACAATAGCATGCCCATAACACTTCTTTTAAAGTTGATTTTTTTCAACAAATTTAATGAGTTGAATTGGTAGAAGATGAAATATGAGATCAATGCAACAACTTTGTTTAGGGGAAAAAAAAGTGAGTATTAACATTTATTTTAGCAAAAGTTTCTATCCATTGGTCCATCATTGAACATTGGTAATAAACATTATTTAATTGGAACTAGGCAACTACTAAAAAGTAGAATTAGGTTGCAATTATTTTGGAAGGTATATATTCCAAGATTGTCTTTTTATAAATTATCTATTGAATAAGAAAAATAAGTTTATATAGTTATTCATAATCATGAGGCTCTAGCTTTCATAGAAGAAGGGAATGATTAGCTACGGAAAGTAGTGAGAATTCGACACCTCAGGTATTGGTGATCACGAGGGTCTGGTTTTAGAGAAATTTAATAGATTAAGCTACGGTGCTTATAAGTATACTAAGGGCTTATAAAATTTTGTTTTAAAGAGCAATCTAGAAATTAGGACATAGATGATGATATAGTGAACATTTTAGAGGAAGAAAAACAATTAAATGATAACGTAGATCCAAGATGTGTTACATTATATTCTCAAAGACGATAAAAGAAATTTTACGCACACCTTAGATAAATATTTGAGAGAATTATACTAGAAAGTATCAATATTTAAGAATAAATTTAAATATAGTATCAATATTTAGGAGTAATTTCAAATAGAGAATCAATGTTCCAATAAGTGCAATAAATGAATAGACATTTTAGAGAATGGTTAAAATAAACAATTCATATCGGAACACCGTTAGTATGAGTTGATATGTCATTTATTTACCACACGACTAGCTAGCACTAACATGTGTATATTAATAATAAATAAGTTAAAAAAATGAAAAAATTAGAAAAAAATTAAGGAAAATTGAAAGTAACAAAAAAAGCAAACAAATAATAAAAAATAAAAAAATTCAAAATAAAATATCTTAATATGTATAATGTATATATATTATATATAATAAATTAAAAAAAGAGAATTGAAAGAAAATATAAAAAAAGGGCTACCCTGACCTGAGGGTGGTTGGTTCAACCTTAAAAAAATTGGTAAGTCACATCTCACTAAAAAAAAGTGGGTTATTGGTCCATTAAATGCCCTTAGGGTAGTCATAATGGTTTATCGGGGGTGAGGAGGATGTATGGTGTCAGGCAGCCTCCTCTTACTAAGATTTAAAAAGTTAATAATAGAGTAAAACCCAATTGGGTCAATTAGATTGTATGATTAGATTAGGTTTTATTGAATTTTCTTTTTTTTTTTTCTTTTCTTGTTGCAACTGCTCTAAGGGCAGTTGGTGAGTCGATAACCTTTTTTTTTTTTTTTTTTTATGGTTATGACCCACCAGTTTTCTTAAGTTGAACTAACTACTCTCAAGTCTTTGGGTGGCCAATTTTATTTATTTATTTATTGTTTGATTTTATTTATTTTTTCTTTTTATATATTTTTTTTCTTTTTAATTAATTACATATAATATATGTACATTATACATATTAAAATGTTTTCTTTTAAATTTTTTGATTACATATTATTTATTTACTTCTTTTGTTATTTTTCAATTTTTCTTAATTTTTTGGTAATCTTTTATGAGTTTTTTTTTTCATTTTTAATTAATTTATTATTAATATACACATGGCAATGCCAGTTGTCTACCATACTTGTGCCACATTAGCGTCAAGTCGTAAATAATGGACACATCAACTTGTATTAACTGTGTTATTATAGGAATCATTTATTTTAACCACTCTTTGAAACACCAATCCCTTAATCCCTTATTTGTACTTATTAGAACATTGATTTCTTATTTAAATTTACCCAAAATGGTAATCCTTTATTTAAACTTACTACAAATATTGATAACCTCTGGTGTAGTTCTCCCATGAATACTTTCATTGCAAGGTTATAGGGTCAAACCTGGGTTATAAAATTATGTATGGTAAACTAATGAGAATATGGAAATCTCTAAATGATTTTAAACTAATATATGTCAAAGTAAATGTTTATTTAATTTCACTGCAAAGTGGATTATATTTCCAATGGGTAGTAAAAAATGGTCCTTAGTTTATTAATGAGTACTATCTAGACTTAAAAAATTGAGAGCCAAAATTTTGCTCGAAAACAAATGGCTTTGACTACATTGCAATTTGGGTGCATATTGCTAGGTTGCCAGTAGAATATTATTCACTCTTAGCTATTTGATGAATTAGGTAGAAAATAGAACCTGCGCTAACATATGACTAGTACATAATTGGGCTCAAAAGGGGAAGATCTATAAGAATTTGTGTTTATGTAAATATTAATACCCCTTTGAAACATACCTTAGTTTTGAGTAAGATACATTATCATATTCAATATGAAGGCTTGCTTAAGTTATGTGAAATCTATGGTAGGATTAGTCGTAATTTGACCAAGTGTCCGAATCAGGAAGGAAGAGGAAGTTAATGGAGAAGGAGAAATCATTGAGAAACGATGATGCAATGAATGATGAGGATGTACACTCTAGAGAGAACTTAGAGAGAGATGAAGGACATAATAATAATAATGGAGAGAAAGCTAGTAGTTAAAGAGAACATAGTGGAAGCTTAGAAAGTAGTGTTGATGTTCTCGAGGATAACAAAGAGAATAATTGCATGAGAGATCTCGATAAGATGAGGAATCATGAAGGGGAGATTTTAGAAGGGCCTAACAAGGGGAAAGAAAATATTGATCCCTTGAATAATGTGCAGTATGACAAATGGATAAAAGTAAAAAATAGAAAGAATTTACAAAAGAGAAGTGGGGAAGGGGGAGTTCTAATAGGAATAAGGTTATTAGACCTTTAACCTGCAACTAAGCCCGAGGAATGGAAGGGCAAGTAAAGTGGATCTTCTTATTCCAGTTGACTCTTTCCGAGGCTGAGTGTTTCCTTGCCAAACCATTCTGTATGTCGAGCTGAATGACTCCTTATTTCTCGTAGATAGTGTTTTGACAAGCGGAAGGTTGAGATAACAACCGATCTTCACTTGTGTCTAACCAATTACTTACTTGGCATCACTTTTACCGAAATGCCAAGAGAGAAAGATTAGGTTGATGAAGCCACCTTTGCTCAGATAAGCCATTTGTCCATATCTTTTTGTCTACATCTCCCAATGGCCTCACTAATATAGCATTGCCACATATATAAAATTATGTGTAGAATTCGCTACAACTTGTGATTGTTTTCCTTGAATATATATTTTTTTACCCTTTTGTATCTTATACATCTTATACATTACTTCCTTAGAGAATGTCTTTTTTTTCTTTCCCCTTTTTGGGCATGTTACGCTAACCTCTTGGGTATAAACACCCCTTATACTTGTAGCTATAATCATCAAATTACCATTAACATACTAGATATTCTTACTTTTCGTAAACATTATGTTTGTTTACTCTTGGCAGTAATCTTATCTTAAATCTCGAGTAAGGTTAAGTAGCGAGTAACCTCGCTAGGCTAATTCATGAGTTATGTTGAATCATACCGTGAGTCCTTGAAAATTCCATTGAGGCTGTTTGTGGGTCTTTGCTTACTTATCATTTGTCATTTGTTCTTTCGTGCCTTTCCTTATTACCCTTTTCAAGCTTTCGGCAAACTTGGACCCATCACTGCGACTGGCCTTGTCTATTCTCGGCTACGGTCTGTATCATTTTGGTATTAGAGTAGAGGTTTTGTTTGAGTTGTTGTTTGTTTTCGAAGTTCTATTTATACTCTGTTCTATGTGTGTGAAATAAAGCAAGTTATTGTGTTGCTGTGTTTGTTGGCTATTGATTTTCTAGTTTATGGAAGTATTTGTTTGAGCTTTGAATATGTAGAGAAAATGACTAACCCAAGTGTTGGAGATGATAGTGGAGTTGTTCACTATGGACAACAGTCTTAGGGAGAAATACTAACAATAGACTTAATGAAGTGGCTAACCTCTTGGTGGATTTGACTCGAGCTATTCATGCATTGTCTTATCAACTAACTGAAGCCATGCAAAACATCCCATAAGCTGTTAGAGGTTAGAACCTATCTCGATAAGTTCGAGGTGGAGGAGTAAGCGGATGAGTAAGAAGGAGAATTGACTTGGGGAATTTGGAAGAAGAAGGGAGAGTATTATGAAGAAGAGGAGCAAGTAGGTGTACCTATAGCTTTTAACCATGTAAAACTTTGGATTTTGAGTTTCAATAGGTCTGGAAGTGCTGATGAATACTTAAAATGGGAAGAGAAAGTGGAGCATGCTTTTGACTATTATCAATACAAATATTATGAGAAGGTAAGAATTGCTACTGTTGAGTTCTCCAGATATGCTGTGATGTGGTGGAAGAATTTCTAAGCTATGTGGTGGAAGAATTTCTAAGCTATGTGGAGGCGAGAGGGCTACTGAGAGATTTACACTTGGCCCGATATGAAGAGAATATTTAAGAACAGATTCAAGCCAGAAACTTATCTACAAGACACTTTTACTCAGCTATAGGAGCTAAAACAAGGAGGCCGAACAGTTGACAAGTATGTTTAGGAATTCTGGATGGTCATGATCCAATGTGAAGTGGAGAAAGCCCTAATGTGAACAATCTCTAGATTCATCATGGGGTTGAGAGGTTATATTTGGGACATTATGGAGCTCTAATGATTCACCACAATGGATGAAGTCATTAAAATAACCCAATAAGTAGAGAGGCAGGTAAGAAGGCAAATACCGATTAGCCGACTTGAATAGACTAGTCACCAAGCTTAGTCAAGTATCAAGACGACTTGAAAGGCAGATGTATGAGTTGTGCAGAAAGGCTGAGCGGTTGATGAGTATGTTCAAGAATTCCAGATGCTTATGATTCGATGTGAAGTGGAGAAACCACCATGCGAACAATCTCTATATTCATCATGAGGTTAAGAGGTGATATTTGAGATATTGTGCAGCTCCAACGATTGACTACAATGAATGAAGCCATTAGAATAGCCTAATGAGTAAAGAGGTAGATAAGAAGGCGAATACCAACTCGAATGCCGACTAACCCACCTGAATAGACTAGTCATTAAGCTTAGTTAAGTATTGAGCCTACTTGAAAGTTGGATGTTCGTACCGAGCAAAAAGGCAGTCATGACAATGACATGTCGACCTAAACTTATGAGAAAGGACAGGGATCTAGTAGGAAGACGAGCTAAATCAAATGCTTTGAGTGCTAAGGGTTTGGACATATGGCTACTCAGTACCCAAATTGAAGGACAATGGTCATCAAAGGAGACATCCTGAAGATGGAGGTAGAGAGTAAAGACGAGGAACTTGAGGAGGAAGAAGATGCCAAGAAAGAACTCATTGAAGAGGACATGTTTACTGAGGACTTAGATTAGCTGGTCCTTATTGTTCGACGCGCTATGAACTTAGAACCCTCATGGGAGGAGGAGTAAAGGGAGAACTTGTTTCATATCACCTATAAAGTAAATGACTGGGTGTGAGCGTTAATTGTGGATAGTGGAAGTTGCACAAATGTGGCATTAGCCTGAATGGTCATGTAGTTGAAGTTGCCAACCATTGCATACCCTAAGCTATATAAGTTGCATTGGTTAAGTGATAAGGGTACACTACATGTTACTCAGCAAGTACTATTATTGTTTACCATTGGACATTACTCCGATGAGATTCTTTGTGACATGTTGCGCATATATACTTCACACATGCTGCTTGGCCAACCATGGCTATTTGACAGGACGGTGATTCATGATGGATACAGGAACATGTATGTGTTTGAAAAAGATGGCCGGAAGATCACGTTGAACCTGATGCTGCTAAGTGAAGTTAACCAACTGCAGATGAAACTTGCTCACGGATTGAAAAAAGCTCTGGTGATGAGTAGAGTTGAACTCAAAGAAGCCATCTATGCTGATGAGTCGACCCTTGAATTGGTCAGGCACCTATTGAAGGTAAGGGAATGGGGTGAACTACCTTAGGAGATCAAGGAGTTACTAGATGAGAACGTTGACTTGTTCCTAAAAGAGTTACTTGAAGGATTGCCCCCACTACGAGGCATGGAACACTACATTGACTTAGTACCTAACGTTGCCTTGCCAAATAAGCCTACTTATCGAATGAGACTTGAACAAGCTTTTGAGCTCTAATGTCAAGTCAATGAATTACTAGAGAGAAGGTATGTTAGGGAAAGTTTCAGCCCTTGTGTTGTGTCGGCGCTTCTAGTACCAAAAAAGGATGGAACTTGGTGGATGTGCGTAGACAACTAGGTTGTAAACAAAATTACGATCAAGTATAAGTATCTTATCCTGAGGTTAGTGGATATGTTGGATGAGTTGAGTGGAGCTAGGGTCTTCAACAAGATTGATTTGAGGTTTGGCTACCATCAATTCCATATGAGACTAGGAGATGAGTGGAAAACTACATTCAAAACTTAACGTAGACTTTATGAATGGATGGTCATGCCCTTTGGATTATCAAATGCCCTATGAACTTTCATGAGATTGATGAACCATGTGTCAAGACATCTGATAGGGAAGTGTGTCATAGTGTACTTTGACGACATTTAGTCTATTGTGATAACATGCTAAGTCATTATGAACATCTCCGTACTGTATTAAACACCCTTCGTATTGAGAGACTATTTGGAAAACCTCAAAAAGTGTTATTTTTGCTAAGAGAAAGTGGTATTCTTAGGCTATGTAGTAAGTAGAGGAGGCTTACAAGTAGATAATGAGAGGATTTGAGCAATTGTTGAATGGTCGACTCCTGTTACTTCTGCTGACGTGAGAAGTTTCTATAGATTGGTTTCGTTATATAGACGATTCATCAGGAATTTTAATACCATTGCCGTGCCACTTACTGAGTTAACAAAGAAGAACAATGACTTTTGATGGGGAGAAAGGAAGGAGAGGAGGTTTGCCGAGATAAAGGAGAGACTGACCTTTACCCCTATATTAGTTCTACTTGACTTCAAGAAGATATATGAGCTAGAATGTGATTTGTTAGGCATTAGAATAGGTATTGTCCTAATATAGAAAAGCTAACCAATTACCTTCCACAGTGAGAGGCTCAAAGGACCTCAATTAAATTACTCCGTATATGACAAAGAACTCTTAGCTTTAATCTAAGCATTGTAAGGATGACATCACTATTTATTGCTGAGAGAATTTGTCATATATACTAACCATGAGTTACTGAGATGCCTCCAAAATCAGACCAAGTTATTGAAGCGGTACGTGAGATGGGTTGAATTCCTTAAAAGATTCAATTTTGTGATAAAATATAAGTAGGGAAAGAGCAACATAGTTGTAGATGATCTTTTGAAGAGCTATCTCTTTTAACAGAATTGCAGACTAAGCTATTTAGGTTTGCGAGTATTAAGGAGCAGTATTCTAAGGATCCACACTTTAGACCTATACTTACGCGTTGTGTCGATAGGAGAATCATAGACAAGTATTATGTGGGAGATGGCTACTTGTTCAGAGATAGAAAATTATGCATGTCAACTTATTCACTACAAGAGCTACTGATCAGGGAAGCTTACAGTAGATGATTATCTAAACATTTTAGGGAGAAAAGAACATCTGAATTGCTGAGTGGTCGATTCTTTTGGCCAAGGATGAGGCGATATGTGCACTGAATTGTTGAAAGCTGTGCTGTGTGTAAGAAGGCTAAGTGTTGAGCCGAATAAGGGAAAGCAATGCCTTTACCTACTCTAACGAAGCAATGGACTAAATTGAGCATGGACTTTGTTCTCGGATTACTGCGAATCGCCTAAGGCAAAGACTCTATAATGGTTGTTGTAGATAGCTTTAGTAAGATGGCACACTTTGTACCTTGTACCCAGACTAATGATGATTTGACTATTACTTCTCTTTTCTTATAGGAGATTGTACGGTTACATGATGTGCCTAGAAGTGTAGTCTTCGATAGAGACTCGAAGTTCTTGAGCCATTTCTGGAGGACCTTGTGGTGTTAGATAGGAACCAAACTATTATTTTGTACTTCTTATCACCCCCAAACTAATGGCAAAACAGAGGTGATTAATCACACTTTAGGATCACTACTTCGAGCTAAAGTGGGCCAGAACTTAGTTGATTGGGATGCTTACTTACCAGTGGTCGAATTTTCCTATAAGTAAACAGTGCATGATACCACTAAGCAAACACCCTTTGAAGTGGAGTATGGTTTTAATCTCGAGTTGCCCTTCTATCACACCCTAATACCCATACTCGTACAAGAAGGCCCTGAACCAAGAGCTAAGGCATAGTCCCTTCAACACAACAACGAAAAAGTCACTTGTCACATCGACTAAGCTACTCGACGAATGTGAGGGAAGGCTAAGGGCCAAACAGCTAAACATTTTCAGCTAGGAGACTTGGTGTGGCTACACCTAGGTAAAGGGAGGTTTCTGAACAAGAGGAGGAATAAACTATCTCCAAAGGTTGAAGGACCTTTCAGAATCTTTTAGAAGATCAATGATAATGCCTATAGATTAGAGCTGCTAGAGGACTATGGGGTTTCTTATACCTTTAACATTGCCGACCTTAGCCTATATCACCTTGATGAAGAGCTGACTGGAAGCCATTCAAATTTTATCCCAAATCTAAATCGACGTAGAGGGAATGATAGGAATCAGGCTATTGGACCTTTAACTCGTAGTTGAATTCGAGGACTAGAAGAGCTAGCAAAGTGAATCTTCTTGCTCTAGCCTACTCTTTATGAGGTTGAGTATCTCCTCATCTAACCATTCTGCATGTTGGGTTGAAAGACTCCCTATTTCTTGTAGATAATATGTCGATAAGTGGAAGGCCAAGACAACAAAAAATCCTCACTTGTCTTTGACCAATTACTTACATGGCATCACTCTTACCGAAATGCTGAGAGAGAGAGAGAGAGATTGGGCTGATGAAGCCATCCTTGCTCAAATAAGCCATCTGTTCGTACCTTATTGTCCCTATCTCCTAACAGCCTTACTAATATAGCATCACTATGTATACAAAATCATGTGTAGAATCCGTTATGACCAATGATTGTTTTCCTTGAATATTCTTTTTTTTTTTTTATCCTTTTATATCTTATACATTACTTCCTTAGGGAATGCCCTTTTTGGGCATGTTGCCCTAACCTCTCGAGTATAAATACCCCTTGTACTTATAGTTGTAATCATCAGATTACCATTAACATACTGGATATTCTTCCTTTGCATAAATACTATGTTTGTTTACTCTTGACATCACTCTTATCCTATCCCTTGAGCAAGATTAGGTAGTGAGTAATCTTATTAGGCCGGTTTGTGCATTATATCAAGTCGTACCATGAGTTCTTAGAAGTTTCATTAGTACGTTATATCCATTGGGGCTATTTGTGGGTTTTTACTTACTTATCGTTCATCATTTGTTCTTTCGTGCCTTTCCTCATTACCTCTTTTAAGCTTTTAGCAAGCTTAGATCTATCCTTATAACTAGCCTTATTTGTTCTTGGCTGCGATCCACATCAAGTTCACTAATAATAAGATTCGTATTTCCTAAAAAGGGAACAATGAGGATCCTCGAGGATTGAGAAGGAGACTTATTGATGAAAAGTTGTTAAGTAATTTAACTAAATGGAGTTAAGAGGTAACTATTAAGTTGTAGGGGAAGGATGCGATGCTTAATGTTCTAAAGGTGAGGAATGAGAAACTTAAAAGGTGAGAAGGGAGAGAATGGAAGTTACACTTCCAATAACATATGCTTGCAACATAGGAAAAATGAACAACAATAACTTTTCTTTGAAAAGGTTAGCTTGATAACATGGTTCACTTGCTCGAAATGGAAATCCTATTACAAATTCTACTAATCATTCCTAATTGCCAGAGTAACATAACTACTTGAGAGTATGGGAAATCTAAATGGAATGGTTTTCATAACAGGTGGTAACGAAAGTAACAAGTATTGTCATGCAATAGACATAGTAGAAGAGTAACAGAGTCCTAGAAATTATGTTTAGGCTAACACTACTAGATGAAATGACTTACCATTAGGAGGAAGAGCAATAACAACTTTAGTAGAGGGAGTATAGTGGCAAAGATGTCATTGTTCAAAGTAGACCTCTTAGGAGGGGATATCTTAGACAAAATGGAGTAGACATGCAAAATTCTTGTTGAGAGGGTATTCATGAATAGTGATATTCCATTTAATATACAATGGATACCCTTCACTTTATTGCTTATAGAAGAGTAGAGATAAGTTCTATACACATCTTGGGAAATGCAAATGTTGATGGTTCGGACTACGTTTAGACCATTTCAATGGAGGATGGAAATTAATTACTTCTAACAAGAGTTTACTAGAAATTGGTGGTATTGTCTTTCTTTCCAAATGATGAATCCTAACCTAATTGATACTCTCTCCTCAAATATGAGGCTTAGATGAGGTCTTAAGATGGAATGCAAGAGGAGCAAATTTATAAGGAAGAAGGAGGGTCATTAGAGACTTGATACATCAGTATCAACTAAAGATGGTAATCCTTACTGAAACAAAAATGGGAAGACAAGCTACTAAAAGTCTTTAGGTTTTTCTAGGTTTCAACATGTTATGTTCTAAAGCTGAAGGATCAAGTGGTAAGATTATCATCCTATGGAGGATCGATTATATTATTGTGTGTGAACAAACAACATACATCTCACTAGCAAATTCTCATGGAAAATGTAGGTATGGCAATTTTCTTTATCTTGGTATTTATTCGCCATATGTGCTAGCCCCAATTTTGAAAATAGATGCCTGTTATGGGATGAATTACAGTATTAGGTGAGTAATATAGATAGTCCATAAATGATGATTGGAGATTTCAATATGGTATTATGTAGAGAGGACAAATGGGGGAGGAAGTGATATTGTGCAGGCTAAGGTAACTAGATATCAAAATCATATGAACGAGTATAGAGTGGTAGACTTAGTATTTATTAGTCCAAAGTATACGTGATTGAAAAGATTGAGAATTCTAAGTGAATTGTTTTAAACAATGCTTGATAGAGATTAGGAAAATTACGTGTAGAGGGGGTTGCCTCCATAATTTAATGTATTCCATATAGCTTTTCATCATTCTAACCAATTTCCTATCTTGTTAGGTACCTTTGCCGGGGGTGGTGGGCGAGGCGGGTTAGGGGGGGTGGTAAAGGAAGGAGAAGGGGGCCAAAGTTATGAAACTCTTTTAGTTTTAGTGCATGTGGCTTGATCACCTAGAGTTTAAACTATTTATGGCATAGAAATGGAGATGACTAGAATTTAGATACCTTAAAGACTTTATTCATGTACTTAGAATCGAGAATAAAGAAGTCTTCAGATCATCTTAATTAGAAAAAAGGGCATTATTGTTAATATTGAAAAGGTTAGGAAGGAACTTTTTTATAAGCTACGACAAGAACTAATTGCCAAAGAATAAGATTTTTAAGTCCAACTTGAAGAAGTTTTAAAGAGTGAGGAGAAACTCTAGGTAGCAAGGAAGAGAATGGAAGCCCCTAAAATTAAGAGGAATGGAACTCAAACTTTCCCACCTCTCATTTGCTAATGATCTTTTACTTATGGGGGAAGCTATTGAAAAAAATGCTAAGTTGATGATGGTGGTAATGGATGGTTTCTACCAACTCTTTAGGTAAAAGGTCAATTGCAAGAAATCCCGTATCCTTTTCTCAAGAAACACAAGTAAGGAGTTGAATATAGTAATATCCTAAATTTTTGGTATAAGACCAAATGCGGTAATAGGAAAATACTTGGGTATTCTAGTGAAAAATGAAGGAAAGATGTATAGTATAGACCTAAACTTTTTTCTAATGTTTTTGATATTCTTATGGATGTTTTGTGGATATTTGGTACTTAATTAGATAATTTTTTGGTTTCGGGGATTTACGGAGTATTTGAGAAGAAAAGGAAAAAACAAAAGAAAAGAAAAGGAATCAAGTTTCACTTGATGTAGAGTCGAACTAGATGAGTTATGCACTTTTAAAGATCAACGCAACTTATTAATATGACTACGTTAGATATGTATTTATTTATTTAATGACTTGAAAGTTGCATAACCATTTGACATGGTCATGTCAGATTGTATTGAAAGGAAAATAAAGGGCAAAAAGTTACACAACTATTTAACATGGTCTTGATATAGGTGTATATTTAATTCAAGTCTGAAATTAAGTCCATTATGGTCCATATGTTGAAGCCCATACAAGATCCAAGAAATCTAACTTGAAGCTTTTAGTCTAAAACAAATTACAAATAAATGCCAGCTACTTGTTACGAAATTAGAAGCGTACAAGCAATTTTTGCTCGTGTGAATTGAGTCAACATGTCGAGCTTTAGGGAAAATTAAAATAGATGACATTCAAAGATTGAGAGAAGTCTAGGCAACAAAGAAAGATTTTTCAAACATGCTTTCAAATTAGAAGCAAGTCAAAGCAATTGCAACCATTGTCACATGAATATAAGCCCTGCACACAATTAAGAATTGGAAATCAATTTAGGCCGCATCTATGTTCTAATTTTTGAGATCATGAGTGTCCATGAAATTGATGAAGCCATGCAAGTATAATGCCATGGAACCATTGAATTGGAAAATCATAATGTGCATCCAAAACTGTACATCTTTATTTCGAGCAATCCAATTGAAAGATTTATTTTAAAAAGGTACACATAAAGATATTTCAAGATATATTGAAAAAAATATTTCTACATATAAATAGATCACAAATGCGTTGTATATATTACCATTCACTCATTTACATTGTAAGTTTTTACATACTCATCTTTCTTTTTCTTTTTTTCTTTATTTCATTTTATTTTCTCAATGTTTTAGATTAGTTTTTTTTTTAGTATTTAATTATTATAAACCTTAGTTTTATATGTAATTAGTTTATTTTTCTTTTATCAATCTATGATTTTTAATTTATATGATCTAATTACATATTTTTTTTTATTTTTTTGAGTCAATATATCTAGAGTATTGATTCATATTAGATATTATATAAAAATTGAAAGATCCCTTTATATAATTAGATTATAGTGTAATTAGAGAAGTTGGATGCAGTCTTAGAGATAAGATAACATCACCTTTTGTATTAAAGTGACATAATATTAGAATTCATAAATCGTTAATACAATCCTAAGCAATCTAATTGAGAACAGATTCTAATTAATTATTCTAAAGTTAGATACTAGTAATCTTGAGAGAGATATCAATATATTTTAAGAATTCTTATAGTCTAGTAAATTAAAATGAGAATGATATGTGCTTAATTGTTCTAAGATGATTAATAATTGAATATTAAATTTCTACATCATCAATATCTTTAATTTTTATTTATGTTGCATATTAGTTTATTTAGTTTTAGCTTATATTTAATTTTCTTGAATTTATTTCTTGACTAAAATTATTAGGTTAGATATTAGGAAAAGGACGAAGTACTATCACATTAGTCCTTGAGGGATTGACATTTAGACTCGTATTCTCTATATTAGTGTAATAGGTGCACTTATCTTATACCAAGTATTTACTACCATTGCTCCAGACTACGATATTAGGAATCTCTTGCATCCAATGCTTTCTATTATTAAAAACCAAAAAAAAAAAAAAATTAAAAAAAATCTTTTATTTTTCTATTTTTTTTATTTTGTCATAATTAGTTGTTAGTTTTACTTTTTTTTTTTTAATTTTGCATTCTATTTTAACTTTTCTTTTCATTTGCATATTTTATTTTATTTCTTGTAAGTTGGTGTTGAGGATATTTTAGTTTACCGATTTAAATTGTATTGGCTATTAGGATCAATATGAAGTATGGTTGGTGGAATCAGGTAAATAGCTATTGGAAAGCTTTTAGTAACAATTATGTAGAATTGATACCTATAGATCATGAGGAAGTGTGTTAGCATTGTAGGCGTCATTATAGTTTTTGTCAATATTTAAAACTCTAATACCCCATATATAAATTACCCTAATTTCCAAGAAGAGCAACCTAAAGGGAGATCTTTAGAGAAAATTCTTATTGGTTACTTGGAAAAATATGGAACAAAGGATCCTTATACTTTTAGTGACCCAGTCCATGCCTAAACTATTTTGTCATGTTAACTTAGTACGTAGGTAGATAAGTCACCATAATGAAAGACTATGATAAAGTTGGTTAGTAAATACTAAGAAAAATATGTCACCTTTGATTTTAGTACCTTTACCTATTACATTGATATGCTTCCTTATCATATCACTCTAAACCTTTAGAAAATGAACCTTTTTATTACCTTTCAAGCAATAGAGAGAGCAAGTTGATGGTTGAAGGAGAAAATGTGTTGGCAAATTTAGAGGATCTTATCGGCCATGAATGTGAAATCGAGTGCTTTATGACTAAAGAGGAGTTAGAGGAAAAAACTGATGTGACATTTAGTTCCTAAATTCTAGAAGTGCTTTATATCGTGAGTGAAGAGTGTGAGAATCCCTTAACCTTAGTTGATGATATTAAGGAGGTTGACAAACAAGTTGATGTAATTGATTTAGAGCCCTCTTTATTTTCCAATGATGATTCTTTTGTAGGAGAAGTAAAGGCTGAATCAAAGCAGCTAGAACCTTAGGGATATATCGTTAAGTTAGAGGAAGCATTGATCTTAAAACATTCTCTCGTCACTAGACCCATCATAGGTGATTTAGGGGGAATAAAGCTATAGAGGAATATTGGTTTGATGAGAATTATTATTGCCCCATCTTTATTTGAATTATGGGGGTAGGATACATTCCCATGGGATCTTAGTTGAGGTAACTTGAGCTTTTGATTTTTATTTTAGTATTTTTTTTTGTTTTCTTTGATGTTTTTACTTTTGCTTTATTTTTGTTTTATTTGTCTTTTGTGAGGCCTTTAGGAATTTAATGGATGGAATCTATCATGGTACTTTCAAGGAATTTGGTGTCAAAGTGCTTAAATTGGGCAAGTTTTAACATTCCTTCGATCCTTTATTTTGCTTTCTTTTTCATTTTTGATTTTAGTGCTTTTATTGTTTATATTTATATATTGAGGACAATGTACAAGATGAGTGTAGGGAAATGATAGAAATAGGACACTGAAATAGAAAACTTAAAAAAAAACAATTATAAGACCATGTTATCCAACTTGATTGTATTCCTACATTTAAATTTTTGAAAATTTATTTTCTATTGCTATTTAGGAGACCATTTTTTTTTTCACATTTAACCCAATATTTTGGTTAACTTACAATAATTTGAGAAATTGATAACTTATGAATGAATTATATTGAATATGAATTAATACTTAATCGTTGGTGATTGATTTACATGATGCCAAAGTTGATTAGTGGAATTTATGTAAAGTAAAGTTATAGGTTATTTAGCTTTGGATTGTAAGACTTACAATTAGAGCAACATCATTAGTCAAGAGTTAATTATGATTATTTTCGAATTTACATTAATATATAGTTTTCTCTTGGAAGTCTTTAAAGCTCTATAATATTTGGTAAACAAACAAATGAAATTTATCTTTTGAAAATTCCTTGAAAAATTGTAATAGTTGGAGGCTAAAATAAAATAAAATAAATGGTAATTAAATTGGCTAAGTTGGTAAGGATTAGCTTTGATCCCTCAAAAGAGTAAAGTTCTTTCCCATTACCAATGTAGGGATAAATTGATTGGATTCACCTTGGTCACTTAGAAGGGTAAGGTTTGAATTTCATTGCCAATTGACTCGATTGAAGTAATGGTGCATAAATAAAATAGTTGAATTGAATTGAAGCTTTCCAATGAAAATATATACTAAGGGGATGGTCAGATGATGACTAGATGTAACTTGTGCTTATTTTGGATTATGATATTTAGCTAGATTGAAGAGAGAGCTGTATATATTTTAGCTAAGTGGGTAAAATCTTTTTTGTTCTTTCTCAATTGGAAGATGTTAAGTCTAATTTTAAGTTGGGGAATCCTTTAATAAATTATTTGAATAAGCTTTAATTTACATAAATTAACTTATGAATTCTAGTATTTTGTATTTTTGAGCATTATAAAGAGATTAAGTAAAAGGAAGAAGTTGTTAATGAACATTTAAGTGAATTTGCAAGTTGATCTTTTAAATTATTCCCTGGTTAAGTGTAATTTTGGTCGATCTCTTAAATCGTGATTGTGGGGGAGTGGGTACAGATATAAGTTTTACATGCGTACCGCATATGAAGCCGCGCTATACGTGATTAGGGAAATGACTTGATTGACTTGTGTAGGATTATCAAGAGAGAAGTATAGGGAGGAGGAGTAAGCGATTTTAGTAAGGCTCTAATACGTATGGTGATAGGTGGAGGAGCGCGATGGCATCAAACTCTAAGATTAATGAAGAATAAAGTGGTGTTTTTTAGAGTGTTTAAGTGTTTAATCTTTGAGGCAAAGTTTCGGTAGAGTAACAATGTTAATGAGAGTTCTTCTTCTATCTAAATGAGGAAATGAATAGGGTATTTATAAGATATGGTAGGTGAATTCGATATGTTGGATCGTAACGATGGTCAATGGCTAGAATCAAAGCCTTTTATATATGGGTATTAAATGGGCTTTTTCCATAGGTTTAAGCCCAAATAAAGAGTTTTATATTTCATTAGTGTGAGCCAAATTAGGAAAGGTTAGATCGAACAAATCAATCCAACGAGCTTTACTCTAAGTCTACCATGCCAAATCTCCCTTGATTATCTCGATAATTTATGAGCTTGGCTCTTTAAGCCTTGGCACCTTAGCTCGAGGAGTTAAATCCATTTGATTAATAGACTTAAAGGCCAATATTAAATTTGGCCCTCTACATTTTGCCCCGTGACTAAAGTTCTTCAATCGAAGTTGAATGGGTTTAGGCACTAAGTGAGCCTTTTAGATGACTCAGGCACATGTGTGCTGTTAAACAACTGTGTCACTGCCAAATTAATTTGAGAATTGTCTTAGTACATGAGTTCACAGCACCTCTTAATCATGTGTCAAGCCTCAGTTGGGATATATTGTATGTTGCCCTTAAGGCATCATTGTGAAATAAATCTCCTTTAAGTTGTCTCTTCTTGAATTGAATTTATGGGTTGAGTTCACATTAGCGATCTTGTTGGGCCGACTCCATATATCAATGTTATCTTGATCTTCTCCTCATATAAGGGCATTTTTTTTTGTAAGGTCTTCACATATTATGTAATTCTTCATGTAAACTAAATTTTATTTATTACGCTACGATTGGTAAGCATGGTGATCTTGCTAGCCGGTTAGCGGGCAGGGGTTAAGGGGACAGCGTCCCTTGCGGGGTTTCTAAGGCAGCGCCCTAGAAGCTCGACGAATTTGCAAATGTCCATTTAGAAAACTCCTTCAAAAATAAGCACCTCAAGAAAGTGCCCTTATCAACAATTGACCTTCCTTTTGAGAGCTTAATGTTGAAAGTGGAATTTTTAGGAGGTCTGTAGTGGAAATGCTACATTTGAAACTTGGTGGATAATGAGTATGATGTGCTGGTCCATCCACATCTCTTTACTAAGACTAAAATCACGTCTAGCACTTGTGAAATCCAACATCACTTTTTATTCCCACTTCATTCGCGTATCTCTATATTCCTTCATTTCACTTGTTCCCTTTACAAAGCCCATATATATAAGAATGAGCCCTTTTATTAACACCTATATAGGATATCCAAAGATATCCTCTCCTTATGACTACATAACAATTTGAAGCCAATATCATGCTGTACATGATGTTTATATGTAGGTGTATTGATATTCAACAATACATGTCGATGTGTCCCCACTTTAGTAAGGGTTAGTACATTGTCCCCCCTTTTCAAAACCAAACATCTCCTTTTCTTCTTCTTTTTATTCTTTCAGCAACTTTTTCATTTTTATTCTGCTATCTATTTTCCAAGATTGGACACAATGGCTACCATGTATTTCTTCCTCCCATTTCGTCTGTTTTTAGGATAAGCTCATTGAAGAGAAGTAAGATTCGGAGTTCAATTAGCTTCATTCTTAGAGCTTCATTCTTGGAGATGGTAGCTTCATTCTTGAGATGGAGGTGGAGAACAAAGACAAAAGGCTCCATTAGCTTGAATCTCAATGACAAAGATGAAAAGCAAGGACAAAAAGGTTCCATCAGCTTTGTTCTTGAAGAAAGAGACAGAAAACAAGGGCAAAAGATTCCATTTACTTGATTTTGATTCACAGAGATGAAGACAGGAACCTTAGAGATGAAAAACAAAGACAAAAGGTTCCAATGCAACGTCCGATGCAAGGCCATTTTATTGATAGGTGGTTTTGGCGAAGGACAACAACTGTACTTATTCTCCTTTTCAAGTAAAGACTAAAAATTGACTACAATGAGCTTTACCCTTCTTTTTTTTTTTTTCCCTCATCTCTTCCTTTCTTATCTATCCCTCTTTTCATTTCTTCGTAGAGTTCTTTTTCAGCATAGCTAGAGTTGATCTCATCCGTTTCATTCGCTGTGTTATTACTCAGCTTATGTTTCAATTGGAAGGAGTTGGTCTAAAGATCTAACAGTGGTAAGCTCCTTAAATGATTGGCTTGTTAAGTACATATTTTACTTCAATCTTGATATAAATTTTACTAGCTCACTGTCTGATACTTCACATGTCCAAACGCTTAGTAATAAATAATCAAAGCCTAATCCTCTACTCTTTTGTTTGCATCATCACCTCAGTTCGCATAGAAGTGTACTACATAGCCCAACATTTTTATTTTTGTAGATTAAAACCAAAAGGAGTAGCCATTATATGCTCTAGACAAGGATAAAGTATATTCCTTATTCTCTTATAAGACTAATACTCCTTAAGGTAGATTCTTATTGTCCTTTCCTTATAGTAAATTGGAGGTAACATTACTCTTCATTTTCACGAAACTCAATACAACAAGAATCACATTTTTGGTTCTCTTTTAGAGCTGATGTAGGACTTACTTTTCCCCTTTACTTGGAATGAATTTGTAACCATGTCTTTGCTTTTGTGAGTAATATACTTTCTATCATGTCAATAGCCCTAGTAGATTTGACCAATGTGAGCTCCAAACCTCAGCACACAACATCACATATCTGGCATCAAACATGCTCCCTTTCTTATAAAACTAACATTTTCTCATTATCTATCCTTTACAGGTAGCATGATTAATATTTAGAAGTCTACAATCACATTTTGAGTAGTCACTATCTCAAACTTGCTATAGTCAGTAAATTGGCTCGGTTTAAAGAGGATCTATTTACCACCCGAATCATGACTGCTTACAACTTGAGGGTCAAAAGTTTGCGATTGTAACTTGAGGACCACATCTCGAATTAGTAATAGTCAACAAATTGGCACAATTTAAAGAGGGGAGACTCTTTACCGCTCGAACTGTGATTGTTTGCCAACCGAGGGTTGAGAGTTTACGATCATGACTTGAGTATCAATCTTCATCAATGGGTGATAGCAAAGAGATATAACACTTAGGTCATATGTGGCCTTCTCTTATAACCTCCATAAAGCCAATTGCAACTTAAAATGTAAATTGAATCATGAGTCTCAAATCGTAAGGACATGCACGCACGAGTATATGAGAGTCGAGCATGAGCTGAGTAGATACAATTCGAACACAAGTCTTAGACATGAGCATATGAGAATAACATACTTGAGTTGAACATAACCTCCTTTTAACATAAGCACTTGTAAGATGATATGTGAAATGAAGTTCACTGCTCGTCAATGTAAACACTTATGGACTAATCATGTAGAACAACTATGAGGCCTTTACATAACCATAAAATGTGAATTTGAACATGAACCTTGAATATGGGCATGTGAGAATTGAGCATGAGTCCACGAGCTCATCATACAAGAACGAGACATAGATCTTGTGCATGAACACATGAGCCTCAAACACTTCAATTTAGCGTAGTCTCTTTGGCATGAGCATATGTAGGCTTCTAACATGAGTATGTTTAAACTTTCTATGTGATCACACGTGAGTTGAGTATTTAACTCAAATATAGCACTTTTGGGTATTTAAGCTGAACATGAGTCTTGTCATATACATCAAACATAAGCCTTGATACGTGAGCCTTGATCATGAGAGAACATAAGGGTTGCATTTAAACCTTAAACATGATGGTGAATACCAGTCTTGAACATTAGTGTCAAATGTGAGTGAGCAAAAGCTATAATCACAAGCCTTGAACATGATTTAATCATGAGAATTGAGCATAAGCTTAATCATGATGTGAGCCTTGAACTTAACATCACCTCGAAATGTAACATGAGCCTTAAATGTAAATTAAATCTTGAACATGTCACGAGTCTTGAGCATGATACGATGTAAGGCTTAAACTCAACATGAGGCATGAACGTAATGTGAGGTCTAAACATGATACAAGGCTTGAATGCAATGTAAGCATTAAATACAGTATGAGATATGCACATCATGTAAGGCTTGAACACCACATAAACCTTGAACATGATGTGAGGCTTAAGCATGATATGGGTCCTAGCATCATAGGATAGGCATAGTGCTTGAAATGTGAACTGAATGTGAATAGTTGAATCATGAGCCTTCTTAACATAATGAATGAACATGAGAGTTGATTATAATGTGAGGCTTCATTGAGCATTTATAGTTGAACATGTGAATTAAGCATGAACTTGGTAATAACATGTGAATTGTCCTGTGATATGAACATAAGTGAGCCAAATCTTTGAGTTAAACATGAGTGCTCAATGAGGCTTCATTCCTTGTATTGCCCTTATCATGTTATCCTTCAACTTTCCATTTGTATAGTCATATGATTTCTATCCCATTTGCACTTCACTTTACTAACTTATTTACTTTCCTTGGTTTTTGCATGTAATGACTCCTTCCTCCTTTCCCAAAGGGTAGCTACTGCATGTAGGCATTACTGTTACTTTCAAAAATCATCAGGAGAAGGTGGCATGACAATTAGATATAAGTAATCTCATGTGTTGAATAACTCTAATATTGTTATCATTTAGATCGAGCAAAAGGGGATGTCATAAATTAGTGTAGTGTATCGAATAGCTAGAGTACTCATGTATCGAGTGCCATATGCGCATTAAACCTCATGTATATGTGCGCTTTGAACATCATAAGCATACATGCATCAAGCCTTGCAAACATATGCACATCGAACATCATACATAAGGAGTATTGTATAAAGCAAGTATAATGGGCAGTAATCATCACCATGCAAGAAGAGCCTCTTCATATGGTAGACATTGTCTTAAGCCTTGTTCTACATGATCTCCTTGATCACTCGGTTCTAACTCTTATATTTCCTTGTAAGTACATATTCAATTGAATATGTAAAATCAACAATAATGAAGTTGATTTACTGACTTTCATACTTCTTTATCTCTTTGGTGCTTTCATTAGATTTTATGAAGGTCTCTTGTCGTTATGCACTTAGGAGCAATAGCTCTTCACTTAGTAGTAGTGTGCTAGATAATAATGTTGTGTAGTAGCTTCAATCTCCTTAATGACTTGCAATGTCTTGATAGATAGTGAGAAGCACATCTTAGAGACTTCACATACTTATGAGCAATGCTTCAACTAACTAGTGCTATTGTCTAACATAAAGTAGTACGATTGTCTTATTAACTATTCTTTCTTCTTAAAAATGACACCACGTGGTAGGGGGCAAAGGCTTGACCTAATTACACTAGTATCAAGCAAACATGACCTTCAAATTTTAGATTGACATAACTTCAAGACTTCTCAGACTCTTTGATCTAAGGGGCCTCTTATACAATAGGTCTAATTATGAGACTGCTTAGACTTAATGATTTAAGAGATCTCACATGTCATCTTACATATTAAGGCTAGAGTTTTGCTTATCAATGATAATATATAGAAGATCCTTTTGAAGAAGTGTTCAATTGCACATATAGATACCTAATTTTTGTTCCCCTTCTATTTTTTAGTTTAGGTTATAGGGTCCTAAATTAGAAAAATTTAAAAAAACATAGAAAATTAAAGAAAACCTTAAGAAATGAAGAAATTTAGAGAAAAAAATTAGAATTCTAAAAAAATAAAAAAAATAGGAAAATAGGAAAAAACACAAAATATAAGAAATTTAGAAAAAAAATACAAAAAGAATGGAAAAAAGTCAGAAATTTGAAAAGTCACAAAAAAATTTAAAAAAAATAAGGAATTTAGAAAATAATTTTTTAGGTTGTTTAAATATAATAAGATTTTAATTTAAATAAATTTGAATAAAGGATTGTTAGACTCAGGTTTAAATTAAATCTAGCCTAGACCGACTTGGGCCATATGTGCAATTCAATTGCATATACGGACAAGTATAGGCCAATGGCCTAACGGTAAGGCATTTCGATTAAGGCATTGGGTTTGTTTTGAGGTCAGGGGTTAGAAACTCACTGGAGCTATAAAAGTTAGTTTTTTATCTTTTTCTCTTGAATTCTATGTGTGGCCACATGTCAGGCTGTCACTAGGTCACGTGTTTGAAATTGACACGTGGCACGTTGTGATTCGCTTGGACAACACATATTCTTTACCCCCAATTTTTCCTCCCTTTTCCTTTTTTTTTTTTTTATCAAATCACACAAATACGAATGGAGGGTAATTCATTTTAAAAGAAAAAGTGGGGGATTCTCCCTCAGGGACAGTCACACATAAAGAAGAAAGGAAGGACATTTAAAACAAGAGGGGAGGTATATACACACATGCAGAAGTAGAGGTACCTACTGTTGGAAAAAAGAAAAAAAAAAAACAAACAAGAATAGACCTCTCTCTCTGTCTGACCTCCATCTCTTGGACCATTTCTCTATTGTCTCTTTCCCTCTCTCCACCGTACTCTCTCTCCCTGTTAGTGGGCTCTGGCTCTCTCCCTTTCACTCTCGATTCATTCTCTCCATCTCTCTCTTGCACCTAAAGATCGACCACGACATATATACACTAACCCTCTTAGCCATCTCACACTCTCTCCACCGTTCGATCTCTTTCTCTTTCTCTCTCTCCAACTCTCCCTCTCTTTCCAATACATTGGATACATCATCTCTCTCTCTCTCTCTCTACACCTCTCTCTTGGCCAACTCTTTCCTTCTCTCACCCTCTCACCCATTAAGCACACTGCCATAACCACACTCCATCACCTCTTGAGTCGAACCAACGTATACATATACCACATTAATTGCCACAACTGAAGCCCTACACACCCACTATTGGCTTGCATACATGACACCACAGCTCCATTTTAACACCAGACCTGCGTATGTAGCTACAACCACTGCAAACTCTCCTACCACTATGGCGAACACCACTAACCACCACCGACAATCGAGTTAGGCCACAGCGTCGTCCTTAAACCTCCAAAGTGTAATAAATCTGACCCAAAACCACCATCACCCCCTTCGAAAACCCATCAAAACACTTCGAATTGCCTCCATTCATCAATCGTTTGGTGACCTGACCAATGACCCACTAGTCGACTTGAAGTTCGGCTTCGATCCATTATTCGACTTGCATGAAGATTTAGTCTTAGTCCAATTTGGTCCTACCCGTCTTTTGTTTTATCTTTTGTTTATTTTAATTTTTTTTTGTTGTAATTTATTTATTATTATTGTGTGCTGCTTTGTAATGTAAAGAAAAAGAAGAAAAATTGAAAAGAAAAAAAAAAGGAAAATAGAAAAAGAAAGAGAAAAAAAAAAGAAAGAAAATGTAGTTTATTTATTTGTTATTTTACTTAGTCTAATAGATAAAATAAAATAAAAAAATAAAAAATAAAAATAAAAATAAAAATAAAAAAGCAAAATAGAAAGAATAAAGGTTGTTATTTCTTTTTGTTGCTTAGAAAAACATATTTTTTCAAAAATAAATAACAATAAAATGAATCCTTTCCAAATTAGGCCACCTTAGGTTTTCTAAAATAAACCAATTTAGAACCCTTAGGAAATTTTCTTCAAATGAACTCAAAACGGGTAAAACACGTAAACTCGGCTATTTTTCTAAAATTAAAATTAAATCAACTCACTATGTTTTTAGTGAACGAAATACGAAAGTTTGATATTGAATAACGAGTATGTAAGCACTCGTATGCATGTACGAGGTGGCTTCAAATATGGAATTTTTTTTTTCTCCATTTTTAGATATTTGTATAAATTGATTAATTTTAGTTGCCTACAATATGATTAGCTGTTATAGAAATTAAAAAAGGTATATTTGAAAAGCGAAGTTAAATTTGAACGGTTAAAAAGTGGTACCCGTTTGGAGTTTAATAAATTAGCCCCCGAACCTAAATCTCTGGTTTAAAAAAAATGTTTTATAAATTTTTTTTAATTAATAAACTGAGAGCTAAGTTATAGCTAATCTACTCAATTGGTTATAACTAAACCACTTTTACTAACTTCGGTCGGGTGGCAACTCCAAATATTTTCAAGTTGAAAAAAAATGACTTTCTTTAAACCTTAGTCGAGGATTAGTATTAAACGGGGATGGTTTAGTAATGATTGGTTTAGAGAAGACCTAATTTCTAAAAAAGAACCTAGAGGGTGAAAAACTAAGCTCGACAGCTTGATGACTCTATTGGGGAAGTCAAGAGGGCTAACCACTTAAAAACGTTTCGAAATTAAAATTGGTTTTCAAATTACCCATCTTGTTTAATTATTAGTTTATTTATTTGTATATTCATTTGTTTATTTTTTTTATTTTGCGTATATATTTGTTTTAATTAGCATATTTATTTTATAAATAGAATACATTAGGGCACGGGGGTTCACTTATTGCATCAAAGATGCAGGGTAGATGCAGTTAATCCTAGGTCGTCATAAGACCTTAAGACAGGGAGCCATTTTGTAAGTTCTGAGTGTAGTGGGGCAACCATTGTTTAGGGCTGATTAGGTTACCCTACTTCAACTTCGACATGACCAAGGAACCATTTTAATAGAAATGCATAAGGTCACAGAGTTTAAGAACCTCTAGAACCTTCCTTTCTTGCATACATTCTTTTGGGCTTGGCAAATGGCTAATAGGACGACATTATCACAAATTAGAAAAAGAAAAGACAAACTTGAAGCTTTTGTATTCTCTTAGCTTTTGTTTACTTATTTGTACTATTGTCTTACATATTACGTGCATTGGGATATGGGGGGTCATTTGTTACATCAAAGATGTAAGGTAGATGCGGTTAAACCTAAGCCATCTTAGGACCTTAGGAGGGGGGCCATTGTATAAGTCCTAGGCATAGTGGGGCAACCATTGTTCGGGGCCAATTAGGCCACCCTACTTAAGCTCTATGACCAATGAAAGTGTTTTCTAAAGAGAAGTGAGGTCATAAAGCTTAAGGACTTTTTAGAACCTACCCTGATTGCATGTACCTCTCTCTAAACTTGAGTTAATACACTACCCTTAAGAAATTGCAACCCTACTGATCATTCAAGAGTTTTTACAAACAAATTTTTTTGAAAATTACAGTAAGGTTACAACTTAAGGAGTAATATATTAACCCAAACAACCCTAACATCTGCATTTTTCCAGATTTTTGTTTTTCTATCATTGCATTGATGATTGATCCTTGTCCATAAAATGTGTAGACTTAGGATGGCAGACAACCAAGCGAATGATTAGTTGAGTAATAGGCCACTGGATGCCTCTCGGTTTTGCAAGAATTTGAAAGAAAAACTCGAGTGTTCTGAAGCTCACAACTGGGCCTTAAGGTCCCTTTTGGCACAGATCGTTGGAGATACTTATGAGATGATAGAGGACTTTAAGGCCTATATATGGGACATAATGTAGGGTCTTTCCAGTTCAGATTGAAAGAGCTTAGAATGAAGTTCCAGAATAAATGCTAGGTTCTCTACCTTTGCTTTTGTATTTTGATCTTCCTTTTTCAAAATAATAAAACTCTCTTTAGTTCATCGTTTGTCATTCTTTAACGTTCCCATCTTTGTAAATAGTCTTCCATTTAACCACTATTCTATCTCATTTAGAAAAATATAAATAAAATTCATAGACTTGTCAATAGAAACTAAAAAAAAAAATAAAAAATAAGGAAAATCACCATCCTTATTTGTAAATTATTATTATTTTTTTACCTTTCTCTCTCTAAGAAAATTGAAAAAAATAAAAAAAATAAAAAGAAAAGTTGCTAATGGTTATAATCTTTATGGGCTCAAGGAGTTAACATAAGCTCAAGCCTCTAGCCTACTTAAGTAACCAACCCAAATAGTTGCTTTTCAAACCACACGAGGTACCTCGAACTATTAAGGAAGCCAATACGAGCCCCTTGGCCCATGGAACAAACATGAGCCCTTTGACCTACTCAAGCAGCCTGCCTAAACATTTGGCTTTTAACCTATACCAGAACTAGCCCTTTGTCACCATCTAATCCAAACATAAGCTACTTAGCCAACACCAACCTTAGTCCCATTCAAGTAACCTACCCAAACACAGGCTACTTAGCTAAGCATTCAACCTAAACACCGGCCTACCCAAATACAAGCCATTAGGATAGCCAACCAATCCGAACATGAACCACAACCCATCAAGGTAGTCAATTTGAGCACAATCCTCAACCCCTAAAAGTAACTAAGCCAAGCTAAAACCCTTGATCTGTTTAGAAAGCTAAGCTCAATCATGAACCAAACTAGAACACAAAATCAAATACTGGGGCATGATTTGAGAAACTAGGGGGCAAAACCTGATCATATGAAAATAAAAATGACTCCTCCTTATGAAACCGGTAACTCACTTTTTGAAAGTTTAGGATATGAAGAGGTAAGCTGTATCCTATACACTAACTTGAAACACTTTAAGAGTTGAGCAACATAATGGTGAGAATAATTTGAACTCTTTTCTTAAAGGAGGTTCACTTTGAATGTGATATATAGATTAAAGTGAAGTTAGGCATTCATTTCTAAATCTTAAACACAATCATTTGTTCTTCACCTCATTGGACCTATTTGGAGAATTTCTAAATTCAAACCCTATCAAGAACAACCTTATAATGGGGTAATTTGGAGGTTAGGGTCATTGATTAGAAGATAGGGGTAAGATTAGTTTATGCTTGTTTGAGTAATATTAATTTAAAAACAACTTTTATTTTTGATAAATTATTTGTCTTTGAAATGAAGAGGAGCCAATTTCCTTTTTCAACCACCTCAAGTCCATACACTTGAAATCCATAAAATTTGAGGCCTTGAATCATTTATAAAAAAAAAAAAAAAAATCAACAATGGAAACAATCGCTCTTAGGGCAAAAAGAAAAGAGAGAATAGTAAGAGATAGTGGGGTGAAGCAATTAAAAAAAAAGAGAGAGAAGAAGAAAAGAGGCTGAAGAATTAGGCCCAAAACTGTAGGATGAAAAGCCTAATATATATATATATATTACATCTTAGTAAGGGCAATTAAAACCAAATCAAAGAGCTAGAAGTCAATGCCTAAATAGCCTTTGAAAACACAAGGCCCTAAATCATACTCTTGAGCCTAGAAACCCAAATTTCCATATCCACACTGATGCTTTGAAACCTCTCTTATCTAGAGTGAATCACGTAAGGCTTCCTCACCCACAATATTGCCTTTACACATGTAAAAGCTCTTCCGATCTTGAAAGATAATTTATTTTTAATAAAATTTGTTTTTGAAACTAGGACAAGCGTACTCCTAATTTTTCCCTAAGGTTCTTGATTTGTACACCTGGGATTAATAAAAGTATTTCTGTCAAAATAAACCTTTTCATTAATCCTTTTTGAAACTCTTGGACCAAAAGCCTAAGTTCATAAGGTTAAACCGAAAAAGACCTAATGGATTGATCAAGGAGTATCACTTACAAAATGGACTATAATTTTTGGAATTGTAGTCAAGAGTAGGATCTAAACCAAAAGTTGGTAAGGAAGACCCCTTTGACTAAAGTTATCGTGAGTTACCTTTTCCTTGAGAAAGGAATATCTTAATATCACAAAAGCCCTAATAAAAGCCCTAGGGTCAAGGGCATTAATAAATTCCATGTGATTACCAAAGATAGGGGTGGTTATAAGATTGTGCCTTAATAAGAGTTTATACCTATTGGCAAAACTTTCAAAAATAAAAAAAAGAACAAGAGAGAGAAAGTAAAGGCTTATCACAAAATTTTTTGTCTAAATCTATGTCAGCTTAAATAGCCAAGCTTTTAATCCATGTCATCCGTTTCCTTTCCAAGGTCATCATTTTTTTTTTAGTTTAAGTCATTCTTCCCCAATTGTGGTTTTTAACATCCTTTAAACTCTTTTTTCAAATCAAGGGGCTTATCCCTACTCTTTTCCTTGTTCATAAATGGTTTTTCAACAATCTCTCTCTAAATACTTTTCCAAGCCAAAAAGTCTTTTGAAACTAGTTGCTTACCTTACTTTAGTTCTTTAATCCTTCAACATTTTCCTCTTAGGGTTAGTTAGCTCTTAGAGTACTATCCCGTTTTTCTAAGGCATTAGCTAGCTCTTAGAGCGTTGAACCTTCTTCTTCCTTTTAGGGCTCTAGCTAGCCTTTAAGGTACTGTCCCATCTTTCTCTTAGGGTTCAAGTTAGCTCTTAGAACGATGTCCCCTTTTTCTATTCTTTTTTAGGGTTCTAACTAGCCTTTAGAATGCTGATCCCTCTCTTATTCTTTTCAGGGTTCTAGCTAGCCTTTAGGGCGTTGTCCCATCCTTTTCTTAGGATTCAAGTCAGCTCTTAGAGCGCTAACCTCTCTTATTCTTTTTAGGGTTTCAGTAAGCCTTTAGGGCATTGTCTCATCTTTCTAAGGTATTAGCAAGCTCTTAAAGCACTAACTCCTCTTTATTTCTTCTTAGGGATTCAACCAGCCTTTAAGGCACTATCTTGTCTTTCATTTTAAGGATCTTGTTAGCCTTTAGAACGTCATCTTATCTTTTTCGGCTGTTAGCTATCTTTCAACCCCTCCATCATCAACTTCATATAGGGTCTTTAGCAAGCCCATGGGGCGCTTCACTCATCAAATCCTCCCAAGCAAGCCCAAGGGGTGCTTCTCTTCATCTATTTTCAATTAAGGGTCTTAGCTAGCTCTAGGAGTGCTTTGCCTATCCTACCTAGGTTAGTTAGCTCAAAGGAGCACTACCAAGTTTCAGATCGATAAAATTCTAGGTAGCTAGTCCTTAAGAGATACGCTTGCCTAGGATAGTTAGCTCAAAGGAGCACTACTAGGTTTTAGATAGATCAAATTTTAGGGTTGATAGTCCTTGAGAGACGCTCCCGCCTAGGATAGTCAGCTTAAAGGAGCACTACTAAGTTCCAAATTGATCAAATTCTAAGGTTACTAGTCCTTGAGAGATACTCCTACCTAGGATAGTCAGCTCAAAGGAGCATTACCAGGTTCTAGATCGATCAAATTTTAGGGTTGCTAGTCCTTGAGAGATGTGTCCACCTAGGATAGTCAACTCAAAGGAGCATTGTTAGGTTTTAGATCAATCAAATTTTAGGGTTGTCAGTCCTTGAGAAAAGCACCGCTAAGGATAGTTAGCTCAAAGGAGCATTACCAGGTTTTAGATAGATCAAATTCGAGGGTTGCTAGTCTTTGAGAGATGCTTCCACCTAGGATAGCAACTTAAAGGAGCACTACCAAGTTTTAGATCGATCAAATTTTAGGGTTGCTAGTCCCTAAAAGACACACCCACCTAGGATAGTTAACTTAAAGGAGCACAACCAAGTTTTATATCAATCAAATTTTAAGGTAGCTAATCTTCGAGAGATACTCCCGCCTAGGATAGTCAACTTAAAGGAGTACTACCAGGTTCCAGATCGATCAAATTTTAGAGTTGTTAGATCAAATTTTAGGGTTACTAGTCCTTGAGAGACACTCTCACCTAGGATAGTTAGCTCAAAGGAGTACTACCAAGTTTCAAATTAATCAAATTTTAGGGTAGCTAGTCCCCAAGAGACGCTCTCGCATAGTTTAGAAAGCATAGTAGAGCACTACTAGGTTTCAAGTTAGGGTCTTAGTTAGCTCTAGGAGCGTTTTGCCCACCTTGGTTAGTCAGCTCATTAGGATATGACTAAGTTTTCTCACCTTAAGTTTAGGGTCTTAGTTAGCTCTAGAAGCGCTTTGCCCAACTTGGATAGTCAACTCATTAGGGTACGACCAAGTTTCCTCTTTCATTTTAGGGTCTTAGCCAACTCTAGGAGCACTTTACCCACCTTAGTTAGTTAGCTCATTAGGGCATGACCAAGTTTTCTCACCTTAGTTTAGGGTCTTAGCTAGCTCTAGGAGTGCTTTGCTCGTTTTATCTCGGTTCATTAGAGCATGATCAAACTTCAATTCTTCTTTCTATCTTTTAGCCAACTCTTAGAGTAATACCCTTCTCTTTAACAAATCCTTAATGGATTGGACCTAAGATAACTATAATGCTTCCTAGGATAAAATCTACTCTTGGGGCAAAAATAGTGTTTATTTTATTTTTGTAGCAAAATTTTGCTCAAACTTTATCACAAAGAGTAACAGTTGTAGACACTTAATTTTTGCTCTCATTTTATTTTTTAGTTTAGGTTGTAGGGTCCTAAATTAGAATTTTTTTTAAAAAAATAGAAAATTAAAGAAAACCGCAAGAAATGAAGAAATTTAGAAAAAATTGGAATTCTAGAAAAATACAAAAAAAAAAAAAGGAAAATAGGAAAAAACACGAAAAAAAAGAAATTTAAAAAAATAAAAAAAATAGGAAAATAGGAAAAAACACAAAAAATAAGAAATTTAGAAAAAATACAAAAAGATTGGAAAACGTCAAAAATTTGAAAAGTCACACAAAAATAAAAAAAAATAGGGAATTTAGAAAATAATTTTTCTAGGTTGTTTAAATAGAATAGGATTTTAATTTAAATAAATTTGAATAAAGGATCGTTGGACCCCAGCTTAGATTTAAATCTAACCCAAGTCGACTTGGGCCATATATACAATTCAATTGCACATATGGATAAGTATAGGCCAACGGCCTAACGGTAAAGCATTTCGACTAAGGCATTAGGTTTGGTTTGAGGTTAGGGTTCGAAACTCACTGGAGCTATAAAAGTTAGTTTTATCTTTTTCTCTTGAACTCTATGTGTGTGTGGTCACATGTCAAGTCATCACTGGGCTACGTGTTTGAAATTAACACGTGGCACATTGTGATTCGCTTGGACAACACATATTCTTTCCCCCCAATTTTTCCTCCCTTTTCCTTATTCTTTTCCTTTTTTATCAAATCATACAGACATGAATGGGGGTAATTCATTTTAAAAGAAAAAGAAAGGGACCTTCCCTCGGGGACAATTACACATAAAGAGGAAAGGAAGGACATTTGAAATAGGAGGGGGGATATACATACGCACGCAGAAGTAGAGGGACCTACTGTTGGAAAAAAGAAAAAAAAAAAAAACAAGAATAGACCTCTTTCTCTCTCTAACCTCCATCTCTAGGATCATCTCTCCACTGTCTCTTTCCCTCTCTCTACTGCACTCTGTCTCCCTCTCAGTCGGCTCTGGCTCTCTCCTTCTCATTCTTGGTTCACTCTCTCCATCCCTCTCTCGCACCCAAAGACCAACCACGACATACACACACTGACCCTCTCAACCATCTCACACTCTCTCCACCGTCTGATCTCTATCTCTCTCTTTCTCCAACTCTCCCTCTCTTCCCAACAGACCAAACACATTGTCTCTCTCTCTCTCTCGGCCGACTCTCTCCCTCTCTTACCCTCTCACTTACCAAATACACTACTACAACCACACTCTAACACCATCCACAACCACCATCACCTCTTGAGCCGAACCTACTCATATACGGACCACATTTGCTACCACAATTGAAGCCCTACACACCAACTATTAGTCTACGCATACTACACTAGAGCTCTATTCTAAGACTAGATCCATGTACATGGCCATAACCATTGGAAACTCTCCTACCATCGTGGCGAACACCACTAACCACTATCGACGGTCGAGTTAGGCTACAACGTCATCCCTAAACCCCTAAAGTGCAATAAATCTAACACAAAACCACCTTCACCCCCTTTAGAAACCCATCAAAACACTTTGAATCGCCTCCATTCATCAGCTGTTTGGTGACTCAACCCGTAACCTGCTAAACGACCCGAAGTCTAGCTTTGATCCATTATTCAACCTGTGTGAAGATTTAGTCCTAGTTCAATTTGGTTCAGCCCGTCTTTTGTTTATCTTATTTTATTTTTGTTGTAATTTATTTATTATTATTATTGTGTGCTACTTTATAATGTAAAGAAAAAGAAAAGGAAAAAGAAGAAAAACCGAAAAAAAAAGAAAATAGAAAAAGAAAGAGAAAAAAAAAAGAGAAAGAAAATGTAGTTTATTTATTTGTTATTTTACTTAGTCTAATAGATAAAATAAAAAATAAAAATAAAAATAAATAAGTAAATAAAAAGAATAAAGATTGTTCACTTAGAAAAAAATATTTTTTCAAAAATAAATAAAAATAAAACGGATCCTTTCCAAATTAGAACACTTTAGGTTTTCTAATATAAACCAATTTAGAACCTTTAGGAAATTTTCTTCAAATGAACTTAGAACAGGTAAAACACGTAAACCTGGCTGTTTTTCTAAAATTAAAATTAAATCAACCCACTATGTTTTTGGTAAACAAACTATGGAAGTTTGATCTCAAATAACAGGTATGTAGGCACTCGTATGCAAGACGAGGCAACTTAAAATATAGAAAGTTTTATTTTCTTTTCCATTTTTAGATATTCATATAAATTGATTAATTTTAGTTGCATATAATATGATTAGCTATTTTAGAAATTAAAAAGGACATATTTGAAAAGCAAAGTTAAATTCGAACAGTTAAAAAATGGTACCCGTTTAAGGTTTAATAAATTAGCTCCCGGACCTAAATCTCTAGTTAAAAAAAATGTTTTATAAATTGGTTTTTTAATCAATAGAGTGATAGCTAAGTTATAATCAATCCACTCAATTGGTTATAACTAAACCTCTTTTCTCGACTCTAGTTGGGTGGCGACTCTAAATTTTTTTGAGTTGAAAAAAAAATGTTTTTCTTTAAACCCTAGTTGAGGATCAGTATTAAATGGGTAGAGTTTAGTATTGATCAATTTAGAGAAGACCTGATTTCTAAAAAAGAACCCAGAGGGTGAAAAACCAGGCTCGACAGTGCATATGTAGTAATGATGGCATTGATTGCCAAGGATCAATAATTCTTTCTCATTAGTTAAGAGGGTATTTCCTACTACTTGATTGCATAGCATGGCTTACCAGAATGTTACATGGGTTTAAATGTCAAGATGTTAAAGTGCTTATCAATGGGATTGTTTCCACTACTTGATGGCAAGAAGCATAGAAATTAGATAATATGAAAGTTATATATGATTATCATAGCGTAATGTACGTTTGGGAGCTAGTGCTCCTATTAGTCTACAGCATATCAGCCAAGCTCATCATCGTGCGCTTAGGAGACTAAGCTCTTACTAGCTAGTGACAATGTATAGTCTGTATATTATATTTATTATCACTTTTTTTTTGTTCGATCAAGGGGTTTAATTTCCCTAATTCGGATGCAAACCGTTTTGTGAAATTAACTTTACGTATTAAGGAGATTAGTCTCTTACTTTGCAGTGACAATAGTAATAAAATGAAGATACTCAAACACTTATCATGTTCTCATTAGAAAATATCAGTAATGGGAGGATGAACTTTCATTGATGAAAAGTAATCATCGTTGCGCCTACATATGAAATGAAATGAAAATTGGGATAAAACCAGTGAGAATACATCCTAATTACCAATAGTTCTCGTACTTCTTAATTTATAATATGTCTTCTACCTNTAATTTTTCCTTTTTTTTGGCAAATTTATTATCAGTAATTTCAAGAAACATGCTAATATCAGTAGAAACAAGTACAAAACTCCACATAATACACTGGTTCCATAAGACGTAGAGTTGCCACGATAAATGCGAAATGAGCCACACATCTAGCAGACAGAATGAACTGTCCAGATCCACGATGCAATGGCTTTGGTGCAATTCTTGCATACACTGTTTAACGCATCTCTTAGATGAAGACTCCACTACTGTGTTCGTCCTATTATGCATGTGTATTCTAGGATGCCAAGATGTAATAAAACCACTACTTGATATTACGGTAGCTGTGGTGGTTAGCTGAAGATAAAATTATGCTCAGTGGTAGTGTACATAAATAAAAGGTTGCATTGATCAGCAACGAATATGTAGATTATTGGGTTAAATAAAACTTGTTGATGTGGCAAGTTGAGCTGGCAAATAAAGCTGTCCAAATTTCTAAAAGATTCTTGACATTCCTAGAGATAGTAAATAAAAGCCCAAGCTAGCTATCTGAATTTGATTTACTTTAATTCTACATTTGTGCTCCATCAACTACTGTTTCACAGAAAGAGCAACAGGATCTGTCACCTGGAATAGAGTAATATTTAAAGAAAGTGTAAATTCCAAAGGTCATTAAAGCCAAGAAACAGGCTAATTACAATTCCTTCCATAAAACAATGAAAGGTTACAGAAAAATTGTACCTTTGACTTCCACTTCAGAATACAACTCCCTGAGATCTTTTACAGTAGAATCCATGTACAGCTCTCCAGAACCTAAAATAGTATGCTCTCCTAACTCCTCAACTTTCGTTATAGCGAGAGGATAGCTCTTGCTGATCTTCCCTAAACCTTCCACCATTGTGGGCAGCTAACCGGAATTTAGAGGCTCTGCTGCTGTTTTAAAGAGTATTGAAATGAAGCAGACGGAATATATATACATACTCATCATGATCAAGGTTACACTGGGTAGCAGTTTTTGGCTGTTGGTATCTTATAACGAGCTTGATATATCCATAGTTTTGTTACTTCTTTAACAGTCATATCTTCTTCGTCCTTGGTGAATATCCTTCTCCAAGAACACGTAAAGTCTCCCCTGTCTGGATTTACCACCGTAAACCCGACCAAAGGCATCAAACGCATTGTAGTCAGATCTGGGATATACTTCAGTTACATTGACAATGGGATATAGTAATCAAAATACATCAAACCAATGAGAAAAGCAAAATGATCATGCTGTATAACTACGTGGGAAATGCCTCACTGTGTAGGAACATATTAGCTACGATCATAACCCTTAAGCTGAATTTCACTATACCAAAGGTGCAATAAAATTGGGTGTTCAGAATTTCACTATGCCCGTAAGCTGAATTTCAGAGAAAGTAGGGGAAAAAAAATCATATATGGTGCTAGCGGTTATGACCAGCAGACAGCTTGTCTTTGCTTACCTGCTAATGCAATGCACCCAGTTCCAAATCAGAAACCTTTAAATTCGCATGAAAATCAAGAAGAAGATTTTCAGGCTTCATCCAAAGATAAATAACAAATAAGTGACAAATAGAGAAGAGTTACTCGGATAGAAACATATTATAAAAGTAATGGGTTACTTGATACCTTCAAGTCTTTATGATACACTCTTTTTGAGGCAATTAGCTAAAATAATAAACATTTTATAAGAAGGTAAAAGAATAAGTATTTAACCTTTATATTATACACATATATCAAATAAAATTTAACTATTAATTTATTAAAAAACTATATCAATATATAAAATTTATGTAAACTTTGTTTTTAACAAAAATATATCAAAAATACATGTATAGGAAATTACAAGTAAAAAAAAATAAAAACAACTGTTCTTTTTTATGATAACTTTGTATTATTGTTTTATCAACAATGTTAAAAAAAACAATATTATTTTGATTAAGTTATTAGGAAATAAACTATTTAATAATTCACATTAATCTTTGTAACGGTAAAAAATTACCAAACCAAGTTATATAATTGGTATATTTATTAATAGTTTATGTAATAAGGCCTGAATAAGAGAATTAATTTAGTTAAATATGATTTGTCATTAATGAATTTAATTTTATTGATTGTTAAAAAAATTAATAAAGACAAAGACACATATCAATCATATAATAAATGAATCTTGAAAAAGTAAAATGACAAACATAAAATTTGAACCTTGCATCTTACATTTTCAAAACCAAACATTTAACTACTTAACTATTAGTTATTTTTATGTCATATTTTGCATTTTAAAATATGTATTTGATATATATTTTTTCTTTTAGAAAATATAAAAAAAAAAGAAAATTTCCCGAATCGGGGATCGAGGCCCCTTCGATGCCATCCCTAAGCTACTACTTCTATAAGCTATTGGAAATAGTTCCTTCAATCATGTTTGAAAAGTCTGCCTTCTTAGACATGCAAATAAGGTCAAAGGGCTTTAAATAAGCTATGTTGAATGGCGGAAAGTTGGATGTAATTACTTGAATATAATTCTACAAAAGCGGGGAGGGAGCATACATAGCTTAAAATCTAATTACAAAAGAGTAGAATCATTGTTACGATTTTAGAAAACAAATCTCTACCAGCTACATACTCGAGAATGATATATGTCTTTGTTTGGCTAAATGTTGCTCATTCATCAAGATTTAATCATTTTAAGGTATAGTGCATTGTTATACTAAATAGATAAAGGATTAGATACCTTTCTTTAGGCCAGTAGCTTACACCATTGAGTTTTCAGCTTATATACCTTATCATATGAACGAGGAGAACACTAAATAGTATTCAAACTACTTTAAACCTCACTAATAGTTCAATCTACACCTAAATGCTTCTCCTAAGCTCAGTAGCGACTTACAAGAATGTGTCTTTTGGCTTAAAATAATTCAAATACTATCAATATTCTTTGTGTATTCATATAATTCATTTTTGATATATAGGTTCCTTATAAGAGGCAAGTATAGAGCATATTTTAAAACTTGAAAGATAAACTAGGATGCTTAGCAATTTCTTTTTGAAGGTTTAGGAGAGAAGAAGAAAGATATTAGAAAGCCATGAGGATTATAACAACAGATGTTATATTTACTTGGTAATGTTCTACCCTTCACAATACAAACCAATGCCTTATATAGGCATTTTAAAATACAAATGATAATATAGGTCACTGTTTGTGGTTGACAACTTTTACTGTAGACTACAGTAACTTAATACGAAAATTGGTAACACGTATTGGAAACGACAAACTAAGTTACATAATTCATTTAGTAAGCCTAAATTACTACCTTATCTTTTTTTTTCATGCACTATCAACATACTTTAATTATTATCTTATCTTTATAAGGCTATCAAATCAGTTAGTACTGCCACTTATTAGTTCATGTGATGGTGACATATTGATGTCATCAAGATACTCAAGCTCCTAGCTATATCCTGCTAGTAGAGCTTCTTCCTTTATTTAGTTGATTTTTCTTTCTTCGAAGGCTTACCTGATTGTAGGTATGGTAGACTCATAGTCATCACTATGGTCCTAAGATACCTCTACTTCAAATGGTCCTAGCCATATTTCTTGTGAGATGATTTGATTGATTGAATATAGTCTTCTTTGAGTTTCTCCATATTTCCTGTCATTCTCTCGGATGTCTCCTTCAAAATCCTTCCCTAAAATTGCAAATCCTTAATGGATAATATCTTCTTGGTTGATATTCCATCCATTGTTGTTTGAGTTCTATAATCAACTTGAATTGTAATTGATTTGCACTTAGAAATATCACATTTAAATGATTTAACCATGGCTTAAGGATTTGTTCCCAGATTGATAAGGTCCCGAACCATTCCATTAATTGTGTAAAGCTGGTCAAATGATTTAGACTTGGATTTGCCTTGATGATCTTTAGATATTATAAGGCTTCATGTACTAGAATCTAAATAGGAATGGTATAATGATGCATAAGATACCAATAAAACCATTTTAAGTCTTCTGGAAATTGTCCTTCATGAAATCGCTAAATATGGGGTTGGATGAAAGGATATTAAGGATGTAATATAAAAGGATTTAGATTTAATCCTTCATATTTTCTGAAAATTTTTATCCGATATTCCCATATCAGAGCCCTTGCTGTCTTCTTCAAAGTTTCTTCTTGCAATCAATTGCCTTAACTTTTTTAGACCATAGACAAAGCAAAGTTTTGAATTGTGCCATCTTGGAGGTAAATGTAGCGAACCTAGGTTGTTTATCATGGCAATCCTCCTGAATGCATGAATATCACCTAAAAGAGGTGACATTGTAATACCAATATTGTCTTCTTTAATTTCTTCTTGAGGTCTGGACAAGAAATTAACAACATAATTCTGTTTTCTAGAAATATGTTTGACTTCGTAAGAGTACTTTGAAAACCATTCTTGCCATCTTAATAGTTGAGGATGTGAAACTATTTTTTGCTTGAATTTAAGCATTTTAGGAAATGAACCCATATCCATTTCAATTTTGAAATGCGATCCCATAAGATGATATTCAAATTTCCGAATACTATATTTTACTGTTAGGATCTCTTTGAATGTTGAATGATAATGGATTTTTGAGTCTTTGAAATTCCTAATTCTGTATCTACATACTTATGTTCCTTTTTCTCCTTGTTTTAAGAGAATTGCTCCCCAGTATTTATCACTAGCATTAGTTTGCAAAACAAGTGTTCCTTTTGAAGGTATCTTCAGATGTGGAAGTTTCTACAATTCTTCTTTTAGGAACTTTATGGCTTTTGTTTGTTTACTCCCCCATAAAGAATGTTTTTTCTTGAGCATTTAAGATAATTGTACTTATAGATTTGGGGAAAAAAAATCTCTAAGATAGTTCACAATTCCCAGAAATTGTTGTATTTGCTTTGTGTTGAGATCTTTATCAGGGAATTTCAATAGTTCCTTAGCAATATTAGCTTATGGTTGGTAACAACCATTTTTTATTTTCATCCTTAAAAATTCCATTTCTATTTGTGCTATTTTCATCTTCTTTTTTGAAAGCATAACTCCATATGACATCACCAATTCATAGAATTGTTGAAGGAATTTAGCGTGGGATATCTCATCTGAGTTGAAAAGAAGGATATCATCTATATAGATGATAGCACTGTGTCGGATAGGGTAGAAAATCTTAACCATGGCTTTTTGAAATAAGGATGGAGCAATCTTCAAACCAAATGGTAGCACCTTTAATTGGTAATGGTGATTTAGGATGTAGAATCCCATTTTGTATCTATCTTTTGGATGAATTCCTAACTGCCAAAATCCTACTTTAAGATTACATTTTGAGAAGATCTTGGTTTGAGCAATATTTTGGAATAATGTATTCCTATTAGGAATTGGAAATTTGTCATCTTAGATAAAGTGATTAAGAGGTTGATAATTGATAACAAGCCTTAGCTTGCCACTTGCTTGTTTAGCTCTCTTATTCACGTAGAATGCTTCATAAGCCTACTGTGAATATGAGGATTCTATCAACCCTTGCTCTAATAGTGTATTGCATTCTTCTTTTGCTAGTCTTTCATGCTCTGTATTCATTCTTGAGTGGCTAGTTTTAGTTGGATTAATATCTTCATTCTTCTTTAAGGGAATCTTCACAAAGAATTCCTGGTTTTGCCACAAAGGGTGATTATATTTCTCTAAGAACCTAGTATGGTTCTCAATACATGCATTTGTTTTGATTCTTTTGACTAATTCTTCTATGTTAGCTTCCTTAATAGAATAAAATCTTGGCAACTCAGTATAGGGCTTGTGGTATTTTCTGAATCTTATTCCTTTTGGATGGATCTTCATTTTAGGCAATTTTGATATTATATCCTAACCAACAACAATTTTTATTGGCTTGCTTCTAAGATGTATTCAAAATTCTTCATTAGATGTGGTCACAAAGGACTTTGAGTGTTGAATCTAAAGATCTTTGGGAAGTACTTGGGGATCCAAAATACTTTCAGTGTCTCTAATGTAAATGAAGGCAATGATTGGAATTTGTTTAGCATATTTGCTAATGAGGATTTGGATTGGAAGATGAGGGGTGCTAACACTCATGAATTCATTAGCAATGCTTGGTTATGTTTCTTGTATTGAGTAAGATTCATCTCCTGAATCTTCCTAATTAGATCCATCAACGTATGTTTGTAGGGAGAACAAAGTTTTCTCAAAAGGTTGATCTTCTTTTGAGAAAAGAGACTTCATCTTTCCGTATCTTAACTCTAGCCTTCTCAACGATTGCTTGGATAATTTTTTGAGATCCTTTTTTAGGACATTGTTTAGCATAATATCTAGATTTATTACATATGGAATAGCTACTAGACTTTTTCCCTTTCTTTCCTTTCCCTTTAAAATATTTCCATTTCTTTCTTGGAAATTTCCTTCTTGTTTTTGGAAAGGATTTTTTACGTCTAACCTTGAAGTGTTTCTTCTTCTTTCTTGGACTACAAACACATTCTTTTTTAAGATTTCTACATGTGATATAGAAATCTGATTTGCTGCACGTTTCATCAAAGATACTATTGCCTCTAATGTAGTCTTTGATGACCTTCCTCTTATCACACATATCTTCAATAACCATATGAAGTATTTGTTAGATTTCTCTAACTAATACATAGATCACCTTTTGGTTTTTCAATTAAAGATATCGTTTGATCCCTCTTGCCAATGGTAAGGGAATGGAGGAAAGAAATACTTGCTTCAAGTTTATATCAGCTCTAAGTTGATAAAAGAGTTGGACCATTTTCTTGAAATATCTGTCCAAATCTTTCTTCTTGTATGAGCAACACTTTCTCTCATGAAACTTTTTCCTCTTTATTTCTCTTGAATCTTCTAGATTTCCTGTGAGATATCTGTGAATGATGTTGATGGCTGAATCAAAATTTGTCAAAGTCAAGAAATATATTTGGTCTTATTCAAACGCAGAATTCCACCAATCCTTAAGTATTCTAATGAATCTACTAATAAATTCAGTAAGAATTTCTCCATGGGAAAGATGTGTTAAAAATTTTGTTGAAATCTATGAATGAAATTCTTTAATTCTGTCTGGCCATCTTTCATACAAAATATCATCTAGTGTAAAAGGAACACTGGATTTAGGAGTCTTTCGTAAGGAAGAAGAAGCTTCTGTAGTCATTTTGGAATTTGACTCATAATTATTATTACTTCGAACCATCAAAATTGATTTTGATGGTAGTTCAGATGTAACACTTTCCTCACTAGAAGTATCAATTTCGTCTAGACAATCTTGTGATATATTTGTCTCTTAATTAGTGTCTAGATTACTTGATTCTTCTTCATTAGAGTTGCTTATGGCATCTTTGTCTATTGGTATTTCTTCAGAAGAGCAAGGTATCTCTTCTTTAGATTCTTTAGCCATAGCAATTTTTGGGATTATTTGATGTTGGTACGCTTGTAGGAAAGCCTTGACAAGATTCTCATCCTAGGTCCTTACCATGCATACTCTTGATTTGGAAGTGTTATCATCATGCTTATCATCATCATCACTATCTCCTAAACTTTGAATTTTATAAAGATCTTTTGCAGGGCTTATTGAAGTCTCCTTTATCTTTCCCTTCTTTTTTTCTAGAGGCCTTAATCTGTTTGACTTGCTCCCTTAGTTCAAACAAAGTCTTTTTGGGTTGTTGGTGAGGTTTTGAGAAGAACATTGATGTTTTTCTTGACCTGAGGGTGTCGGAAAAGATGTTTGTTAGACTAAAAGTTTCTGCAGGAGGTGGAACATAAGAAGTTCCCTTTTCTTTGGCTTTTAACATAGCAATTTGGTTTTTTAATTTTCTAATTTCTAGCTCCTTTTGCTCTACATATTATTAAAGACTCATATCTAGTTGAGGTATGGATTTTTTTAAATCTTCATGTTTCTTCAGTAGGAGAGAAATTAGCGATGAATTGTTATCTACTTTTCTTTCAATAGTAGATAACCTTTGCTGGATATTCTTTAACTTAGAGTCTATCCTCTGGAGCACTTTTTTTTGTGCAATAACATTGTCAGTATGCTAGTTGAGTACAACTTCTATTGCGCTACTCTTCTTTTGGTTTCCTAAAGCATCTCTTTTTGTAGGGTTTGTAACCATAGGAGAGTAATGATAGTTTTCTACAGTGTATTCTTCACAAGGTGGGAATTCACCTTCACCCTTCTTTGGTTACATCATAAAAGAAGGATTAAATGAAAATTTTTTGTGTGTTTGTCTCAATTTGCTGTTCTAGTGTGAGCTCATGTTTATCGTCACTTGTAAATCTAGCAGAATTAGTTGGAATCTTTATAATATCATCGTTTGAGATCATCTAGTTAGAATCAAATTCTCCAATGTTAATCTTTACTTGTGAAGATGATTCTGGTTCTCTTCTCCTATTTTCTTGGTGGAAGTTGATCCTTTGAAACTTTTAGAATCCATTTTTACGATGTTTGAGTATAGTGATTCCATATCTACTATAGCTGAGTGGTTTTGGAGTATAATTGGATTCTCCTCTCATGGAGCCAAGTTTGATTTCAATCCTATTAAGTCTTTTGTACATGTTGAACATTGAGTTAAGATTTGGATCAGCTTGAAGCATACTACATAAGGATTCTTCCATCTAACTTAGTTATGGAGGCTCTTGCTCTCTAGGTCTTGATTGAGATTGGCATACTTTTGGTGTTTTATCTTGTTGAGGAGATGGTCCATAACAAACCATATACTATAATTTCCTATAATCTTCTCCAAGTGGACCTATGGTAGGATCACTATCTTGATATCTCTTCTAATAGGAAGATCCTCTTCTTTTCCCTATTCTTGGAGGATTATTAGGGAAATTTCACTTAACATGGCAGTCATCACATTAGTAGTTTTCATCAAAATAACAGTGGTCATTAAATTGCTCTTTGAAGAAGTAAACTGGCTTTCCTTGATTGTCAAAGTGCTTGACAATTTACTGTTGATGATCATCTGGTTTGGAAGCTTTATAGGCTTCTGATGGTTGGATCATCATCAATGTTGGAAAGGTAGAGGAATTAGTCTTCTAATCATCTTGTGGCTTTTGAAACTGGATGACTATAAAGCCATCTTACTTCCTTACAAGTACGGGATACATCGACTATATAGGGATAATATTATGGTTATTGATACGAATTCTATAGATGAACATACGGACACAATATCACGCATAACCAAAAGGATGAATCTACGATACAAGATGGCTTGAAAAGTAAATGGTAGTTAAAGGTTGAGCAGGAGTTCTCATGTACCGACAATGGATGTGATGCACCAACGCCTCACATGAGCTTGGGTTACACTTGATATGATGTAGAAGTATAGCCGGAGGTCACTCGCCACTAGTCTATACTTAATAGGCTAGAAAAGAGTAGGTTAAGGGTAAACAAAAGGACACTTAGCTCAAGAAGGAACAAAGGTTTAATGTATTCTTCCTATATATCATTCTCTACAGTTATTACATTATACGAGTATTTATAGTACTAAATTAAGGTAAGTCCTAAATTATAGAAAATTATAGAAATGGATCCTTATTTATTAAACAAAAAGGAGAATAATTTATAGGGAAAGCATGAAATCATACAAAAAGAACATCCTCTATAAGGAAGGATAGTACGGATGTTAGAAAGGACAACGTGTGTGTATTTCACTCAAATCCATGGTCCTAATAACATTAAAGGCTGAGTAGGGGTAGGTCTTTGATCAAGTTTGGTCAGCATTGGCAGTTTGACAATCAAATTGCTGGGCTGGGTAAAGGTTAGCTTGAGGGACAACTCATATTCAAATTGGCCTTAGATGGTTAGCTCCTAACAATTCTTAGCTCAGCCTCAGCACTGTAGAGATGGCTGTTTTCCTGATTCAGTGTTTGGACTAGGGTATTATAGGGTTAGCTCCGGATATTGGCAAATCACCTTAGCAGCTTCCTAGATGATGTGGAGAGTAAAGTATCTTGATAGATCGAACTGAGGAAAACATTGCACCTCGGTGCTTAACTCACCTCAAATAGCTTGGCGAACTATTTGAGAAAGCCCTCGGGTTCGAAAGCGAGTGATCGGTCCTTGATTCCTATCATCCCCTTCAAGTTGTTTGAGATTTGGGATCAAATCTGGTTTGGCTCCAAGTTGCTTGTCCTTAGGAGTGTAAGGTTGGAGATTAACAATGTTGAAGGAGTTTGAGACTCCATATCCTTTAGGTAATTCAATCTTATAAGCATTAACATTGATCCTTTCAAGCACTTTAAAAGGTTCGTTAGTTTTGGGAGACAACTTGCTCTTCTTCAAGTTTGGGAATTGTTCATTGCTAAGATGTATCTAGACCAAATCACCTGGTTGTAACTTTTTCTTCCTCCTTCCTCAACTTCACTTCTTGAGCTTGGTAATGGCCTGGCTCAATTGTTCTACAACCTTCTGGTGCATGGCTCAAATGGCCTCAACTCTTTCAACGGCTAATCAGTCATCATTAGGCATTGGCTAGGGTACTTGGTCTATTAGGAGCTTCGAGTTAAACCCATAGGCAACCTTAAATGGAGACATGCTAGTCACACTTGTTGTAGGCGAACTCAATGATTAGTAAGCATAAATCCCGGTTGGCCATGTTTCGTCCGATAATAACCTATAGCAAAGTTCTTACACTTTTATTAACAACTTTGATCTATTCATTGGTTTGTGGATGGCAGGATGTGTTGTATAATAGCTTGGTTCCCATCTACCTCCATATCCTCCTCTAAAAGTGGCTCATGAACTTGGGGTCTTGGTTCATAACAATGGTTCTAGGCATGCCGTAACGCTTGATCACCTCTTGCAAGAAAAGAAAAGAGATAGTCAAAGTATTGTTAGTTTTGGAATAGGGCACGAAATGTACCATCTTGCTAAATCGATCCACAACCACCATGATATAATCCTTCCCTCAGGATGTCCTCAATAATCTTAACATGAAGTCTATACTTAGCATGGACCATAGTTTGGTTAAGACGAGTAAGGTTAGATAATGTCCTCGCTCAGCTTGGCTCTTCGCCTTCCTATAGGTTACATACTTTTCCAACACCGTCTATACGTCTCTCATCATTCTTAGCCAAAAGAATCTTGCAGACAGTACTTCATGGGTTCAACGCTGGCCAAATGTCCTATTAATCTTCCTCCATGCACCTCAAGCATTAGCAATTCTCTCATGGAATAGGTCGAGATACATAGCTTTCTCTTCTTGAATAGGTATCTATCTTCCCTATGATAATCATCTAATGTCTGTCTTTCCTCACATCAAGCATAGATAGGACCAAAGTATAGGTCCTCAACATATAAATTCTTTATGGTTGAAAAACCAAGTAGCTTTGTTTGTAGCTTGGTCAAGAGGGTATGTCATCTCAATAGTGTATCGGCCATTACATTATTCCTTCCATTCTTGTACTTTATGACATAAGAAAAACCCTCCATAAACTCAACCCATTTGGCTTGTCTCCATGACAACTTCAGTTGGCTCTTTAGATATCTCAAGGATTCATGATCGGTGTAGATCACAAATTCCTTGGGTAGCAGATAGTATTGCCATACTATTAGGGCTAGAACTAAGGAGTAGAACTTCATGTCATGGATAGAATAGTTGAGTGTAGCTCTTCAAAGTTTCTCCCTAAAGTAGGCAATAGGTCGATCTTCTTGCATCAACATAACACCTATGCCTAGTTCGGATGCATCACACTTTATTTCAAACACCTTATTAAAGCTCAGCAGAGCTAAGACGGAGGCTGTAGTTAGCCTCTTTTTTACTTCCTCAAAACTCCTCCTCTCTCTCTCCCCCTATCTAAATTCAATATTACAGTTTGGTAAGCGGGGTAGCAATTGTATTGAAATCCTTTATGAATTAGCGATAGAACAATGCTAGGCTATGGACACACCTCGTGTTTGTAGAATAGGTCAGCTCAAGCCATTCTATAATCACTCTTATTTTCTTGTCATCAACTTGGATGCTACCCCCACTCATAAAAAACCCCAACACAATCACTTCAGATTGAGAAAAGTTGCACTTCTTTAAATTAGCGTAAAGTTATTCAACTTGGAGTTTTGCAAGGACTCTTCGAAGATGCTCCTGGTGAGCCTCCAAATCGGGGCTGTACACCAAAATGTCATCAACATAAATTACTACAAACGTTCCTAGTAATTCTTAGATTACATGATTCATCGAGTACATAAATGTGCTTGGTGCATTAGACAGTCCAAATGGCATTACAAGCCATTCGTATAAATGATGTCATATCTTGAATGCGGTCTTCCACTCATCACCTTCATGCATTTGAATTTGATGGTATCCAGATTTAAGGTTAATCTTAGAAGACACTCTTGCTCCACTTAACTCATCTAGCATGTCATTAAGCTTAGGTATGGGATACTTTTACTTAATGGTGATTCGATTGATCGTTTAGTTATCCACACACATCATTTAAGAACTATCCTTCTTTGGTATTAATAAGGTCGAAACGATATAAGGGTTAAGGGACTCATGCACATACCCCTTCTCCATTAGCTTATGTACTTACTTTTATAGCTCGGCAGCCTATTTGGGATTCATCCTATAAGTAGGCTTGTCTGGAAGTGTGACACCTAGCTATAGGTCTATTACATGCTTAACGCCTTGGATTAGGGGTAGACCTTCTAGCAGTTACTTTGGAAATAGGTCAACAAATTCCTCTAGTAAGGTTTTTGCCTCGGTAGGCAACTCCTCTTCTTCAGGTTTCAGCTCTAGAATTCTTTAGACAAGCAAGTAGGTCTATCCCTCGAGCTCCATCTCCCTTTTCAGTTTGGCTTGGGTCATCACCAAAGCTTCTTCTGTCAGGGTTTGGCTAAGTTGGGATTGCATGACCTTTACCTACTTAGGAATCATCGAACTCAATTTCATCCTCCTTCCTTTATGCTCCATAGAACATATATTCCTCTTTCTATTGTATATAACAGCTCGATCAAACATCCATGGTCATCCAAATAGAATGTGGAACGTACTCATGGGTAGCACATCACATAACACTTCATCTCGATACTTGCCAATGCAGATCGGCATTGACACTTGCTTGTTTACCTATAAGGCTCCCTTATTACTAAGCTAATGAAGCTTGTAAGGTTTCAGGTGGGGTTTGGTTGGCAATTTTAACTGCCGAACCATAAATGCAGAGGCTACATTGGTACAGCTTCCATTGTCAACAATCAACATACACAGTGATTCATTCACCTCACAACCAATATAGAAGAGGGTTTCTCTCTATTTGTCTTTAAGTATGGGGTTGCAACACATTATCCTTCTCAACACTAAAGCGTTCGACATAAAGTTTCCTTCCTTACTGTAGATAACTTCCTCCTCGTACAACTTGATTTGTTTATCCTCTTTTAGCTCTTCTACTTCCTCATCAATGCTATCCACTTTAACAGTCGGCATCTCGCTTCGGATCACCATTGTTCGCCTGTTTGAACATTGAGTAGCCATGTGCCTAAATTCTTGGCATTTGAAACACTTGATCTCACTCGTCCTCCTCCTTGAACTCTAGCCCTTCTCAAACTTCCTCGAATGTTCCTTTTCGTCAGTTTGAGTTGCTAAAACGGGTCGGGTCTTAGCAACCTTACTTGGTTTCGTTAACATAAGTCTGCTCGGAACAATTTGGCTACTACCTGATTGGTTGACTGGTGGTCAAAACCTTCTTATTTGACACCTTTCTATTCTTTAGGTGGCTTAGATAGCATTGTCAAGCATTCCAATGTCCAGGGTTTCTAAGACATCCCTAATCTCATACTTCAATCCACTGATGAACCAAGATATAGTTCGGTCCTCTAGCTTTACAACTTCACATCGGATCATTAACATTTGGAATTCCTTAACATAAGTATCTACACTTGATCCTCCTTGTCTAAGCTCTTATAATCTTTTGAAGGCATCCTACAGGTAATGGTTGGCACAAACCTTCTCCGTATTACCCTCTTCATTTCATCCTAGCTCTTAATATCTCATTCTCCTTCCCTTTTTCGAGTAGCTTGTAAATTTTTCCACCATAAGGTGGCATAACTAGTGAACTCCAGCATAACAAGTCTAACCTTTGCATTATCGGGTACGTCGTGACTTTCAAAATGCTTTTCAATCTCATATACCTAATTTAGGTAGTCCTTAGCATCACCACTTCTAGAAAAACTCGAAATACGCATCCTCAATCCTTCGACTCTAGGGGTTCGTACATTTCTTTCTTTAAGCCTGTACTACTCCTCTACTTTGTCATCTCCTTCCGCTTCTTCCTTAATCTCTTCAAGCGTTAGCCTCTTTCTCGTATCTTTACTAATTCCTTCAGCTTAGGGTGGTTGAGTTGGGACATTAACTAGGCCAAACTAACTATCACCTCACCCTTATAGCTTATGTTCTCTAGTAAGGTTGTTCTTAGCTCGCTATTTGTCTTCTTGGATAGCAATCATTAGACTAGCTACCAAGTCAGTAAGCCTATCTAAGCAGTCACTCACTGATTAAGGTGTGAAGCTTCTTTTTTACCCTTGGCCATATCAAGTACCACTTTTTTGGTTTTCTAAAGTTCCTCAAATACTTGAGTTTGGCATTGTTGCATACTTCACAAAATTGAGGTCTAATATTATGACTTGGAGATCAATAACTAATACTCTAATCACCACGACAATTACTTAACAAATGAACAGTCAACTACACTCTGTTTTGCATATCAGAAATAGGGGAAAATAGAGCACATAACACTTTTCGACTACTAAACTCCAATGTTAACAATAGAACCATTATCTCACAATAATAAACTACTCAAAGAACACAATAGTAGAATCCAATTTCAAACGTAGTCAGGCTTTGATACCAAGATGGTATGGATTTCGTAGATGAACACATGGACCCAGTATCATGTGTAACCAAAAGGATGAGTCCAAGTCACAAGATGGCTCAAAAAGTAAATAGTAGTTGAAGGTTGAGTAGGGGTTCTCGTGTACCGATGATGGATATGACACTCTAATGTCTCATATGAGTTCAGGTCACATTTGATATGACACATAGGTATAGCTGAAGGTCACTTACCACTAGTCCACACTCAATAGACTAGATAAGAGTAGCTTAGGAGTAAGTAAAAGGACACTTAGCTCAAGGGGGAATAAAGGTTCAGTGGATTCTTCCTGTATATCATTCTCTGTAGCTATTACATTATGCAAGTATTTATAATACTCAATTAGGGTAAGTCCTAACTTGTAGAAAATTACAAAAATGGATCCCTACTTGCTAAATAAAAAGGAGAATAATTTACAAGAGAAGCATGAAATCATGCAAAAGGAACATCCTCTATTAGAAAAGACAGTACGGATGTCAAAAAGGATAGTGCGCATGTGTTTCACTCAAATCCGTAGTCTTAATAACACTACAAGCTGAGCAAGGGTAGGTCTCTAATCAAGTTTGGTCAACGTTAGCAGTTCGATAGTTAAATTGCTGGGTTAGGTAAGGGTTGGCTCGAGGGATGACTCACATTCAGATTGGCCTTGGATGTTTAGCTCTTGACAATTCTCAGCTTGGCCTCGGCATTGTAAAGATGGCTATTTTCTTATTTTGGTGTTTAGACTAGGGTATTGTAGAGGGGTTAGCTCTGGATGTTGGCAAATCACCTTGACAACTTCTTGGATGGTATGGAGAGTAAAGTATCTTGGCAGATCAAATTGGAGAAAACATTGCTCCTTAGTGCTTAACTCACCTTAGACAACTCGGTAAACCATTTAAGATTAAGAAAGCCTTTGGGCTCGAGAGCGAGTGATTGGTCCCTGATCCCCATTAGTGACACTTTTCATAACTTATTACCTATGTTGTTGGTAAGATCTTCAAAAGATCTACTGTGGACATTTATCTTGGAGCATGGACTACTATGGGAGTCCTGTTGGAGTCCATGGAAATGATTAGGGCTTCACTTCTTTTCCCTAGTAGAGATAAATCCAAGGGATGATTTTGAACTCCATACCATTTGATAATGCAAAGTTGTAGCAATTGCTTTAGGGCCCAAGGGTGCTATAATGATATGAACTTAGAATTGTAGTGCTTCCAAAAGCTTTGGATTAGCCAAAGCTATGTTATAGTTTGGATACAATGTTACAAACACTGTTCTAGCATTCAAAGTTGTTTCTATAGTACCAATACAAGCTTTTTGATATTATAGAAATCTTGTATCCAATAATGCTAATCTAGCTACTACTAGTAATCTTTTTCTCCCATGAAGTGTCAAAGCAAGTATGATTCCTCCATAATGTATGTGGGTATAACCTTAAGATAACCATAACTTGGGTAGTTTTGCTGGTATTTGCAAAGTTACAAATTACTCCTCTTAGGATGTTCCAATAGGACACTGGTAAAATTTGGAGGATTAGATGTAATCCTCGACTTGTTTTGTGTTTGGATTGATGAGTGATCTAAGTAAAAATCTTTGTGGTCTGGCAAAAGCTAAGTACAGATTTACCAAAGGTAATGAAGTTCTATCAATCTTTTCTTGATCATCAAGACAAGACACCTCATATAGGTAATCTATTTTGTTTAAATGGCTTTTGTTAAAGCCAATTGAATCTAAATTAAAGGTAGCTGTGGTTGGGGTGACTGAGGTGGACGTGGTTGTATCTGTGCTTTCCATAAAAAATAATCTAATTTTCCCCCTTTCCTAAAGAAAAGAAATTGCTTGGCTATGATACCAAATATGGCTCATTCATCAAGATTTAATAATTTTACGGTATAGTACGTTGTTATACCAGACAGATAATACTGCTAGGATCTCTTTGAATATTGAATGATAATGGATTTTTGAATCTCTAAATTTCCTACTTTTGTATCTATACACTTGTCTTCCTTTTTTTGCTTGTCCTAGAAGAATTGCTCCCTATTATTTATCACTAACATCAATTTGCAGAATAAGTGTTCCTTTTGAAGGTATCTTCAGAGGTAGAAGTTTCTACAATTCTTCTTTTAAGAACTTTATGGCTCTTGTTTGTTTACTCCCCCATGGGGAATGTTTCTTCTTGAGCATCTGAGATAGAGTAGAAGTGTGCTTAGAGACTTAGAGAGACAATTTCATACATTAAACATAGTGCTCATAATAATAGTGATGCATGTGTCTAAGTAACATAAATGTGATAAAAGAATATTTTAAAAAAGAAAGAGTGTTATGCCATACTTCATGTGACCTAACTATGTTCTACAAATATGAATCCAATATGATATAACTAGGAGGATTAGAGTTAATATCAAAATCATGGAAAATTTATAACGAAGGGAATTAATATTTGGTGGTAAGTTCAATAGAGGATCAATATTTCAAAAAATTCAAATAATAAATCAACATTTCACAAAATGGTTCAAATAATGGATTTATAATAATCAATCCATAAAATTATTTAAAACACTTTGTAAAATATTGATCTTTTATTTAAGCCACTTTATGAAATGTTAATCATTTATTTGAACTCTTTAAAATGTTAATTCCCTATTTGAATTTACTCTGAAGCGTTGATCTTCTCCACTATAATTCTCTCTCACAATCATTCATAGGAAAATATCTTATTATTGTCGTAATTATATTGTATCTTATATATATTAAAGGATCTTGTTAAGAGTTTAATTTACAATAATTCCTAAAAGTTTATTAAGAGGAAAAATTCCTTTTAAAACTAATTAAGGGTAATTGGTATACTTCATAAGAAGTTAGAGAAAAAAAAAAAACTTTTGTCCTTTTCTATTATGCATATATACTAAATGTATATAACTATTAATTTATAAAAAAAAATCATTAGTATATAGAAACTTACATAAGTTTTATTTTTTGCAAAATTAGATAAAAAGATATTTGAGTAGGAAATTACTAGTAGAGTAAAACAAGAAAATTAACATAAATATAATTATTATACTATCTTTTTTTATAATAACTTTGTCTAATTATTTCATTAGTAATGCTAAAAAAGAGAGAGGAAAGAATGTCATTTTGAATATAAGTTATTAATCAATCAATTATTCAATAATTCATATTTATTTTCGTAACATTAATTGTAAAAAAAAAATTAAATCAAATCATACAATTAGTATAATTTATCAATAGTTTATGTGATAAGATCGGAATATTTGTAATACAGACAATGTAATTATTGTCTATGGTGTACTATTAATATAAGCTTGAAAAAAAAACTTAAGTAAATGTAAATGGAAAAGTGTCTTTTAAATAATAAATGCATATTGGAAAAGAAAAAGCAAAATAATGCAATAAATGCATGTAGTAAAAGTAAAACAACAAATATGAGAATTGAATCCAACACCTTATACTTATAAAGTAAAATACTTAACCACTAAGATATGTCTAATTAATATATCTATTTTTCTTTTTTTTAATTATTAAAAATTAATTTTTCTTGAGCTTTGGGGAACCTATGGTGTTTGACAATTTTCATTGTCAATATTCATAACACAATAGAAATGATAGAAATTGAATCATTGACAAAATTTAGTTTATGCATATCATTATAAGGTTCTAATGTCAACTATGATAACATTATTCTAAAATGGTGACTTCAACCAATAATACATGTTATCGACTTAAGTTTGCCTAGTACTTGAAATTTCAATTCTCACATAAAGATGCAAATGACATAGCATGCTTTTTTCTTCTACTTGTTTGTTTTTGTAAAAAAGCTTACCCCATGTGATAGAAGATTTGGAATACAATCAAGCAACTTACTCGTATTTGATTTTTTCTTAAGATTCAACATACAATTTCTCATTTTATACCCAACAATCATATTAATACCATGATAACCAACATCGAAAAACTTGATGATCTATAGAGAATTCGTTTTTATTATAACCATAGACAAAAACCCACATATGCTCATAACTAAAGGTTAACTAACCATGGACAAAACCTACATATGCTCATAACTGAAGATGAACTAACTTAATAATTATTTAGTAATGCAATTTTATTTCTACTTTACGTGAATACATGTGCTAGTACTAAAAAGGGCTAAAAAATCAAGTAATGAGCAATCAAGTTTAAGTAAGTGATATTAGCTGTGTATACTAGTAATGAATTTTTCACATGTCTAAGAACTAATATCAAGTAGTTCTCACATAATTTACCAACTTATTAACTTCTAAAAAAAGAATAAGATTTCAATATTTTAATTAACCATTCAAAGCTTAAGAATTGTACTTCTTGTAATAAATTTTTGCATAGTGTTATCCACTATATTAGTGTTTTGTGCAAACATAACCTTAGCGGAGATCCCCTCACCAATGGTTGGGTTAGCTCAAAACTTACCAACCTTTAGATTATCGTTTCTTATTACTCTTTATATCATTATCTAGACAAAGCATATCATTAATCTTAAAAAGTATATAGCATACAACATATGCATAAACAAAACACTAGAGTCATACATTAAGCTACAATTGTAACTAATACATATATAAATGTGAACCAATTTCAAATGGTACACTAGAAGAAACAGTATTTAAGTATCGTTACCAATACAAAACGTACTATTATTCTTAATTGTACTTGAACTTTCAATTCTCACACAAAGATGGAAATGACATTGCTTGTTTTTATCTTCTACCCATTTGGTGCTATGAAAAAGCTTACCTAACATGTTAAAAGATTTGTAACACAATCAAGCAACTCACTCATATTTGATTTCTTAAGATTCAATAAAAAAAATTGTTATTTTATACCCAATAGCTTGATTAATACCATGATAACTCACACAAGCAATGTGGTAACCTAGAAAGAATTCATTTCTATTAGAATTGTAGACAAAAACCTACATATGCTCATAATTGGAGATAAACTAACCATAGACAAAAACCCACATGTGCTCATGATTAAAGATAAACTAACTCTATATCAATAAGATGGGAATGTAATTTTATTTCTAGTTTATGTGAATTCATGTGTTGGTTGGTGTATCTTCGTAATGTATTTTTGACACGTCTAAATTGTAACATCAAGTAGTTCTTACATCACTCACCAACTTATTAACTTCTCGAAAAAGAATAAGATTTGAATATTATGGTCAACTATTCAAAGCTTAAGAATGGTACTTTTTGCAATAATTTTTCATATAATGTTATCTTAGTATTAGTGTTTTTTGTAAACACAACCTTGGCGAAGGTCCCCTCACCAATGGTTTAATTAAGTTGATATTTACCAACCTTCATATAATAATTTTTAGTACCCTCTATATCATTACCTATACAAAGCACATTATTAATCTAAAAAGTATACAACTCAATACATACATCCATTAACAAAAAACCAAAGTTGTACACTAAGCTACAATTTTAACTAATATATATGTAAATGTGAACCATTCTCAAATGATAAAATCTAAGAAATATTATTTAAGTAATTATGGACAATTGAACTTGTACTAATATCACCTTTCATTTTAGCATCTCAACACTCTAAAACCTTCCAACAAATACTACACATATGTATGTATTGAAGGGATTGAATAAAGAGAGACCAACTATGTTGGTTGATGAGTATTAGACTCGAGCAATTGACCATAAAATGAATAACTTTATAACCAATCATAGTAACAACCATCGTAACATGATTGATAGAAACAACCATGTGCTAAATTTTTATCCACTCTTATCTATCACACCTATTGAATAACTAAGTTTATCACTAACATCACAATAATATGTAGAAGCCTCATATAATGGATTAAGATAATCAAATGAAAAATTTCTATTTCTTTCACTACTCAAGCTTATGCACAAATACTAAAATGAAAGATAGGAGTATAAACACATTTTTACCAAATTAATAGAGATTAGAGTAATACATGGGAAGCTTATTAACCTTGAATGTAAACTTTTTAAGACATTAATGTAGAAAAATGATAGAATGACTCTTCATAGAAGCTTTTAAAACTATGATAAATCAATGACAAACATAAGTTCTAACATATCAGTATCTTGGCTATATACTTAATTAAACATCAAACCAATATAAAAGACAATATGATTAGATTTTAGGTTAAAAATGATTAACTAATATGAAGGTGATGAACTTACAAGGAGAGCGATTTGACCCTTAAGGGGTTGGCTTAGTGGTTAAGGTCTAAAATACACTTATGACAACTTGTAAGAGGTTTGAGGTTTAAATACCACGGTTTTTGTATCCACCGTCATTATAAAAAAAAAAAAAAAAAATGAAAGAGTGATTTTCTTAAAGATGGAGAAAGTTGAAAAAAAGATGGAAGCTAAAAAAAAAAAGGATGTTAATTGGTTCGATAGACAAAGAAATCATCGATGCAAAAGAAATTTTTTTCTTAATGCAATACAAAGTAGAGAGAGAGGAATGAATATTTTTTACAAGAAAAGATAGAGACAAGGAAAGAGAAAACAAAAAAGAGAAGTAAAAATCAATAATGATAATATAATAGAGAAAGTTATTTCGATTATAAGTTATTTCGATTGTCCACAAACACTAAACAAGAGAGAGGAAGAATACATTTCCTTTATTATCTCTATTTCTATAATTATAATCACTATGTGAATCCTTAAAATCCCAATTTAACAACCAAGGTTAAACCTTTCACTATGCAAACCATAATTTAAAGAAAAATTTAGATCGAATTTTTCAATATAATTAACTTTTTTCCACTAAAGGTTCGATCTTAAAGAAGTTATATGCTATATATCTACTTTACTTCTTTCCTCTTTGGCATTTGGTGGGGAGAAAAAAAAAAAGAACATGTTCATGCTTTCTTTCTACTATCTCCAGAGTATACAATGATTGCTAAACTAATAAGAAAAGCGGATATTGATAATTTTCATGTTGTAATTTTAGATATTGTTAGTCTAATGTGTAACACAAACCGGAAATTATCGGTTGAAGAATAATATCTTCTTGAAAAGGGTGTATCATTTTTAACATGTAAATCACACTATACGAGATTTAAGTTTTGTCAACGAAACATTATTACAAAGTACATTCCTTGTAATAACTTTGTTATTGTAATTGAGAGGATTAGTCACTAGCAAAAGTACTCTCTTACTCTCTCATTTTTTTTTTAACTCCCCTATTGCAATGACATTTTGTTGCATTCTTTTTATTTATGATACCTTTTGACAATTTATGACATTTTGTTAGTACCTTTTTATTATGAATAATTCTTTCTTTTAATTTAATTTTTATTCAAGTAACAAATTGTATAAAATGTTATCAATGCATTTCTATGAGGTAAAAAATCGTTAAAATGATAAAAAATAATTTACATACATTTTTACAGTGACTAACTCTTTCAATTAGAAAAATAAATTGCCACAATATTTCATTGCAATAACATTAGATGCCTTATAAGAAAACGCCACATTCTTAGGAGCGTAAGCTATTAGAGCATTTGTTTCAACTACAATATTGTTATCATTGTCCTCCATAGCAATAGTTGGAGGTGGCATTTAAGTTTGTTGATTGTTGATTAGATACTTATGCTAACTGACAGCATGGAATTTAAGATGTCTATGATCGAACACTACGGACCAAACTTTGGCTCCATCATTATTCTTATGAATTGAATGCACTCAAAATAGATGACGCAGTTGCAACTAGAAGCAATAATAGTTCTGGAAAAGAAAACTCTATAACATTCATAATTAGCTAATAGCAAGGAAAGGGAGAGCAAAAACATGAGAATAACATGAGGGAGAGGCGATCATAAGTTGGTTATAATTTTACTTTTGGTAGAGATGCTATTTTTATACTTTCTTAGAGAATTTCTTTATGTATATTTATTTATATATATAATACTATACTAGATATGCCACTTATTTTGATTCTAATCTTCTATCTTGATGCTGATGGTGAAATGAGGGTTTGAATAGTTCTTCCACAATTGTGTAAGAGCCAAAACAAAAACTTGGTAACTCTTTCTTTTTATAACTTTTGGTCCTCATGCAATAAACTTACCAATAAAGTAATCATATTTAAGTTTTGGTAGCAAAATATTATTATAAAATAAATTCTTTATAACAACTTTGTCATTATAATGGAACGATTTAGTCACTAACAAATGTTATTTAAATTCTCTCTCTCTCTTTTTTATTCTTTTCATCCCTTATTGCAACAACATTTTGCTATAATCTTTTTATTTGTGATACTTTTTCACATTTTAGTTATGAATAATATTTTCCTTTAATTTTATTTATATTCAAGTAATAAATTGTAGAAAATTTTATTAATGCATTTCTATGCAGCAAAAAAATTGTTGAAATAATAAAAAAATTAATTTACATACCTTTTTGTGATAACCAACTCTTTCAATTAGAAAAATAAATTGCTCCATTATTTCATTGCCATTTAAAGAAGTCATGGAAGCCTTCTAACTTGAGGTGCCAAATTCTTAGAAGCATGAGTTGCTAGAGTATTTGGTTTATCAACAATATTGTCATCATTATCCTCTATAGTAATTGTAAATGAGGGGTTTTGACTGGAGTGATCACGTCTGAGTCATATGAGTATCGTATTACATGTGATTTCGAAGTATTGACGTGTAGCTGACACTTAATAAGATGATTGGAGAGAGAATGACCTCAAAAAAGAAACGGTAAGTACAGCAATTGATGAGGAACATGCAATCCTAAGGCACATCAACTTTGCGCTTCTTGAACAACTAGTTCTTACGCAATTGATTTCATTCTTTGCGTTCATAATAGTAATGATTTTACATTGGAATAATGTTTTTCTAATATTTGTAGCTGTGTCAAATGAGGAGAAATGACTAAATATTTATAGACTTTTGTAGTTTGATGATATTCATTAGATCATATTAGTGATTGATAAATGAGATGGAGTTTTTCTCATTCCATAATTATCTAAATTGAGTTTTTAAGAGCTTAAGGCCAACAACCTTTCTTATGGTACATTAGCCTGCTTAGGAAATGTTGGAGACAAATAAACTAGTCAAATGGTACTTATTTTGAGTTCATTAAGCCAAATCTCTTTGAGTTATTTCAATAAAAAATGAACTCCTTAGATCTTATCACCTAGTTCAAAGAGTCAAGCTCAAAATAAATATTGAGCTTAGTTCAATAATTAATACAACAATTTAGTCCTCTATAGTAATTAGAGGTAGCACATAAGCTTATCAATCGTTGATTGGATGCTCGTGCTGATTGATAGCATGGATTTCATGTTGTTTGTTATCGGACATTACGAACAATTTGGTCACACATCTAAGCTTTGGACAAACCTCTAACATCACTCCTATAGATTGAATGCACTCAAAATGATAATGTAGTTACAATTAGGAAAAATAATAGTTTTAGAAGAGAAGCTCTATAATATTCATAGTCCACCATTGGTGAGGAAAAACATAAGAGAGAGAGAGGCTTTTATAAGTTGGTTATAATTTAACTTTTGGTAAGAGGCTATTTCTATATTTTTTTAGAAAATTTCTTTATATATATATAATACTATACTAGATATGCTACTTATTTTGATTATAATTTTCCATCCTATTTGAATGGTTCATGTCACAATTCCAATATCTATATAAGAGCCAAAACAAAAACTTATGACATTTTCTTTTTATAACTTTCGACCCCTATACAACAAACTTGGTAATCATATAAGTTTTGGCAACAAAAAATTATCACTATTGTAATGACATTTTTTTGCAATCTTTTTATTTGTAATACCTTTTGACAATTTATGACATTTTGTTAATACCTTTTGGTTATGAATAATGCTTTCTTTTAATTTTATCTATATTCAAATAACAAATTATATAAAATTTTATCAATACATTTCTATATAGAAAAAAAAAATCATTAAATAATAAAAAAAATAATTTACATACCTTTTTGCAGTGATCGACTCTTTCAATTTGAAAAATAAATTGCGATAATATTTCATTGCCACAACTTCAATTTCTTGTAGTTGAAGAAGCCATGGACACCTTTTGTAAACCCTACTCCTAAGACTTGATTAAGAGTACTTTCCGAACGTTCCTAAAGATCAACTAAACTAAAAACTTAAGTTTATATTTAGAAATAAATTAAATTTTTATAATTCAAAAGCCAATTGTCGATAAAACCCGAGCTTGAAGAACTGCGAGCTCTAAAGCTACTTAAAACCCTAAACCTTAAAACCATTAAGGAATTTTAACCCTAAATAATTAATCGATAATTTAATTTGAATAATTTCATTCAACTTTAGAAAATTTCACAATTCTACAAAAATCAAATCATAAATCACAAAACAATATAAGATAAAAATCCTAAAACAATTTTCTATAAGGCTATGTCCTTATCTACATGCATAAGCCTTACACATAAATAAATAGACCAACCAATCACCTTAGATAACTTATCAATTGAGACTTGGAATCATTTATCAATTGATAACTTATCAAAATCTAGTGATAAGATAATTTCCTTATCACCTCTTCACTTATACTACATATGGACAATTTTTCATAAGAATTCATAAGCTTAACTTTAATAAAGGTGACAAGACCACTCCATGGCCTAAAAAGCCTTCCAATGGCAGATCTAAAAAGGGGAGAAAGGGGGGCCATGCACTTGTCATTCACCCATCAATCACTTCTTCTTACACATCACTATTCACCCCTTAATGCTTACATCATCAAGAGTTGCAATTGTTGACTTTTTGTAAGCTACAAGACAACACTTTCAAGACATTTAAACACTCATTTTCTCTCCATTTCCAACCGGCCACACTCTCCACCATTTCTCTCCCTTTCAATTTCACTTTCACTTCATCTTTCTCTCCTTTAAAACAAACATAAAAAGGAGAAACAACCTTACCCCACAAAATTCATTTTTCTTCCATTTTTGAAGCTTCACTCGCGGCATTTTTTTCTCTTTTTCTTGTGTCATTTCTTTCACCATCTAAGGCGTTTTAAAACCATTAGAATCTTCCATAAACCTCATTCCAAAAGACCAAAAGATTCGGGTTTCAAAAGGTGGCTAAAAGGAAGAGGCAAAGTTAAAGGCTTAAGTGGAACCTAAGTGCACAACCACCAAACTTTGCGTTAAGGACGAGTAAGTGTTTCTTGTGATATGTGAATTAGTATTTATGTTAGGAGACTTGGATTTCTTGAAGATATGAGTAAGGTTTGAGTTGTTATAGCACCAAAAATCGTTTTAAGAAACAAACCCTAAAACCCTTACATGAAGTTGAAATATGAGCATGTAAAGTGGGTGTTTTGTATAGACATTTGTTTAATGCTTTAAATGGAAGATTTTAAGTTAAGAAAATCTTGAAATGAGAACTTTAATGGAAGATAAGCATGCTGGACGTGAGGCTTCCATAGTCATTTGGATGTTGATTTTGTTCCCATTAAGTTAAACATGCTCAAATCTAAACTTAAGTTAAGGAAAAATCCACCACATGAAGTTTTATGAAGAAATCAACTTTGTATGACATGAGCTATGATATGGGAGTTGTATTAAGTATAAGATCTCTTATTTCTTTATGTGGAGTATGAGTTAAAGGATCATTTGATGGAAGAAAACTTAAGTTAAGATTTGGACATAAGTAGTCTAAGTATATAATCTACCACCTAAACTTAAGGAAATGATGAAACAAGTTGAAAAACCAAGTAAGGACCCCTTAGAACGATCATTAACAGATCTGGAACATAAGAGAAAGAAGCCTAAAAATATGATAAAAGTGAATGAACAAAGTGAAAAGATTAACCAAAGCAAGTATGATAAGCATACAAAGCCTAAAACTCAAAATCGAGCTTAAAACTTTCAAAACAAGCCTAGAACTCTAAGTTGGGCTTTCAATAAAAATCTGACCAGCACCTTAAAGTACTAAGAGAATTTGTTTTGAAGCCTATAAGAAATCCACCTAAGGCTCCATAAGCTCACCAAAATCATTAACTTTAGTTTGAACAAAAAACAAGCCCATTTGACAACTTAAACCTACTAAAGGGCCAAAGAACTGGTTGTTAGCCTTAGGAATATAAATTAAAGTTGTAAATCTGATCTCAAGGAGTATTTTAAGCTTAGGATAAAATCTAAAAACCAAGCCCAAAGAATTTCTTAAGTTATTGAAAAGCCCATTTACCAAACAAGGCCCAAAAACACTCCAACACATGAGGAACACTACTATTCTGACCCATGGATAGAATTGTATACCTCATTTTGAAAATCTAACCTTACCATGTTAAAGTACACTGGAAAATGATGAAGATTGACTATAAGACCATAAAAATTGGATTTAAAACGAAAAAGTTATAAGCAGTTGAACTTTGAGTAAAAACCGGGAAAAATTACAAAAACTAGTCAAAGATATAACTTAAGGAAAATTTACTTAGTTTCTTAAGTTTGCTTCAATTCCTTATAAAAATTATTTCAATGACTAGGGGACACCGTTTATGGAGACGACTTGCCTTCGGATTATTTTGACTGACCTACATGGCAGAGTGAGTAAATTCCTGATGACTCTTTACTTGATTGTGCTTATAGAATAGATGCACTTAAACTTATATATATATAAATTTGGATACTTGTGGGATATGGGAAATGCATGTGTATGAATTTGTGGGTGAATGCGATGACTTGATAATTATATATAATAATGGAAATTGTTTGCATTATATATATATGTGAATTGTATGGAATGAAATGGTTTGATCACCCTGAAAATCGAGTTAATCTCTTATGCAATTAAGAAATCAAAATGAATCATGCATACCCCATATTGTATACGGATAACACCGACTGCCGTTTCACACAGAAGATGGGAAGGGATTCACAGGAATACGAGTTTCTTGCAGGATTGAGCACTAGCTACACCATCATATATATTGAGTCTCTGTCTTAAGCTGATAAGCTTACTAGGAGCCAGGAGACGCCAACTGTCGGCGAGGGGCCAAGTCTTGTGGCTTCTGCTTAGGGCGTGTATTTGTGGATTACGGGGGCCACCACACCGCTAGACTTGGGATTTTAAAAGATATGATTTGATTTGATTTTGGTAAAGGAAGTATATATATATATATATGTAGAGTTTTGTTTTGGTATGAGCACGATAGTACAAATGAAATAAAACCCAAGGTCTAGAACCTGGATTTTGGTTTGGGTCGGTTAATTATCTCCAAACTCCGACTTCAGGGGGCATAATTCTGAGTCGTATGTAGTTCCTAGGTCACTGCATGCGTTGTTCGGCATACTGGTTGTTCATGTATTCATATGATTGTGCATATAATAAATTTCTGCTATGTGGTACTGACGAGGGTATTTATCTCACTAAGTGTAAGCTTACATCCCTATAGATTTTTGTTGATGCAGGAGAACCTCTTCGTCAATCTGAGCCAAGGTATGCCCGTGGTAAGTCTCGTGTAGAGACTGGTTGGAGCGATCAGAGAGCGAAGATGACATTTTGTAATAGATTATAGATATTTAGATACTTTTATGTTTTTGTGCATAACTTAGATTTTATGCAGTTCCGTTATGAACTGCATTTGTTTGTAATATTATTTTGGTGTGGATCTCACGAGCCCACACAATTAGTTAAATTATAACATAGAAGAAATTTTAGTTTAATTTGCTCTATATTACTAGTTTATGGGCCTAGTAGTAACGTATAATGGAAGGAGCCTTGTGTATCGTATGAAAGGCCTATGATCAGCAAAGGGGTTGATAATAGACCTTTATACGGTACACAGTGACCTATCACGACAACGATACTGTTGAGTCGTTATACCTTCTAACCGGAGGAGCCACATTCTTAGGAGCACAATCTAAAGTGGATTGATGGGGGAGTATAGCTTTGACATCATGCTAGTTAGCAAAAAATTACGTATGGTGTTTGCATCGGACATGGTTTGATCATGCATAGAATATGATCAATGACTTATTTAGAGTTCCTTATATATGTAGCAATAAAAATACGTAATGAAGCAATAAAAATACGTAATGATTCTGTTTTTGTTGCATCTATATAATTTTATAATTTGCAAGATCCATTTTTCCACAACATAGGTAAGAGAATTAGTAGGTAAGTCTTGAAGATACTTCTAGGCCTAGAGCATGATTTAGAAAGGAAAAGCAAACATATGCTTAGTCCATCCCTGTTATAATTGTAACTTATTAAGCCTATATAATCAAATATATTTAAAAGTTATAACCGTTGATCTTTCCGAGTAGTTTATTCCCAATATTTTTGTAATATGAGGTTTAGGATATATTTTTTTTAATTATGTAATGTTATTTTGAAGTTGTGATTAGACGTCTCGCATGTTTTTGGACCAGAATTATTAGAGCACTTATAGAAGTATTCAATCTCTTAGAGTTGTTTATATCAGGTTGTTATGATTAGCGTGTCCTATGGGCATCAATATTTATATAAGATGATAACATTGCTTAATGTTATTTAACATATGTCAATTCCATATATATATATATATAGATCTTATATATAATATTGAAGTAAAAATATATTCTGAGTGTAAGAACAACTTTTAAATTAATAACATATCAAATGTTGAACCATGCATTTTCAAATCAACTATAGAATTACGCATGACTTATTATTTAAACAAGAGATATACATTGTAAGGTTCAGCTTTATATGAATATAAAGTTAGACTTGGGATGACAACCTCATATAATATGCTAAAAAGTTAGACTTGAAACACTTAATAGTCTAATTATATCCCCTAACTAAACCAAATTCTTACATAACCAATTAAAAAAAATACATGTTCTATTTTTATAAATACTAAAACAAAAGTGCTTTGTTTAAAAACGACACCTTACTAAACCAGGTAGCTTGATTGAACTCGTATACACTTAGCACACAAATTGTAAACTAAGGGGTGTCTTGACATGTACATGAGAAAAGTATGAATGGTACTAAATAAATTACATGTTTGAAAATGTGGCATATAATTGTTAATAAAATCCCAATAGGTGTATATGTAAATATTGGCTTTTAAAATTTATATATTATAATCAATATTTATACATCACTCATTTGAATACAAAACGTATTAGTATCAGAATTTTTTCAATTTACACTTACAACAAAATCAACAGAACATATATTTGTGGATAAATTCGTATTCGTTCATGATATGCGAGCATTAGGTTCAACTAAATAATAAAATAAATAAAATAGAATTAAACAACACTTTAGGTGTAGGCCATGTACCAGCTGCACGCAACCATAACGAGGCCCCAAAAAAAGAAATAAAATTAACGGGTAATATGTGCTGAACTATTGAACCATTTGATTGAAGATAATTTTGTAGATGTATAAGGTAATATGGATGGTGTGGGAAAAGTCGGGAGGGTTGCTTGCAGAAGATCCTGCACCAGTACTTGTATACTATTCTTTTTCTCATTATTTCCTCGGCAACAAAAGTATGTAAAAAGAATAATTTTTATTTTTTGTCCTGGAATGTGCAACATGAAGATTAAATGTATAAGATATTTCGTTTGACATTAAAATATAATCACCATCTTCAACTATAGCATACAAAAACCATTAAGTTAACAAGCTAAAAAACACATTTTGCTACATCAGATGCCAAAAGTAAATCCACAACGTAGTAAGCACGCGAACATCAAGGCCGGATGAAGGCATAGGGATGACATGGTCAGCGTCAATGTTAGAGAAACAAATTATGCCAAAGGAGGGCAATGATCACTACGGGTGTCACCAATATTTTCAAAGTCAAAGTTCAGTTTTCTTGATCAACTTAATAATAAAGCATCCTTGCCTGTCTTTCATATTGTTTCCATCTCTCCCTTCCTGCAATAATGAGTGCAAGTTTTTTCCTAAAGATGCTTTATATTGCTCTCAAGATCTTGAATTTCCAAAGGAAGGCGATGATCACTAAAGGGTTTCACCAATATTGTTTCCATCTGGTTCAACTATTGTGGCAAGCTTTTTCTTGAGATGACTCCGAAAGGGCTTGATATCAAATCCATACTTCTCCATGTCAAGTAGAGAATCTAAATGGCATTTGAAACTCCCTTTAGGATCAATGAACTTTAGTATAAATGCCTTTAACACTCTACTCGCAAATATATGTAATACCACTAGACCCTAGTGGGCATTATAATTGAAGTGGTATCAGAGCTAAGGTTGAAGGATCTTAATGGAAATTAGGATGAAGGATCAAGAGGTGAACTAAGATGATGATCATAGAAGGCTTAGGTGAGATTATCCAAAGTTCACTAAGTTGATGATTGTAGAGATCGTAGGATGATGAATCATAAGATAAGTTAGGCTATTAATCATGGAACAATCTAGGGGGTCGATCTTTAAGGTGGAGAATTGTTAAGCAAACTATGAGTATCTTGCATGCTGTGACTACTAGAATGTTATATTGCATTGTTGTGTGTGCTTTTTATTTCTAGTTAACTCACTTGTTTAGCTATTATATTTCTTGTCTCTCTCTTTCAATCTTATTTCTTGGCTATCTCTTTTTCTTTTATCTATTATTCTCCATTTTTCCTCTTGTAGAATGCTACCTAAGAGGATCTTAGGTCTAGGTTCTACTTTTAGAGGTGAGCAGGACGCCCTTAATGATAGATTTCAGCTTAGGCCTCAACTTAGAGAGGTTTGGGTAAATATGAAGGCATGTGAGCTTAAGGTGATTAGGGGAGATGGAGATAGGCTCCTGATACTACTACTACTACTATCTTGCTAGAGATTTTGAATCATTTGGTTGGGGTCCTGGCTAATGGGAATCAGACCACTAAACCTTTGACCTAAGCTCGAGCTTGGGGATTGGAAAGTATGGCAAAGCGAGTTTTCTCTTTTCACCCTACAATTGATGAGTCTGAGTTGCTATAATCTACGAACCTAATACCCTGTTTGAACTAAACCCTCTTATATCTATTAATAGTCTCTAGTTGCTGATAACGGATGCACCGAACAATAGCTCAATCTGCTTAACCAATAGTACTGTTGACCTGAATATGAACTGCCCCGACAGTTTGACCCCTCATACATCTACTCGACCAAAACCATACTAACCTCTAGCTCGGTAGTATTAGTGTCGAGAACCCTAGCACACATCTACACCCATGTCTTCTAAGAAGGACCCCTAGGTCTACTCGATACCTCTATTCAACACTTTAGCTAGGCAATCACCAACCTAATCGTACAGCTTATCTACTTTTACTAGAAAGTCACCTATCCATACAAAGCCATGTGTTCGAGTAAACATATGACAAAATCCTCTATACAAGACGGATTTTTTTCTTAATTTTCTCTATATGCCCTTTTCCATTTTTGAACATTAGTTCTTTAGGGCTTTACTCTTTTTAGTCATTTCCATTGATAGTTGTTGCCTTAATATTTTGGGTATAAATACCCATTGTAAATGTAATCGCATTGTCATCGTACATCATATATTAAATATACTATCCCTTTTTGTGAGTTAAGTGTGCTTACTTTCCTCTTTCACTCTTATCTTAACTCTAAAGTAAGGTTAGGTAGCGAGTATTCTCATTAGACTAGCTTATGTGTCATATCGAGTTGAGTTGTGAATTCTTGGTAGTTCCTAAGTGCATCATTTCCTTGGAGCTAATTGTAGGATTTGCCTATTTTACTTTCATTGGTTTTCGTGCATTTCTCTTTCCATCTTCGTTTTCAAGCTTTCTACAAGCTTAGACCCACCTCAATAACATTGCCATTGTTGACCTTCGGTCCAACATATCATCTTGGTATTAGAGTGAATGTTTGTTTTGAGTAAGTTGCATTTAAGCTTTCTTATGACTAGTGTTTGTTGTAGCAGTATGCTACAGATGTGTAAAGATTAGTTATGAGTATTTGAGTAAGTAAGAAGATGTAGTAATATGTTGTCGTTGTGTACTTTGTTTTGTGCTTTTTGAACATATGAAAATAGAGTAAATTTCGATTGGATTTGTTGTTCTTCAAAAATAATCAATGTGATGATAGTTAGCTTAAACTTTTGTATGGAGATGAGTGTATGTGTGTGTCAGTTGTTTGAGTTAAGAAGGTAGTTTCTATTGTTTTGAGGATTCTGCGTTTGTTTATTGAGTTATGTTAAGAGGATGACAAATCCTAATGTCAATACTAGTATTAGAGATGATAATAATGGTGTTATCCACCATGGACGACAACCCCAAGGCACCCCTTAAAGTACAGATGAACGAATTAATAAGATGGTTAACCTTATAGCCAACCTTACTGGAGTTGTACATGCATTAGCCTTTTGACCTACCGAGGCTATACAAAATACTCCCCAAGATGTTGAACCTATGAGGACATATCTTAGCTTGACAAGATCAAGGTAAAGGAGCAAGAGGATGTGTTAGGAGAAGGATTGACCTGGGTGATATGGATGAAGGAGAAGAGGAGTATAATGAAGAAGAGGAGAGACTCAAGCACCACAAGTTGTAGACTATGTGAAGCTACAAATTTTGAACTTTAATGGTTCTAAGGATGTAGATGACTATCTAGATTGGGAAGAAACGATTAAATGCATTTTTTACTATTATCAATATGAGGACGGTAAGAAGGTTAAGGTTGCTATTGTAGAATTCTCAAGGTATGATGCGTTATGGTGGAATAACTTTTAGACCATGAGGAGTCGAGAAGGATACTGAGAAGTTAGCACCTAGCTCAAGATGAAAAGAATTCTTGGAAATAGGTTAGTGCTAGATACCTACCTATGAGATACTTTTACTACACTTTATGAGCTACAATAAGAGTAGTCAAACTATTGATGAGTATGTTTGGGAGTTCTAAATGCTTACGATCCAATGTGAGGTGGATGAGCCATTGGCCTGAACAATGTATGGATTTCTTACTGGATTAAGAAGCAACATTTGAGGTATTGTAGAATTCCAATGGTTTATTGCGTTGGACTAGGCTATAAGAATAGCTTAGTGAGTGGAAAGATAGAGGAGGAACAGGCCGAGCCAACCTCCAATATCTGACTTATATAATCAACTTGACTAACTTAGGGAAGTTACCAAGCCCAATAAAGTACCGAGTTGAAATAAAGAATAGACGTCAAAGTTGAATAGAAGAGTTAATTAGCTGATAGTAATGTGTAATCAAGAACCTATGAGAAGGGATAAGTGTCTGGGAGGAAGATGAGCTAGATCAAGTGCTTTAAATGTCAAGGGTTTGGGCACATGACTACTCAATATCTAAATTGAAGGGCCATGATTATCAAGGGAGATGTCTCGAAGATTGAAGTAAATAGCACAAATGAAGAGCCAGACGAGGAAAAAGAAGTGAAAGAAGAGATTGAGGTTAATATGAGTAGGTTGAGGACTTAGAAACTAACCTTGGCTATCCAACATTTGATGAGTATAGAACCTTCTACCAAGGGGGTATAGAGAGAGAACTTATTCCACATCACTTGTAAGGTAAATAATCAAGTTTTTGTGCTCATTGTAGATAGTGAAAGCTACACTAATGAGGCATCTGCCATCTTAGTTAAGAAGCTCAAGTTGCCTATTATCTCATACTCGAAGCCAGATAAGTTACATTGGCTAAATGAGAGATGAGCATTGTATGTCACTTAACAAGTAATACTGTTGATCTTTATTGGTAATGACTATGGTGAAATTCTTTGTGATGTGTTACCCATAGTTGTGTCACATGTATTGCTTGGAAGACCTTGGCTTTTTGATCGAAGGGTTATTCATGATGCTTTTAGGAACATGTATGTGTTTGAGAATGATGGTAGGTAAATTACCCTAAACCCCATGACACTAAGCTAAGTAAGTAGACTGCAAGTTAAGTTGGCTCAAGGAACTAAGAAGGCTTTGTTTCTGAATCAAGCTAAGCTATGAGAGGTTCTTAAAGTTGACACGCCGACTTCTTATTTGTCAAGTAACTATTAGAATTAAAGGAGCAAGTAGAACTTACTATAGAGATTAAAGAGCCATTGGATGAGTATGCAAACGTGTTCTTAGAACAATTACTAAAAGGGTTACCCCTTTCTAGTGTACAGAGCATTACATTGAATTGATACGCAGTGTTGCCTTGCTAAGCAAATCAACTTATAGAATAAATCATGAGCAAGCTATAGAGCTTAAGAAGCAAGTCAACTAATTATTAAAGAAGAGATATGTGAGAGAGAGTCTTATCCCTTATACTGGGCTTGCATTGCTTGCACCGAAGAAGGACGGGACTTGGCATATTTGTATAGATAACAGAGATGTCAACAAGATTATAATCAAGTACCGATACCCCATCCTATGGCTAGATGATATGTTAGATGAATTGAGTGGTGCGAGAGTATTTAATAAGATTGACTTAAAGTTAAGGTACCACCAGATTCGAATGAGATAAGGGGCTGAATGGAAAATTGCTTTTAAGACCCAACATAGCCTATATGAGTAGATAGTCATGCCTTTTGGATTATTGAACATAGTAAGCACTTATATGAGACTAATGAATCATGTTTTGAAAGATCTAATTGGAAAATTTGTTGCCATCTACTTTGATGACATCCTTGTCTATAACGCTGACCTAACAATGCATATTGACCATCTTCAAGTTGTTTTCGATGTCCTTCGAGCAAAGAGATTGTTTAGAAATATAAAGAAATGTTGTTTTTGTTAGGAAGAAGTAATCTTTCTAGGTTATATGGATAGTAGAAAATGATTGAAAGTTAATGAAGAAAAGGCACAAGCCATTGTTGAGTGGCCAACCGCAACCTCATGTGCTAAGATGGGAAGTTTCCATGGATTGGCATCATTATACCGATACTTTATCCATAGCAATACCTTTGATTGAGCTAATAAAGAACAATGTGGAGTTTAAGTGGGGAGAGAAAGAGGAGAGAAGTTTTGTTGAGATAAAAGTAAGGTTGACCTCTACCTTAATCTTGACTTTACTAGACTTTAATAGAGTGTTTAAGCTTTAATAAGATGCCTTAGGTGTCAACATTAGAGCTATGCTGATATAAGAAGGCTGACCTATTGCTTATCACAGTAAGAAGCTCAGAGGAGCACAATTAAACTATTCTATACATGATAAAGAACTTTTAGCCTTAATCTAAGCTCTTTGCATATGGTAATGTTACCTTCTGCCAAAAGAATTTGTCATATACACAGATCATAAGTCTTTAAGATATTTGTAGAGCCAATCCAAGCTTTCCAAACGCTAAGCTTGATGGATTGAATTTTTGGTGAAATTTAATTTTGTCATCAAATATAAGCAAGACAAGAATAATGTAGTTGCTGATGCCCTGTTAAGGAGACATGTTCTTCTCACTGAGTTGTAGACCAAGTTGTTAGGGTTTATGTAAACCTCTAAAATTTTTTATCTAGCTTTTGCAATGGACTTAATTATGTTAGACAATTTAGGAGTTGACAAGGCTAATGAAAGTGGAAACCCTAAAAGAATTAATCAATCGCATAAGAAACTTTTCTACCCTAAATGTATTTAAATGCTAAAGATTTCATTCAAAAGTGATAGAAACCCTAAAATGATCACCTTAAAGACATATGTGCACTAATTCATCATGATATACCCTAAAACCCTGAATTGGTAATATAATCCTTATATTTTGCCAAATCATTAGTAAAAGGTTAGAGACGACTTTCATTTATGCATATATGTTTTAAATCCTCAAGTAATCCTTTAGAAACTAAGATAATGAATCATAGATTACATTTATCTCTTAAGTATATGATTAAGATAGTATTATATAAAGTTAGAGGTATAGTTGAAGATTAGGCTAAATGTAGTGAACTTCAATACCTTAATTAGTATTTTTCATACTAGTTATACTAAGTAGTTTACCAAATGATGTTTATAGGTTATAAATACCTAAAGTAGGACCTCGTCATCTATTTTTACTAATCAATTCATCAAATACTTCATTTCCTTAATTTTTCTCTTAATTTCCCTTAATTACTATATTATGTGTACAAAATTATATATGTTTAAGGAAAGTTGACCAAGTTAACACATGTTGACTAAAGTCAACAATTTGAAAAGTCAATAAAAGACACTAATGCATAAAGAAGATATTTAAACACCTAATGATGGCTTGTCTTTCCTTTTCTTTTGGTTTTTCTTTTCTCCCCCTCTTCTTTAATTACCGCCCACTTATCTCTTTCTAGACCCCACCATTTTCCTTTCTTCCATAATAAAAACAAAACAAAAAAAGCCTTTCCATTGCCGTGAGCTTCCATCTTCCATTTCACTTTCAATACTTTCCTTTTTATCTCCATAATTCCAACATAAACTAAGGTATGTACTTAAGTTACTTTATGTTGCTTTATATTATCCATTAGTTAGGTAATTAGGTAGATTGGATAAATAGACATGTGTTAAGTATGATCTTGAAGAATAGGACATAAAGTTCCCATCTTTAAGTGTAGGAAATTAGGAATCAAGAAGAGGAGGAAAGGAATACATGTGTATGTGCTCTTAAGTATGTGTATATAAGGAAATACCAAAAGAATACTAGTATGAGAATCTTTGTACATGGCTATTTACTATGTATATAACCTAAATTAAGATAAAACCTAACTATACATACCTATACTATACCAAATACACACTTAAAAACACAAAAGAATGGAATTAGGAAGATTTTCTTAAGAGGAAAATTAGGCATACGAAATTGTACAAAAATACGTATATGACCGTATAGGTATATGTGTATGTATACAAGTATAAATATATGTTTAAGTATACTAGTATAAATATATGTTTAAGTATACTAGTATACATATAAGTATAGTAAAGGTATATGTACATAGTAGTTTAATTGAAGTGTACATAAGTCATTAAGACATTATATAAGCATGAGGTAAGGCTTATGTAATTAAATGATGAAGTAAGCAATGAGGTAATCAAAAGATGACATAAGCAATAACATAAGTAAATGATGATGTAAGTGATGACATAAGCATAGGTTTAAAAAATGAGAAAATAAGAAGAGTGTATAATAATTAGGTACCTAACTTAGTAAACCTTAAGACACCTTCTAAATTGGATTATACTTAATTAAGTACATGAATTAGCAATAGCAAAGTGAAATTCTCTAAGTATAAAAATTTAAGGGTTAACTAAATCATTAAGTATAAATAAAGGATATAAATATGAGTAATAAGATTAATTAAGTTTTCATAATTAAAATTTCTATAAATTTAGTCCATATTGTAAAACACGGGTCTTAACGTCCAAAATGGACATCACTGTGTGAATGTATGTCTGAAAATGATGAAAAACGACTATAAATTCATAAATATCAGAAATACAATGAAAAAGTTACATATGATTAATAATAAAGTCTAACTAGATAGAAGTTGATAGTAATTTAAGTAGAATTAGACAAATGGATATTTAGAATTATTTGTTAATTCAATTACTTATTAGCATTATCATATCATAATAATCAAGTGATCCCGAGGTAAGCGAGGATCTTCCGTTCGATTACTACGATTAGAGCGAGTCATCATGGCCGAGGAGTATTTACCCTATGATTCCATGCTTGTATGTGACTGTAGATAGTAAACTTAAATATTATTGTTAATTGACTACTGTATGGGGTTTAGGAAAATGCTTGTGTATGTTGTTATGTACTGAGTTATGAACTTACACTAAGTGCAGATAATGCTATGTTTGTTGCATGGTAGTGTAGTAAATGATTGTGTGTATTATTGGATGGTCATAGCATAATTTGAACATAATTATACTCGGCTTATAAAAGTTTACAAATATAGAGTCTGAAACGTGTCTAAAGTCAGACTAATATAAAAATTTCATATTCAAATCTATATTTAATCAAAAGTACTCTTTGTCCTTAACTAGCTCCCACACTGACCTCGTAGAGAAAACTAACCTCAAGCATGTGACGGCCCGACTCCACAAATAGGTTGGCCTGCGAAAGAAGACTACAAGGGTATAAGCTAACTAGCTTAGTGAGATATTTTCCCTCAACCATGTAGCAATCAAGTTTATACAACAGTTAAGTTCAACCAAATGAATGCATGAACAAGTAGTATGCCAAACAAATACATGCAGATGATTAGGTATTGCATGCAACTCATATTTAACACCCTCCGAAGTCAGGGTTGGAGATTCATCGGTACAGTTAAATCCATGTATCATATTAGAACTTATTTCCTAACAAAACTCTACATTTCGTATTTAAAATGTAATGGTACATCCATTACTATCCTTATCAAAATGAGTTCTACATATGATTGTGAGTAGGTTCACGTAGCCCTTACTCACCCCTAAACGAAGGCCTCTAGACTCGACTTATAGCCAGGCGGTTGACGCCTCCAACGCCTAGTCATCCCGCGAGTAAGGGTAAGGTCATATTACACGTGTGTACCGTACGAAATCAATAACAATCAATAATCAACCCACGTATGGCCTCTTGCTACCTCCGTATAATGTGACTGCCCAGAATTATTTATGCAGTGCATGATTTATGCATGATCCAAGTTAACTTTTTCTAATCGAATAAACAGTTAAGTCATTTAATTAGTGATCATTCCAAGTCACAAATAATCAATCTAGTGAATCTACTATGCAACAAACATTATATTATTGAAATTTAAAGTAGATTTACCATTAACAACAATTATCATACATAAACATAACCTAACCCTATACACATTTATTCATAAATCATAATTTAGATTCACTAATTACAAGTACAAACAAGTATGGAATCATAAGGAAAACTCACTCAGTCATGGCTAGCTCAATAGTTGTAGTAGTCTGTAGGCAACTTAAGGTCGATATTAAAGTCATCTAAGAATAATGAATATTTTGTAAGTTTAGGAATTTAAAGTTAACTAGTGCTATAATTTGTAAGGTTTACTTTACTTAGTTACGTGAAATTGTCGATTTGAGCCTTTTATCGAATCGCATGTAACTTTTTTGTTTTAGCTCGGACTATTATGAACATATAGTCCATTTTGATCGTTTTCGAACGTATTTTCTCGTAATGAGATCCGTTTTGGATGTTGTGACTCATAACATAAATTGTGATATAAAAATATTACAAAAATTATTATTTAAGTTTAAAAATTATAAAATATTGATTTTCGCTTTTTCTTAACATATTTATGATTTAATAATTATTTAAATAATATATTTGATATTTTTATTATTTTGAGCGCATTTTTTCTATTTTTGAGATTTTTAACTTTATTATGATTATTATCATTATTATTATCTTTATTATTTTTACTTTTTCTCATTTTCTTCTTTATTATTTCTCTTATGTACTTCACGATTATACATATATATATTAATATATATTTTATAATTTATTTTATTGAAAAATCTTAAATTACGATATCATATATATATATATACATATACACCTTATATATTTATGGATTTAGTAAATATATTATATATACTAATACATATTCAGTATACCACTTATATATATATATATATATAATATACATTATACGTATTATATATGTATATGTATTTATTTAAAACATATTCTTATATACACATTCATGTATTTATATATTTGTATTTATTTATATATATAAGTCTTATATACATAAATATGAATACATACAAATATCTTCGATTTTTATACATATAATTACCTCTAATGAAGGTATTCTACTATATATATATATATATATACTATACGATTATATATATATGTATACAAAAGTGATTATACAAGGATACACACATATATATATATATATATATAGTTACGGTACAAAATATGTATATTAAATAAATAATACTAATTATATGTATTTCAAAAAAATACATAACACATATTCTTATGTATAATATACCTATGCATATACATGTATACATACCTAATCTTATACATACATACACTACTCAATTTATGTATTAGTGTATATATACATGTATTAACAATATTGTATTTATAAGAAAATACTATACAAATACATATATATACTATATAATATACATCTACATAAAAACAAATTCTTACCTATTTCTTTTAATTTCTTTCTTCTTCTTTTCTTCTTCTTTCCTTCCTTTTTCCTTCCTTTTTCCTCTTCTTCTTTCCTTTTTCTTTTCTTCTATTCTTCACGTTGTTGCTTCCAGGTTTCTTCTTTTCTTTTCCTTTCAGTTTTATTTGTGCTGAATGTTTCCAGATTTTTGCATTCTTTTCCTTTTATTTCACGTATACATTAGCTTAGATTATAAGCTAAATCTTGGATAATTATTACAATATTTTTGTGTATTTAATTAATTAACACTTGGCACTTGGAAATCCATCACGTGGGCTGTTGGTTAGTGTTTTATTTTGCTGATTTTTGGTTCCGTTTTGTGCAGGATAAGGAATTGAAATGAGAAAGAGAAGATAGAAAAGAGATAAATTGGAAATAGAAGAGAAGGAAAATGAAAATTATTAACAAATATATGTAATTTTTTGAATCATATAAATTGTAATGATTCTCCTCTTAAATTATTTTTCAAATTTTTGTGAAATTTTATCAATTCAATTAGTACTCGTTACAATTTTAATTTTTATAAGTTATTGTGGCGATTTCATTAAAATTTCGTACGAATAGGCGATTTAGTCAAAAATTACATTCGACTATGATTTTATTACTGTTGAGTAATATTTAACTATTTTATAGGTTTATGTTTATGATTTTAGGGTTTCGAGCAATTTCGGGTTCAATTTTGATTAATGGTGTAGAAACTAGTTTTAGGGTTTTAGTAAGCAATTTAGAGTTTCGATCAGTTCCTAAGGTTTTGTTGTCAGTGTTATATTTGATTTATTAAATTTCATAATCTTTTATTGTTACTAGCCTTGTCGACTTACTGTACAGTTTAGGGCACTCAGACTTGAGTTAAGATTTAACTACTTATTTTTCTTAGGGTTTATAGGGATTGTTATTATTAATTTATTTGGTTCTATACGATGCACTCGTACAAAATGACCTTACTCTGGCCCGCAGGAACACTAAGTGTTGGAGGCGCTAACTGCCTAGCTAAGGGTCGAGTCTAGAGACCTTTATTTTGGGGTGAGTATAGACTGTAGGGGCCCACTTACAATTATATTAGAACTTAGTTTTTATGAAAATAAAAGAATTATTTGATTTAAGTATGGAACGTAGAGTTCCGTAGTAAAGTAAGTTCTAGTATAATACTTAGATCTGATTGGTGTCATGTATACTCCAACCCTAACTTTAGAGGGCGTTAAATCTGAGTTACATGTATTAACTAGTTAATTATACGTATTGTTTGGCATTCTGGTTGATCATTCATTCATTCATATGCGTGAATATAATGTACTTATAACTTACTTGTGGTGTGGTTGATGGTTTTGCTCACTAAGCTTAAGCTTACACCCCTTTAGACTTTTGCTGCAAGATAACCTATTCGTAGAGGTTGGCAGAGGGATGCCACAGGTTAGCTTGGGGACTTGAGCAAGAGCGAGCAATCCTGTGTATTGAGAGAGAATAGTTTATGTAGACTCTTACTCTTGTACTTATTTTTTACTTGTATTATGGACTTAGATTTACTAAATTACTGTATATTGTAAGCTTTGTAGTTCAAACTTTATATAAATATGTTTATGTGATGATATCATGTGAATCTGTGTGTTCTTGGCAAACTAGTGGTTGTAGAGCCTTGTATATTGTACGAAGAGTTCTTGATTGGAAGGGTAACCAATCAGGGGTTCTTCGTACAGTATACGGTGTCTGCTATGACTAGGCCGTCCTCAGTTCGTGACAGATTTAGTGGTATCAGAGCATGAATACAAATAGGACAATTAAAACACTGGCCCTAGACATTTTGATAGCCTACTTAGTAAGTTTAAGTGGGGGTAGAACCGGGTTAAGTATTTAAACTTTTATGCTTAAACTATACGATTTATATTAACTCTATTTTAAAATCTAATATAAGCCTTGTTGAATTAGTAGTCGACATTACAGTTGATGACTAGATGGGTCGTCTTTAGAAAGTAGTGGGGCGAGACACTATTTAGTTATCGGCGACGTTTGTAGATCCTTTGTGAGGATTTGGCTTTGGTGAGTAGACCTCGTACATTACTGGAGATATTCGTCGCTTGGGGTCATGGGTTGAATAGCTATTGGCAAGAGAGAAGGAATTTTTGGAGCTTATAGATTCTTGGTGACATACTAGAGAACGAGGAGATGATGTACCTACTTGAGTCTGAAAAAAACTCCGCTTATCCTCATGGATTGGTCTTTCTTGTTTATGGGGAGCCTAGACTAGTGCCCCCTTCATTTGCTTTCTAGGAAGATGTAGGTTGCGGTCTTACTTTAGTTATTGATAGGTGAGTCGATCACCCAAGGATTTATACTTCTGGGCATGTTGGCACAGTAGCAGAGTTTGGAGTGAATGAAGTTGGGAATTTTAATCCACTACTACTAGAGAATGAGCCTGAGCCAGAGATCAGATTGGATGCCTTAGCTTTGTATCTTGAGCGTCCTCAAAGATTTCATCTTGCTTCAAATCCTATTCCTGAGTTTAAGTACTCTCAGGTGGATCTAAGGCTTCCACCTAAAGTTTTTGCTGGAGGAGATCCTAATGAGATGCTGATGATTCAGCCGGATCCCTTAGATTTCTGGTTACCATGAGAATGGGCTCGACAAGCCCCTAGTGAGGAATTGGGAGTGAATTATAACATTGGCTCTGTCTTTAGAGTTCCTGAGTATGTACCTCGAGGTGACCCTAGTGCTGGACCGTCATCTTACCCAGGATGGATAGAGTAGATGACTTGATAGTATGAGTATGTAGTGGCTATGTGACTTCAGAGCGATCATGCATGTCACTTTTGTTTGTAAATATTAAGATTGTGTATGATCGTTTTGTACTCTGAGTGTTACTTGTGGTGAGGATGATATGTATAAGAACTAGAAGTAGTAGATAGTTAGGTTTGACTAAGGCTATGTAATATATGAAACTAGTCCTTTAGGCATAAAGTTATATGGATGTAAACTCCTTTTGTTTATAAGAAATGAAAGTTGTAGTTTATGTACCATAAGTGTTAAAATAATTATGTTTACTTTCATTTACAAAATGAATGTTAAACTTAATTATTTATGACTAAGTGTTTCTTACTAAAGTTTGGAAATAAATTTTCAATCAGAACAGGCATAGAAAAGGACCCCCAGTTGGAGCTCCACCTACTCCAGAGGAAGAACCTCATATGTAGCGGGACCGTACTAATGAGATATTAGCTGCAATATAGGTACGAAATGAGTTGTTGAAGGTATTTTTGGAAAGGGAACGTACCCCACTTGTACCTGCATCACTAGTAGATGTTGATAGAGAAGTACCCTTACCTCCTCCTCCTCTACCTCCAGTAGGTTAGGCAGGAATTATGCCATCAGCACAGCTTGCTTTGAGATAGCAGCGTAGTATTTGCCTAAGTTCATTCGCTGCAACAAGTATTTTGAGGGCTATGCTAGTCGACCAGATGAAGCTGAAGATTGGTTAAACCAGATTGAGCGATCGTTTGAAGCTTTTGAAGTACCACGACACTTTTGGCTCACTTATGGGACTTATATGCTTAAGATGCGAGCACAGACGTGGTAGGAATTGAGACAAAGGAGTTTAAGAGATCTAATCACTTAGGAGGATTTTAGACAAGAATTTCTGGCTTATTACTTTCCTGGAAGTTTGAGGATAAGATATAGTGAAGACTTGTTGGACATAATGAAGGGAATAAAAACTATGGAGCAGTATGAATCTGAATTCAATAGATTGTTGCAGTTTGCACCGCTAGAATATCAGACTAGTGATTGACTAAAGATGCAGATATTTTCTCAAGGATTAGATCTTGAGATGAAGAGAATGATGATAGAATTTGAACCACGAAGCTTTATAGATATGGTTGAAAAGGCAAGAGTGTTGGATATAGCAAAAAGATAAAGTGAGGAAGCAAGCAGAAGAAAGGTTAATGTATTTGGGAAGCGACCTTTTGAAGGACCTAGAAGGAGTAGCAATAGCAGTAGCAGTAGTAGTAGCAAATTCAGAAGGATTATAAAACCCCAAGTTCCTATTCAAAGGAAAGCATTTGGCGGAGTTGTTAAGTGCCGAAGATGTAAAGGAAATCATTATCCTAGGGAATGTCCACAACTCCAAGGAAAATGTTTCTTCTATGGTGATAGTTTACATCGGGTGACAGACTGTCCAAAGAAAAATACTGTTACATGTTACATTTGTAAGAAAGTGGGACGTTTCTCTACTGCATGTCCATAGCATTCTACTACCACTGCTCAAGCAGCTAAACAACCACCACCAGTTGTTGGACGTCCGGGTATAGGGAGAACATTTGGAGGACCAACATTAGGAAATACTCGTTCAGCTTCAGCTAACACTGCTCGGGTATATAATTTGGAGGGTGAGTGGATCTATGAAGACATTTCCAGAGAAGAACTAGAGGATTATGGTAAACTTGAAGAGATAATAGGAGCTGAGCTTATTGCAGGTATGTATTTTTAAGTATTTTCTTATGAATTATTGAGATTTGAGTATTTAAAGTGCAGTTATAGTAGGGAGATAATGAGTATGTAGAATTAAGAAATAAGTAGAAAATAAGAATTACGATAGTAAAAGTATAAGGAGAAAACTTTTTATCATGATTCAAGACATATTAAGATAGATGGACAATCTGTTTATACTTTGTTTGGTACGGGAGCTATGTATTCCTTTATATCACCTGAAGTAGTGAAAAGAGTAGGCTTGACTACCAATGCTACCGAATCCAACTTTGGTGTGAGAAGTCCTATAGGAAGCATTACGATTGCAAAAGAGATGGTAAAAGGATGTTTGTTTTAGATTCAGGATTTTGATAGTAAGACTGATATGATTCTTCTGAATATGGGTAAATATGATTCAATATTGGGGATGAATTGGATGACTAATGTCAAAGCTAATATTAATTGTCAAGAAAAGAAAATAGTGTTTGAAGTTTCTGATGGAGTACAAGCAAAATTTAAAGGAGATTCAGTTGTAGCAGATGTGCAGGAGTTAAGTGTTATGGAGATAATTATTGATGATAGTTTGGTAAATGTGATAGAAGTTGATCAAAGAAAGCCAACATTGGAGGAAATACGAGTGGTGAATGAATTTTCTGATATATTTCTTGAGGAGTTACTTAGACTGCCACTAAGGAGAGAAATTGATTTTGTTGTTGATGTGGTGCTAGGAACTGAACTTATTTCAAAGCCTCCTTATAGAATGGCTCCAATCGAATTGAAGGAGTTGAAGAAGCAGTTGGAAGAATTGTTGGATCAAGGGTATATAAGACTAAGTGTTTCCCCATAGGGTGCACCAGTGTTATTTGCTAAGAAAAAGGATGGATCATTGTGGCTCTGTATTGATTATCGGGAGTTGAATAAAGTGACCATTAAGAATAAATACCTACTTCCACGGATTAATGATTTGTTTGATCAGTTACATGGTGCAAGTGTATTCTCTAAAATTGATTTAAGATCAGGATATCATCAATTGAGGATTAAACCTGAAGATGTACCAAAGACATCATTTCAGATATGGTATGGTCATTATGCGTTTCTTGTCATGCCCTTTGGTTTGACAAATGCACCTGCTGCTTTTATGGATTTAATGAACCATGTGTTCAAGTCACTATTGGACAAATGTGTAATTGTATTCATTGATGACATTTTGGTTTATTCTATAACTCCTGAGTAGCATGAGAAGCATTTAAGGACAGTGTTACAAACCTTGCGGGAGCATAAATTGTATGCAAAGTTATCCAAGTGTGACTTTTGGCTATAGGAGATATCTTTTCTTGGACATGTGATTATAAGAGAAGGTATTTCTGTAGATTTAGAAAAGATTAAAGCCATCGTGGAATGGAAAAGACTAGAAACAGTAACTAAAATTCGAATCTTTCTAGGATTAGCAGGATATTACAGGAAGTTTGTTAAAGACTTTTCAAAAATATTAAGGCCTCTTACCCAGCTGACTCAAAAGAATGTGAAGTATGATTGGACAGAAAGACAAGAGAAGTGTTTTCAAGAATTGAAAAAGAGGTTAATATCTGCTCCTATTCTTATGTTGCCTAATAGTGATGAATCTTTCACTATATACAGTGATGCTTCCAAGAATGGTTTGGGGTGTGTGCTGATGCAAAATGAGAAAGTGATTTCTTATGCTTCCAGGCAATTGAGACTACATGAGCAGAATTACCCAACGCATGATTTAGAACTTGCAGTTATGGTATTTGCATTGAAGATTTGGTGACATTATTTGTATGGATAGAGATGTGAAATTTATACTGATTACAAGTGTCTTAAGTATTTGTTTACACAAAAAGAGTTGAATATGAGACAAAGAAGATGGCTTGAGTTGATTAAGGATTATGATTTGGGAATTAATTATTGTCCAGGTAGGGTAAATGCAGTAGCTGATGCTCTAAGTAGGAAAAATCATGCAGAAGTTACATCTCTTCTTACTAATCAATAGGAATTGATCAAGGAGTGTGGAACATTGAATTTGGAATTCACTTGGCATGAAGTTGATGCAGAATTGTCGAACATAGTAGTTGAGCCAACTTTGATAGAAAGAATTCGACGAATGCAGCAGGATGATCTTGCTTTGAATCAGATCAAAGAAGAAATAACTGTTGGGAAGTATAATGACTTTAGAGTGGATGAACATGGAGCATTAAGGATGAATGATAGATTATGTGTACTTGATGATTTGAAGCTTTGGAAGGAGATCTTAAACAAAGCTCATTCTTTAGGTTATTTTGTTCATCCAAGGGGAACAAAAATGTATCAAGATTTGAAAAAGAACTTTTGGTGGAATAGAATGAAGCAAGATGTTGCGGATTATGTGATGAAATGTGAGACTTATGAAAGGATAAAAGTAGAACACCAAAGACTAAGTGGATTGTTGCAACCCTTACCTATTCTTGAATGGAAATGGGATCAAATATCTAAGGATTTTGTGAGCAGTTTACCAAGAACAACTGTTGGACATGATGCGATTTAAGTCGTTGTTGATCGACTTACTAAATCAGCACATTTTCTACCGATCAACATAACCTTTTCTTTAGAAAAGCTGGCTCGAATCTACGTAAGGGAGATAGTAAGATTACATGGAGTACCAGTAGGAATTGTGTCAGATAGAGATCCTCGATTTGTCTCCAAGTTTTGGACTAGTCTACAAAAAGTTATGGGAATGAAGTTACAGTTCAGTATAGCATACTATCCACAAACTGATGGACAGACTGAGAGAACCATACAGACACTAGAAGATATGTTGAGGGCTTGCATCATGGAATTTAAAGGAAATTAGGATTCTCATCTACCATTGATTGAGTTTGCTTATAACAACAGTTATCACTCAACCATTCAGATGCCTCCATATGAAGCTCTATATGGAAGGAGATGTAGATCACCTTTATTTTAGGATGATGTGGAGAAAGCAATGTTAAGTCTAGAGTTAGTACAGGAAACAGTTGAGAAAATTACTATCATTAAGCAAAAAATGAAGGAAGCACAAGATAGACAGAAAAGTTGGGCAAACTTGAAAACAAGAGAGTTGGAGTTTCAAGCAAGAGATCATGTGTACCTCAAAGTGAAACCAATCAAGAGTATTCATTATATGAGGACACGAGGCAAACTAAGTCCGAGATATATTGGACCTTTTGAAATTCTAGAACGAGTTGGGAAGTTAGCTTATCAATTGGCTTTACCGCCTAATCTGTTCGAGATCTATAATGTATTTCATGTGTCTGTTTTAAGAAAACACATTCCTGATCCTGATCGAGTCATTGAATTAGAACCAGTAAGGTTGAAAGAGAATTTGACTTATGAAGAGCATCCAGTTGAGATTATGGATAATAAAGTGCACAAGTTGAGGAATAAAGAGATTAGATATGTTAAAGTTATTTGGAGAAATCATGAGCAAGAATCTGCTACCTAGGAAGCGAAAGATGAGGTGAAGTGTCGATATCTGCATTTATTTGATAAACCAGGTACGCATTTCAATTTTTGAGGATAAAACTTATTTAAAGGGGGGAAAGATGTAAACCCCTAAAATTTTTATCTTGCTTTTGCAATGGACTCAATTATGTTAGATAATTTAGGAGTCGACAAGACCAATGAAAGTGAAAACCTAAAAAGAATTAATCAATTGCGTAAGAAACTTTTCTACCCTAAATGTATCTAAATGCTAAAGATTTCATTCACAAGTGATAGAAACCCTAAAATGATCACTTTAAAGACATATGTGCACTAATTCATCATGATATACCCTAAAACCGAAAATTGGTAATATAATCCTCGTATTTTGCCAAATCATTAGTAAAAGGTTAAAGACGACTTTCATTCATGCATATATGTTTTGAATCCTCAAGTAATCCTTTAGAAACTAAGATAATGAATCATAGATTACATTTATCTCTTAAGTATATGATTAAGATAGTATTATATAGAGTTAGAGGTATAGTTGAAGACTAGGTTAAATGTAGTGAATCTCACTACCTTAATTAGTACTTTTCATACTAGTTACACTATGTAGTTTACCAAATTATGTTTATAGGTTATAAATACCTAAAGTAGGACCTCATCATCTATTTTTACTAATCAATTTACCAAATACTTCATTTCCTTAATTTTTCCCTTAATTTCTCTTAATTACTACATTATGTATACAAAATTACATATGCTTAAGAAAAGTTGACAAAGTCAATACATGGTGACCAAGGTCAAAGGGTTGACCAAGTCAACAATTTGAAAAGTCAACAATTTGAAAAGTCAACAAAAGACACTAATGCATAAAGAAAATATCTAAACACCTAATGATGGCTTTTCTTTCCTTTTCTTTTCGTTTTTCCTTTCTCTCCCTCTTCCTTAATTGCCGTCCACTTATCCCTTTCTAGAACCCACCATTTTCCTTTCTTCTATAATCAAAACAAAACAAAAGAAACAATACAAAAAAAGCCCCTCCATTGCCGTGAGCTTCCATATTCCATTTCACTTTCAATACTTTCCTTTTTGTCTCCATAATTCCAACACAAAATAAGGTATGTACTTAAGTTACTTTATGTTGCTTTATATTATTCATTAGTTAGGTAATTAGGTAGATTAGATAAGTAGACATGTGTTAAGTATGATCTTGATGAAGAGGACATAAAGTTCCCATCTTTAAGAGTAGGAAATTAGGAATCATGAAGAGAAGGAAAGGAATACATGTGTATTTGCTCTTAAGTATATGTATATAAGGAAATACCAAAAGAATACTAGTATGGGAATCTTTGTACATGGGTATTTACCATGTACATAATCTAAATTAAGATAAAACCTAACTATATATACCTATACTATACTAAATACACACTTAAAAACACAAAAGAATAGAATTAGGAAGATTTTCTTAATAGGAAAATTAGGCATATGAAATTGTACAAAAATACGTATATGACTGTATAGGTATATGAGTATGTATACAAGTATAAATATAGTATAAGTATTAGTATATATTTAAGTATACTAGTATACATATAAGTATAGTAAAGGTATATGTACATAGTAGTTTAATTGAAGTGTACATAAGACATTAAGACATTGCATAAGCATGAGATAAGGCTTATGTAATTAAATGATGAAGTAAGCGATGAGGTAATCAAAAGATGACATAGGCAATGACATAAGCAAATGATGATGTAAGCAATGACATAAGCAAATGATGATGTAAGGTTTAGAAAATGAGAAAATAAGAAGAGTGTATAATAATTAGGTACCTAACTTAGTAAACCTTAAGACACCTTCTAAATTACATTATACTTAATTAAGTACATGAATTAGCAATAGCAAAGTAAAATTCTCCAAGTATAAGAATTTAAGGGTTAACTAAATCATTAAGTATAAATAAAGGATCTAAATATGAGTAATAAGATTAATTAAGGTTCCATAATTAAAATTTCTATAAATTTAGTCCATATTGTAAAACATGGGTCTTAATGTCTAAAACGGACATCACCGTGTGAACGTACGTCCGAAAACGATGAAAAACGTCTATAAATTCATAAATATCAGAAATACAACGAAAAAGTTACATACGATTAATAATAAAGTCTAACCGGATAGAAGTTAATAGTAATTTAAGTAGAATTAAACAAATGGATATTTAGAATTATTAGTTAATTCAATTACTTACTAGCATTAACATATCATAATAATCAGGTGATTCCGAAGTGAGCGAGGATCTTCCATTCGATTACTACGATTAGGGCGAGTCGCCATGGTCGAGTGATCATTTACGCTATGATTCCATGCTTGTATGTGATTGTAGATAGTGAACTTAAATATTATTGTTAAGTGACTATTGTGTAAGGTTTCGGAAAATGCTTGTGTATGTTGTTATGTACTGAGTTATGAACTTACCCTAAGTACAGATAATGCTATGTTTGTTGCATGGTAGTGTAGTAAATGATTGTGTGTATTATTGAATGGCCACAGCATAATTTGAACTTAATTATACTCGGCTTATACAAAGAAACTAGTACATGCATTGTATAGACTCAATTCTGGCCGTCACATCATATGGAGGTAAAGAGAAGCCATTCGGGGTTGTTATTGATTTATTTGGTTTTGTACGATGCACTCATACAAAATGACCTTACCTTGGCTAAGGGTCGAGTCTAGAAACTTCCATTTAGGGGTGAGTGTAAACTGCGGAGGCCCACTCACAATTATACTAGAACTTGGTTTTTATGAAAATAAAAGAATTATTTGATTTAAGTATGGAACGTAGAGTTCCATGGTAAAGTAAGTTCTAGTATAATACTCGGATCTGATTGGTGCCTTGTATACTCTAACCCTAACTTTGGAGGGCGTTAAATCCGAGTTACGTATATGAACTAGTTAATTATACGTATTGTTTGGCATTCTGGTTGATCATTCATTGATATGAGTGAATATAATGCACTTATAACTTGCTTGTGGTGTGGTGTGGTTGAGGGTTTTGCTCACTAAGCTTAGGCTTACACCCTTTTAAACTTTTGCTGCAAGATAACCCATTCATAGAGGCTGGCTGAGGGATGCCACAGGTTAGCTTGGGGACTTAAGCAAGAGCGAGTAATCCTGTGTATTGAGAGAGAATAGTTTATGTAGACTCTTACTCTTGTACTTATGTTTTACTTGTATTATGGACTTAGATTTACTAAATTACTGTATATTGTAAGCTTTATAGTTCAAACTTTATATAAATATGTTTGTGTGATGATATCATGTGAATCTGTGTGTTCTCGGGAAACTAGTGGTTGTAAAGCCTTGTATATTATGTGAAGAGTTCTTGATTGGAAAGGTAACCAATCAGGGGTTCCTTGTACAGTATACGACGTTTGCTATGACTAAGCCATCCTCAGTTCGTAATAGTTTACAAGCGTTAAAGAACAATATCAAAATTATTCTCATTTTGGCCCTATATATAAGCATTGTGGAGAAGGAAGTACAGTGGATGAGTACCATGTGTAAGATGGTTACCTTTTTCGAGGAAGAAAATTGTATGTGTTGACTTGTTCAATTAGAGAGCTACTGGTGAGAGAATCCCATAGTAAAAGACTCTTTAGGCACTTTGGGGAATAAAGTACATATGAGTTATTGAATGATAGGTTCTTCTGGCCTAAAAGTGTAACATGCATCGTGTGACTGAAAGATGTGCCATTTGTAAGAAAGCAAAAAATTGAGCAAAACAAAGGAAGACAATGCCTTTACCTATTCTGACCAAACTATGGACTAATGATATCAGGCAAGTGCACCTATCAATTTTATATAGCGGATGTGAGTCCGAGTCGATCCCTTAAAGATTTTGAGTACTAATATTAACCTTAGCTCTATTATCAAACCGGAAAATTATGATAAGTTGAATGAATTTAAAATACTGAAATTAACAAACTAAACTAATTATGAGACTTGATTAAGCAAGTTAGAAAGCAATAAAACTAAAAACGACTTCAAGAATGCAATAACGTATTTAGGAATTATTTCTCCTAGTGTTTAACATGTGATCGCTTAAAATATATTCAATTCAGTTTCTATTACTCTTGACCGGAGGGATTCACAATTAAAGTTAATACCTTTCTCAAGTATATTAACCCTAATCCTAAATTATTTACTGGAATCTCTTCACTTAGTAATATAACTTAGAATTGCATTAATGTATAATGAATTCCTACACAAATAATCAACTTTCCAGAAGAAACACATATCTTATCTCTAAGCATACATGTAATTCTCTCCAATTATACCAAGATCTAATTACACATGCAATTTCTCAATCATTATGCATAATATCATATATTAATACTCTAGAATTATCAATCAACAATTAAACAACATAATTGAATCAAGAAAAGACAGAAACTTTATTGAAAATTATAATTTAACCCTAGAGTCACATGAAACCCTAGGTTCCATAATCCTAAATACACGAATTCTAAGCTATCATAATGAATCTAAAAACGAGTTCCATAAAAAACATAAAATAAAACATGAAAAACCCTTTTGGTTGATGAAAAATCTCTCCAATCTTGAAGTTGGTGTTGCTGTTGCCTTTTTCTTCTCCTTCTCCTCAAGTCTTTTCTCTTCTTCGTGTCTCGTTCGTATTCTCTAATGTCTCTTCTCTCCTCAACGCCTCATATGTCCTTTTTATATATATATTATAAGGATTCTGTTTTCGTCACCAGACACGGCCTGGGACATGACCATGTCCCCAGGTCGTGTAACTTTCTGACCTTAGCAAATTTTTCTGGATAGACACAGCTTGGGGACATGGGCATGTCCTAGATTGTGTAACTTTAAAACTTCATAACTTCTTCATTTGAACTCCGAATTGAGTGAAACTTGATTCCTTTTCTTCGTTTTTGATCTTAGAACACGTTCAAACCTTGAAATCAAAATTTTACTCAATTAAGTATCAATTTCTTTAAAGAAAACTAAAAATGTAAGGAAAATACTATAAAATCACCATGTGAAATATGTTTAAAATCAGAGTTATCAAATTTCCCGACACTTGAGCATTTGCTTGTCCTCAAGCAAATAAATCAAAACAAAACTTTCGGGACAAGAAATGCTAAACAAAATTTATCACTACTTAGGAAACTGGTGAATGAATACACTTGACCCATAGAAAAGTAAGAAAATCATTCTCAACTAACTTGCAATAATAAAGTTAACCAATTTCATCCGACCATATTCGAATGCTCCAACAATACTTAATACTAGAGTTCACTAGTTAATTTTATGAAAATCAAAGTTTACCCGAGTCATTTAACCAAGGATTCTTAAACTAAAAATTAGATTTAATATCTCGCCAACCGAGAAAGAGTCATAAAAATTTTGTCCATTTGACTAAAGTGTATACAATTCTCTCTTCCATCTCACCAAGCATCATAATCTAAAACAAACACATTTTACATTCACTCATCCTCTGATCATCCCCCTAGTTCATGCTTTTGTTGAGAGGTCTTTTTAATTTACTTTATTTAAGCACAATTGCATTGGTAGAGGGAAAGAATCTCGCTCTTCTGACGGACCAAGACCGATCCATACCAACTTATTTCTTATATTGATAGCAGGAAAGAACCTTACTCTTCTAACGGACCAAAGCCGATTCATATCAATTTTTGATAGAATTGGCATTGGGACTCAATCTCGCTCTTCTGATGGACTAAGACGAATTCTTACCAATTTTTCTATTCATACACTTATTATTACTTTTGACCTCCAATCATTGTGATTTTTCAAGGGTTTCTCAAAAGAAGAATTTCATTTGTTTGTTTGCTAAAAATTATAGGGCTCTAAAAATTTCTAGGAGAAAGGTATACATAAAAGTAAATTTAAAAATAACTATGACTAACTCTCAACTAGTGATGTTGCTCCAATCTCAAGTCTTAAAGTCCTAAGCTAAATAACTCGTAACTTTGCCCTCCACAAATTTGACTAATCAATTCTAGTAAAGTATAATAAGATCAATAATGATCAAGATGACACAGTTGATTTGGCTTAATACCAGTTAATCACCTATTGCAAGTTAACTTAAAAATTAATTAGGTCAAATGTGAATAATTGGTATCCTATATAGTAACAAATTTATATATATCCCTTCCTCACACTTAATAACGTATAGTACCCTCAATGTACGACTAAAAAAAAAATCATAGTAGCAAGAAATGAAATAAGAAAAATCAGCATAGGGAAAAAGGAAACATATGAACTGAAAAGAAACTAATACTTACCTGCCAGTCGAAAATGGGAAGAAATTCAAAACAAAGAAGTATCATCATTATATATTTGAGTTCACAAGCCTTAGCCAACAAAAGACAATACAAAAAATTATGAACTAAGAAGAGGGATCAGAATCCGTCTCTTCATCCTCCTCATCAGATGGTGCCTCAGCCATTGTAGCATCATCGTCGTCGTCACTGCCCTCAACATCCTCATCACTTCCTCCAGTCGCCTCATCCTCACCACCCTCATTAGCCTCTTTGTTACTCTCACTATCCTCTTCACGGGTAGCCGACTCTTTCATTTTGAGAAATTTTTCCATTTTGTCCTGGCGAATATGAAGTTTATCTATACTTTCTCTTATATAACAAACCTCAGATAACAACATATCAAATTTTTCGTCAAAGCTAGCTAAAGACATCTGGCCTCGAGATGTGCTGCTATGAGATTGTCGACCTTGACGTCTTGTTGGTAAGAGGTTCATGAGTCGGAATGAATTGAGGTGCATAGGAGTGACTTGGTTGACCAAGGTAAGTGAGGGCCAAATGACAACCTTCGTCCGCATGACCTGCGCAAGTAAGGTGATGTAGGGGCCACAACAAATATGCCCTTTCTTCTATGTAGTGGTGGCTGAAAAGTTCAGCGATTTCGATGGCGAAATTGATTGGATGTTTATGAATGACACTATATAGATAGAAGCAATACTTATTGGAAATCACCCTGGTGCTGAGGCCTCTGCCAGTCAATGTATGCAAAAAGAGCCAGTGAAGAACCCGATATTCAGGCTTGATTAATTGAGAGGCCTTACTCCTTGTTGGATCATAGGCTTCGCCAACAGTAATCTCATTCCAAAACGACCCTGCTGTGACTCAACTGGGAAAATAACACAAGAGACGTTGGAATTCTTCCGTTCGTGTATATCTCTCTTCATATAGACCAAGATATTTGCCCAGTTGAACGATGGTCATGTGGAATGGGTGGCCATTCAAGGTGAAATGTAATTTGCGTTTGGGGCCTATGCCAGTAGCACTCTCTTTATCAAGTTTGTAGGTACACAAAAACTCTAAGGTCAACTCTTTATAAATTAGAACTTCAAGAGATAAAAAGTGCTCCCAAATGGTACCATCTAAGAGCTCCTTCATTTCTGTGGTGAGCTCTAATTGAGCGAGAACATCTCAATCCAGCTGAAAGGGTCTTTCTAAAAGGCTTATTCTGAAGTAAATGATATCATTGCACCTGATAGTCTTCCTTAAATTGGAGCATTGGGTGCTCCATCGGGGGGAGAGTAGTTAGTGGTTCAACTATTGCTCCTAATTGTGATGAAGAGGATGCTGTAAATTTTGATTTCCGGCGAACGGTAAGCTTAGTGCGATTCGCCATTTGAATACTTAGATCAGGATGTGTAATGTCAAGAATTGTAAACAGAAGAGGGAGAGAAGAGAGAATATGATAGAGAGATCTATTGGATTGTGAGTGTGTGAGAGAATGTGTTTGTTTAAAATAAATCGGGCATGTGCAAAATCGTATAAGGCTGGGCAAACACGAGCTGGGACACTACCGTGTCCTATGCCCGTGTAACATTCTGTGTTCGGGCATGACTTATGATCGCACATGGGCTGAGACACGATTGTGTCCTACGCCCGTGTAACTTACTGAGTTTTATCGTAAAGTCTAGACGCACATAGGCTGGGACACAACCGTGTCCCATGCCCGTGTAACTTTCTGTTCCCGTGAATGAAAACTGGACGGACACGGGCTGGGATACGACCGTATCCCACGCCCGTGTAACTGTCTATAGGCAGTCAATATTACTGGGCACACACGAGCTGGGACACGACCGTGTCCCTCACCCGTGTAACTTTCTATGCCTACGGAGTAAAATCGAAATCTGGGTGGACACGGGCTGGGACACGACCGTATCCCTCGCTCGTGTAACTTTCTGTAGGTGGGCAAATTAAAGGGCCTGGATAGACACGGGCTGAGACACGACTGTGCCCCTCACCCGTGTAACCTTTTTCTCCCTCTTTTTTTTTTAATTTAATTAAAAAATAAAGGAAACTTAAAGAAATAAAAGTAATTAAACTAGAAAAATAAGAAAAAGAAAACTAAAGAGAAGAATCATCAATAAAACTAAAAGGGAAAAGGCTATGACGAAAATTGAAAGAAAATATAAGAAGCAAGGCAAAATTAGATAAAAGGAAAATAAAAGGAAAATACAAGCAAAGTTAGACATGGGTTGCCTCCCAAGAAGTGCTATAGTTAACGTCGATAGCTCGACGGGATGTGTCTTCTCATGATAGTTCTAACGGATGGAGATAAAACTCCTCTCGTCCAAATTGCTCCAAGTTTCCACTCAAATATAACTTCAACCGTTGCCCATTTACCTTAAATGTGCCCTTCTCCGGGTGTGTAACTTCAGCAGTCTCATACGGGAAAACTTGTGTAATTGTAAATGGTCCAGACCACCTAGATTTCAACTTACTTAGGAATAAATGAAGGCGAGAATTATACAAAAGAACATGATCACATTCTTTAAATTGTCGACCTTGTTTGATTCGCTGATCGTGGTACTTTTTGGCCCTTTCTTTGTATAGTTTGGAGTTCTCATATGCATTTGCTCGCCATTCCTTTAGCTCGTTCAGTTGAAGTTTCCTGTGAGAACCTGTATGCTCAAAATCAACATTAGCACTCTTAATTGCCCAATAAGCCTTATGTTCAATCTCTACCGGTAAATGACAATCCTTACCATATACGAGTCGGTAGGGTGTGGTCCCTAGTGGTGTTTTGTAAGTGGTTCTATATACCCATAGAGCATCATCCAACTTTTCTGACCAATCTTTCCTATGATACATTACGGTTTTTTCAAGAATTCGCTTAAGATTGTGATTGGTAACTTCCACTTGGCCACTACTTTAGGGGTGGTATGGGGTGGCTATCCTATGTGTAACACCATAACGTTTTAGTACTTGGTTGAGTTGATCATTACAAAAGTGTGTTCCCCTATCACTTATAATTGTCCTAGGAGTGTCGAATCAAGAAAATAAGCCTTTCAAGAATTTTTTTACTACCCTAGCATCATTAGTAGGTAGGGCTTTAACTTCCACCCACTTAGAGACATAGTTAATAGCTACTAAGATATATTTGTTTCCATTAGAGTTCAGGAAAGGACCCATGAAATCAATCCCCCACACATCAAATACCACAACTTCGATGATGGGGTTTTGTGGCATTTCATCCCTACAGGATATATTCCTCACTCGTTGGCAACGATCACAACTCTCAACATATCGCTGGGCATCTTTGAATAAGGTAGGCCAATAAAATCCTACCTCTAAGACCTTATGAGCTATCCTATTAGCACTATGATGCCCACCTATAGGCCCCGAATGACAGTGGCTCAAAATTCTCCAACCTTCGAGGTGTGGTACACACCTTCAAATGACATAATCTGCACATACTTTAAATAGGTAAGGATCATCCCAAAAATGATGTTTCACATCAGAAAAAAATTTCTTCTTTTGCTGATATGGAAGTCCCTTCGGTATAATCCTAGCAGCTAAAAAATTAGCAATATCCGTGAACCAAGGAATTTCCATATCACTTACCTAGGCGATGGCATAGAGTCGCTCCTCAGGGAATTCATCCTTGATCTCATTCTCGTCGAGCATTTCCAAGTTTGGATTCTCCAATCGAGATAGGTGATCTGCTGCTGTAAACCTTACTTTTAGTAGGCCTAAGACTTGATTAAGAGTACCTTCCGAACATTCCTAAAGATCAACTAAACCAAAAACTTAAGTTTATATTTAGAAACGAATTAAATTTGTACAATTCAAAAGCCAATTGTCGATAAAACCCGAGCTTGAAGAACTGCAAGCTCTAAAGTTACTTAAAACCCTAAACCTTAAAACCATTAAGGAATTTTAACCCTAAATAATTAATCGATAATTTATTTTGAATAATTTCATTCAACTTTAAAAAATTTCACAATTCGACAAAAATCAAATCATAAATTACAAAACAATATAAGATAAAAACCCTAAAACAATTTTCTATAAGGTTATACCCTTATCTTCATGTATAAGACTTACACATAAATAAGTAGACCAACCAATCATCTTAGATAACTTATCAATTGAGAGTTGGAATCATTTATCAATTGATAACTTATCAAAATCTAGTGATAAGACAATTTCCTTATCACCTCTTCACTTATACTACATATGGACAATTTTTCATAAGAATTCATAAGCTTAACTTTAATAAATGAGACAAAACCACTCCATGGCCTAAAAAGACTTCCCATGGCAGATTTGGACAAGGGAGAAATGGGGGCCATGCTCTTGTCATTCAACCATCAATCACTTCTTCTTACACATCACTATTCACCCCTTAATGCTTACATCATCAAGAGTTGCAATTGTTGACTTTGTGTAAGCTACAAGACAACACTTTCAAGACATTTAAACACTCATTCTCTCTCCATTTCCAACCGGCCACTCTCTCCATCATTTCTCTCACTTTCAATTTCACTTTCACTTCATCTTTCTCTCCTTTGAAACAAACATAAAAAGGAGAAATAACCTTACCCCACAAAATCAACTTTTCTTCCATTCTTGAAGCTTCACTCACGGCATTTTTTTCTTTTGTTCTTGTATCATTTTCTTCCACCATCTAAGACCTTCTAAGACCCTTAGAACTTTCCACAAACCCTATTCCAAGAGAATAAAAGATTCAGGTTCCAAAAGGTGACTAAAAGGAGGAGGCAAAGTTAAAGGCTTAAGTGGAACCTTAGTGCACAACCGCCAAACTTTGCTTTAAGGACGAGTAAGTGTTTCTTGTGATATGTGGATTAGTATTTATGTTAGGAGACTTTGATTTCTTGAAGATATAAGTAAGGTTTAAGTTATTATAACACCAAAAATCGTTTTAAGAAACAAACCATGAAACCCTTACATGAAGTTGAAACATGAGCATGTAAAGTTGGTGTTTTGTAAGGACATTTGTTTAATGCTTTGGATGGAAGATTTTAAGCTAATAAAATCTTGAAATAAGAACTTTAATGGAGGATGAGCATACTGGACGTGAGGGTTCTATAGTCATTTGGATGTTGATTTTGTTTCCGTTAAGTTAAACATGCTCAAATCTAAACTTAAGTTAAGGAAAAATCCATCACATGAAGTTTTATGAAGAAACCAACTTTGTATGACATGAGCTATGATATGGGAGTGGTATTAAATATAAGATCTTCTATTTCTTTGTGTGGAACATAAGTTAAGGAATCATCTTATGGAAGAAAAGTTAAGTTAAGATTTGTATACAAGTAGTTAAGTGCATAATCTACCACCTAAACTTAAGGAAATGATGAAACAAGTTGAAAAACCAAATGAGGACCTCTTGAAACCATCATGAACAGATATGGAACATGGGAAAAAGAAGCTCAAAAATATAATAAAAGTGAATGAACAAAGTGAAAAGATCAACCAAAGCAAGTATAGTAAGCATATAAAGCCTAAAACTCAAAATCGAGCCTAAAACTCTCAAAACAAGCCTAGAACTCTAAGTTGGGCCTTCAAAGAAATTCTGACCAGCACCTTAAAGTGTCAAGAGAGATTTTTTTTGAAGCCCATAAGAAATCCACCTAAGGCCTCATAAGCCCACCAAAGTCACTAACTTTAGTTTGAACCAAAAACAAGCCCATTTGATAACTTAAGCCCACTAAAGGGCCCAAGAAGTGGTTGTTAGCCTTAGGAATATAAATCAAAGTTGTAAATCTGATCTCAAGGAGTATTTTAAGCTTAGGATAAAATCTAAAGACCAAGCCTAAAGAATTTCTTAAGTTATTAAAAAGCCCATTTACCAAACAAGGCCCAAAAACACTCCAACACATGAGAAACGCTACTGTTCTGACCCATGGACAGAATTGTATACCTCATTTCGAAAATCTAACCTTACCACGTTAAAGTACACTTGAAAACGATGAAGATTGACTATAAGATCATAAAAATCGAATTTAAAACGAAAAAGTTATACGCGATTGAACTTCAGGTAAAAACCAAGAAAAATTTCGAAAACTAGTCAAGAGTATAACTTAAGGAAAATTTACTTAGTTTCTTAAGTTCGTTTCAATTCCTTATAAAAATTATTTCAATGACTAGGGGACACTGTTTACGGAGACGACTTGCCTTCGTATTACTTTGACTGACTCATATGGCAGAGTGAGTAAATTCTCAATGACTCTTTACTTGATTGTGCTTATAGAATAGATGCACCTAAACTTATATATATAAATTTGCATGCTTGTGGGATATGGGAGATGCATGTGTATGAATTTGTGGATGAATGTGATGACTTTTTAGGTATATTTAATAAGGGGAATTACTTGCAGTATATATACATATGAATTGTATAAAATGAAATTGTCTGATCACCTTGAAAATCGAGTTAATCACTTATGCGATTGAGAAATCAAAATGAATCATACATACCCCATATTGCATACGGATAACACTGATTGTCGCTTCACGCAGAAGATGGGAAGGGACTCATAGGAATATGAGTTTCCTGTAGGATTGGCTTTAGCTACGCCATCATATATATTGAGTCTCTATCTTAAGCTGATGGGCTTACTAGGCGCCAGGAGGCGCCAACCGTCGGCGAGGGGTTAAGTCTTGTGGCTTTTGCTTAGGGAGTATGTTTGTGGACTGCGGGGGCCACCACACCGCTAGATTTGGGATTTTAAAAATATGATTTGATTTTGGTAAAGGAAGTATATACATATATATATATAGAGTTTTGTTTTGGCATGAGCACGATAGTGTAAATGAAATAAAACCCAAGGTCTAGAACCCGGATTTTTGTTTGAGTCGGTTAATTATCTCCCTCGACTTTAGGGGGTGTAATTCTGAGTCATATGTAGTTCTTAGGTCACACTGATTGCTCATGCATTCATATGAATGTACATATAATAAACTTTTGCTATGTGGTACTGACGAGGGCATTTATCTCACTAAGCGTAAGCTTACATCCTTATAGATTTTTGTTGATGTAGGAGAACCTCTTCGTCAATCCGAGCCAAGGCATGCCCGTGGTAAGTCTCATGTAGGGACGGGTTGGAGTAATCAAAGAGCGAAGAGGAAATTTTGTAATAGATTATAGAAATTTAGATACTTTTATGTTTTTGCACATAACTTAGATTCTATGCAATTCCGTTATGAACTGCATTTGTTTGTAATATTGTTTTGGTGTGGGTCTCACGAGCCCACACAATTAGCTAATTTATAACATAGAAGTAATTTTACTTAAATTGCTCTATATTACTTGTCTATGGGCCTAGTGGTAACGTAGAGTAGAAGGAGCTTTGTATGTCGTATAAAAGGCCTATGATCAGCAAGGGGGTTGATAATAGACCTTTATACGGTACACGGCGACCTATCACGACAACGATACTGTTAGGTCGTTATAGCTGCTAAATTCTCAGTGCCTTTTTTATCTTTAATCTCCACATCAAACTCTTGTAGCAACAAGATCCACCTAATCAATCTTGGTTTTGCTAACAAGTACCTAAGGGCAGAATGATCGGTATAAACAATCACTTTAGATTGAAGCAAATAAGGGTGAAATTTATCAAAGGCAAAAACAACTGCTAGCATCTCTTTTTCTGTAGTAGTGTAGTTCTCCTGAGCATTCATAAGAGTTTTGCTAGCATGGTGAATTGGTTGAAAGTGCTTGTCTCGCCTTTGCCCCAGCACTGCCCCGACTGCGTGATCACTTGCATCACACATAAGCTCAAAGGGGAGTGCCCAATCAAGTACTACCATGATTGGAGCATTTGTAAGTTTCTCTTTAAGGATATTGAAAGCTTTCAAACACTCTTGAGAGAAAACATAAGGCACATCCTTCTCTAATAACTTGGTTAAAGGGCGGGCAATTTTTGAGAAATCCTTGATAAATTGCCTGTAAAAGCCCGCATGTCCTAAAAAGCTTCTTATGGCCTTAACTGAAGTTGGAGATGGGAGTCTTGCAATCGCATCCACTTTGGCAGTATCCACTTCAATTCCTCGATAAGAGATCTTATGGCCCAGCACAATACCCTCTTGTACCATGAAGTAGCACTTCTCCCAATTGAGGACAAGATTGGTCTCTTCACACCTGGTAAGTACCTTATCCAAATTATTCAAACAAAGGTCAAATGAGTTGCCAAAAACTGAAAAATCATCAATAAATACCTCCATTATGTCCTCAATCAAATCATCAAAAATAGCTAACATGCATCGCTGGAATGTAGCAGGTGCATTGCAAAGACCAAAAGGCATTCTGCGATAAGCAAATGTGCCATAAGGACAAGTGAAAGTGGTCTTCTCTTGATCTTCCGGTGCAATAGGTATCTGAAAATAACCAAATAAGCCATCCAGAAAACAATAAAACATATGTCCAGCTAGTCGTTCTATCATTTGATCAATAAAAGGTAAGGGGAAATGGTCCTTACGTGTAGCATCGTTTAACTTTTGATAATCGATACATACACGCCAACCTATTACCGTTCTCATTAGGATCAATTCATTCTTTTCATTAGGGACTACTGTCATCCCACTTTTTTTTGGAACTACTTGCACTGGACTCACCTATGAACTATTAGAGATAGGATATATCATACCTGTGTCAAGGAGTTTAATAACTTCCTTTTTTACTACCTCTTTCATGTTTGGATTCAAGCGTCTCTGGGGCTGTACAACCGGCTTGTAGTTTTCTTCCATTAAAATCTTATGAGTACAAAAGGAGGGATTGATACCTCGAATATCGGAAATTTTCTAAGCAATGGCCCTCTTATGCTCCTTGAGTACTTTTAACAACCTTTCTCTCTGTTCTTTTTCCAAATTGGATGCTATAATTACCGGTAATTTGGAGTCCTTCTCTAAGAAGGCATATTCCAAGTAGTTAGGTAATTGCTTTAGCTCCAAAACTGGTGGCTCTTTAATTGAAGGTTTTAACTATGCTTCCTTCCTTTTTTCAAACTCTTTAAACCCTTTCTCAATAGAGATAGGTTTATTTGCTTCCAGTTGGGTGACTACCTCGAATTTGATAGGATCTTCTGAAGCTTCTTCCATGCCTAATTGTAAGCAACTCTCCAACGGATCTTTAAGAAGAACTTCCTACATATAACTTGAAACAAAAGTGTCAGTAACATCCAAAAGGTAGCAAGTATCATCCTGATTGACAGACTTTGTCATAGCCTCCGAAATTTTAAACATGATCTCTTCATCTCCTACTCAAAGAATGAGCTTGCCATCACTAACATCAATGATAAGCTTAGCGATAGCTAAGAATGGTCTACCTAGGATAAGGGGCAACACAAAATCTTCATCCATATCCAATATCACAAAATCAACTGGAAAAATAAATTTACCCACTTGGACTAATACATCCTCAAATATACCTCTAGGATATGTCACGGATCTATCAGCTAATTGTAAGCTCATGCGTGTGGGCTTAGGTTCCCCTAATCTTAGTTTCTTGAAAAATTTATAAGGCATTAAATTGATGCTAGCACCCAAATCAGCTAAAGCTTTGTCAATTAACAGATTACCAATATGACATGGAATTGTAAAACTTCCTGGGTCTTTTAGCTTCTTGGGCAACTTGTTTTGCACGATCGCTGAACACTTTTCATCTAAGATGACTGTAGGAAGCTCTTCAAGCTTCCTCTTATTGGATAACAAATCTTTTAAGAACTTAGCGTACTTCGGCATCTGTGACAAGGCATCAACAAGAGGTAAGTTAATATGCAGTTGTTTAAAGAGGTCAAGGAACTTACTGAATTGTTGGTCATTGCGATCTTTCTTGAGTCTTTAAGGATAGGGGATAGGTAGTTGATATTCCTTTACCTTTGATGACTCTACGTCTTCCGTTGCTTTCATCCCCTCCTTGCTCTTGCTAATCTCCTCACTAACCTTCCTCTCAGCATGCAACTCCTTCCCATTTCGAAGTGTCACTGCCTTAACATGTTCCTTTGGATTGGGTTTTGTATTTCTCGATAGCGATCCCTACGATCTTTCAGAGATTAGCTTCGCAAGTTGACCAATTTGGTTCTCAAGGTTGCAATTTGAAGCCTCTTAATTCCTTAGCGAGGATTCAATGTTGGATAAGCGAGCCTCATTGCCTTGAATATATTTTGTGAGAAGTTCTTCCACATTGGACTTCTTTTCTTGAGGGAGAGGAGGTGGGAATGGTCTTTGAAATCCAAGTAGGCCAAAGTTGGTCTTCTGCTAACCTTGGTTTTGGTTTCCCCATGAGAAATTGGGGTGATTCCTCCATCCTGGATTATAAGTGTTGCTGTAGGGGTTATTTTGTTGCTTAGGTGGATTTTCTAGATAATCTACCTGTTCCAGTTGTTCTTGTGCTCCATACCCCTGCATACCAAAGTCACTTACATCTGATTGCACTTGTTGAGGGACAATAGAGAGTGCATCAATCTTCTTACTTAATAGGTCTACCTTGGTTACTAGGGCAGTGGTCAAGTCCACCTCATAAATTCCCATGGCCTTTTGCTTAGCTCTAGTTGTTTCCCACTGATAATTGTTCATTGCTATTCCTTCAATCAGGTTTTGTGCTTGCTCAAGTGTCTTTATGTTCAAAGTACCTCCTACGGATGCATCAATCATCTGTCTCGTAGATAAATTGAGACCATTATAGAAGGTTTGAATCTGCATCCATAGTGGGAGGCCATGATGTGGGCATCTCTTGAGCAAGTCCTTAAACCGCTCCCAAGTGTCATATAGTGTCTCCGCTTCCAATTGAGCAAAACAAGAAATATCATTCCGAAGTTTAGCGGTCCTTGCAGGTAGGAAATATTTCTCCAAAAATTTCTTTACCAATTCATTCCAAGTTGTGATTGAATTTCTTGGTAGGGAGTTCAACTACTGTTTTGCTCTACCCCTCAAGGAGAAAGGAAATAGCTACAGTCGGATGGCATCATCCGTGGCTTTGTTGATTTTAAATGTATCACAAATCTCTAAAAAGCTAGAGATGTAGGCATTAGGATCTTCATCTTAGAGACCATCAAACTGAACATATTGTTGCACCATTTGTATGATATTAGGTGCAATTTAGAAGTTATTAGCCGTGATGGTTGGCCTTACAATACTAGAGTCAGCTCCAATAAGTATAGGCCTTGAATAATCAGACATGGTCCGATTTGCTTAATTCCCATTGTTAGCCATGTGTGGTGGATCTTCTTGCTCGATGAATTGAGTGTTGGTCTCTTTACCTTCTTCCTTGATTTCAACGATTGACTCATCATCTATGGTCGCCACAATTTGTCTAGGTCGCGATCTTAGATTTTGAAGGGCAGTTCTCTCAATTTTAGGATCAAGTTCTACCAAATCTTTCGAGTTGCTTCGAGTCATGCACTAAAAGGGCAAGAAATATAAAATCAATTGCAGCTCTAGGTAATATAAGTAAACAGTGAAAACAAAAGAAAATAAAGAAAAAAAATGGTCAAAGTAATAAAGCAACTAGCGTTCTTAATATCGAAAATCCCCGGCAACGGCACCAAAAACTTGATATCAGGCAAGTGCACCTATCAATTTTAATATAGCGGATGTGAGTCCGAGTTGATCCCTTAGAGATTTTGAGTACTAATATTAATCTTAGCTCTATTATCTAACCGGAAATTTGTGATGAGTTGAATGAATTAAAAATACTGAAATTAACAAACTAAACTAATTATGAGACTTGATTAAGCAAGTTAGAAAGCAATGAAACTAAAAACGACTTCAAGAATGCAATAACGTATTTAGGAATTATTTCCCCTAGTGTTTAACATGTGACCGCTTAAAATATATTCAATTTAGTTTCTATTATTCTTGATCGGAGGGATTCAGAATTAAAGTTAATACTTTTCTCAAGCATATTAACCCTAATCCTAAATTATTTACCGGAGTCTCTTCACTTAGTAATAGAACTTAGAATTGCATTAATGTATAATGAATTCCCACACAAATAATCAACTTTCCGGAAGAAACACATATCTTATCTCTAAGCATATATGTAATTCTCTCCAATTATGCCAAGATCTAATTACACATGCAATTTCTCAATCATCATGCACAATATCATATATTGATACTCTAGAATTATCAATCAACAATTAAACTACATAATTAAATCAAGAAAAGACAGAAACTTTATTGAAAATTATAATTCAACCCGAGAGCCACATGAAACCCTAGGTTCCATAATCCTAAATATACGAATTCTAAGCTATCATAATGAATCTAAAAACGAGTTTCATCAAAAACATAAAATAAAACATGAAAAACCCCTTTGGTTGATGAAAAATCTCTCCAATCTTGAAGTTGGTGTTGCTCTCGCCTTTTTCTTCTCCTTCTCCTCAAGTGTCTTCTCTTCTCTCGTGTCTCGTTCATCTTCTCTAATGTTTCTTCTCTCCTCAAACCCCCATATGTCCTTTATATATATATATTATAAGGATTTTGCTTTTGTCACCAGACACGGCTTGGAACATGGCCGTATCCCCAGGTCGTGTAACTTTCTGACCTTAGCAAATTTTTCTGGGTGGACACAACCTGGGGACATGGGCATGTCCCAGACTGTGTAACTTCAAAACTTCATAACTTCTTCATTTGAACTCCGAATTGAGTGAAACTTGATTCCTTTTCTTCGTTTTTTATCCTAGAACGTGTTCAAATCTTAAAATCAAAATTTTACTCAATTAAGTATCAATTTCTTTAATGAAAACAAAAAATGTAAGGAAAATACTATAAAATCACCATGTGAAATATGTTTAAAATCAGAGTTAACCTAAGTATGGATTTTATCATCGGATTACCCTGAACTACTTGAGGTAAAGACTCCATAATGGTTATCGTAGATAGGTTCAATAAAAATGGCACATTTTGTCCCCTACACTAAAACTAATGATGCTTCGGCTATTACTTCTCTATTTTTGCAAGAAATAGTTTGCTTACTTAGAGTGCCAAGGAGCGTAGTGTCAGATAGAGACACAAAATTCTTAAGCCATTTCTAGCATTAAATGGGAACTAAACTATTGTTTGAGCACCTCTTGCCATTCCCAAACCAATGGCTAGATAAAGGTGGTTAACTATACGTTGGGTACATTGCTCCGAGCTATAGTAGGAAAGAACTTAGTTAGTTAGGATGTTTGCCTACCTGTAATCAAATTTGCTTACAATAGGACAGTACATGCCACTACTAGGCATGCCCCATTTGAGGTCATCTGTGGTTTCAATCTTGAACTACCCATCGATCATACCTTAATGTCACTTATTGGCTAAGAGGATCTAAAAGTGATGACCATAGCTTAGTCCATTTAGCAAATCTACCAAAGAGTCACTTAGTACATTGATTGAGTTGCTAGAAAACTAAAGGAGAAAGGCAAAGGAAGGAAGACCAAGTACTTTCAACTCAATGATTAGGTATGGCTACACTTGAGCAAGGAGAAATTTCCAAACAAGAGGAAAAGCAAGCTATCTAGTATAGTTGGTAGACCCTTCAAGATTCCTTGGAAGATTAATGATAATGCTTACTAAATAGGGTTACTAAAGGACTTTGGAATATTCGATATGTTCAACATTGTAGACCTTAGTCCCTATCGATCTGAGGAAGGCTTAGATGAGGACCAATAGAATTTGATCCCAACTCCCAATCAACTCAGTAAGGATGATAGGAATCAGACCATTGGGCCTTTGAATTAAGCTCGAAGATTGGAAAACATAGTGAGACGAAATCTCTCTTTTCACCTTATAGCCAATGAGTCCAAGTTGTTTCAGTCTACCGACTTGATGCCTTATCTGAGCTAAACCTTCTTATGTTTATCAATAGTCTTCAATTGCCGACCAGGGATGCACTTGAACAATAACTCAACCCACTTGACCAACAATACAACCGACTTGAATATGAATTGGCTTGACAGTCCAACTCTTCACACATTTGCTTGACTATCACTGTGTCGACCTCCAACCCAACAGTATTGGTGCCAAGAACCATAACACACATCTACACCTTTGTCTTCTTGGAAGGAGCCCTAGGTTTACTTGACACCTTGGCTCGGTAGTCACCAACTTAATCATATAACTTGTCTACTTTTACCAAAAAGTCACCCATTCATAGAGAGCGATGTGTCCGAGTAAACATATGATAGAATCCTCTATATAAGGCAGTTGTTTTTCTTGATTTTTTCTTTATTCTTGTATATTACTTCTTTAAGACTTTACCCTTTTTAGTTATTTTTGTTTATAGTTGTTTCTTGAATATTTCAAGTATAGATACCCATTGTAACTGTAGCCACATCATCATCATAAATTAGATATTGTATATATTACCCCTTTTTGTGAGCTAAGTGTGCTTACTTCCTTTTTTCACTTTTATCATAACCCTTAAGTAAGGTTAGGTGGTGAGTACCCTCATTGGATAAGCTCGTGCACCATATTGAGTTGAGTTGTGAGCCTTCGGTAGTTTCCTAGTACATCGTATCCTTAGAGCTAATCATGGGATTTGCTTACTTTACTGTCATTGTTGTACATGCATTTCTCTTTCCATCTTCTTTTTCAAGCTTTCTATAAGCTTGGACTTACTTAGATACCATTGCCCTTATCAACCTTTGGTGTAACATATCGCTAGCACAATAGACTACCACTAGAGATATGGTAATCAACTTGAAAAATTTTGTACAGTACAGCAAGTGACTGATTTTAATCTGAAGGAAGAAGATCCATTAGCTAATGATAAGTGGATGGAGGAATTGGAATACCTTTATAGCATTTCATATGCTTGAAGAGAGGAAGGTAGATATGCTACTTAGAAGTTGAAAGGGGCTACAACGAATAGGTGGGCCAATGAGCCAAGAGTGATGGAAGGACTCATTAAGTGGCAAGAATTCAAGCATTTGTTTTATGCTAAGTTCTTTCCCATCAGTGTAAAGGATAGGATGTAGGAGGCTTATTATAGTTACTAATGTAGAAATTGGACTATAGAGGAGTTTGAGACTGAATGGAGCTGTTTGTTTACGTTTGCTGCTTGCTATATGGGTTAATGATGGAGCTAGGGCTTAGAGATTCTTGAGTGGGCTAAAGCTTAACCTATAGTATGTAGTGCATGGCTTCTAACATGAGACCTTAATGAGTTTCTAATTACATGTATTTTATTTGATGATTTTTTTATGATTTTCCCTTAAAATTTGAGTTTATTTTTAAATAATGATACTTAATTGAGTAAAATTTTGTTTTCTAAATTTTGATATGATCTACATAAGAAAATAAGATAAAAACAAATTTCACTCAAATCGAAGTTAAAATGAGCAAGTTATGAAGGTTTGAAGATCGGCATTGGCAAATGATATGACTATGTTGTTTCTAAGCTAATTTGGAGCTTATTTTCAACTGTTATAGGCTTGTACATGACCATTTCCTATATTGTGTCGTTTTTAGTTTTTTTTTTTTTTTTTAAGATGCAACCATGAATCATAGTCAAGGATATGACCAAAAGATACGGTCGTGTCCCCGATTATGTTTTTTCCAACCAAACTATTTTTTTATTCACTTTCTATATAAAGCTTTGTTAGGGTTTGTTTTAGAGAGAACTTTTTAGGCATAACTTTTATAGAGTTTCTGAAGCTAAGAACATTTATGAGAGCGAGGGGAAGGAAAGACTTCAAGATTTAATTTTATTTGGATTTCATGATTCTTTCTTTTACTCTTTTCTATACTTTGATTTAAGATTCTTATTTCAAGATGCATAGAGAGTGGATCTTTAATATCTAGGTCTTATAGAACATAGATCTACTCATGTGACATGATTATTATCTGATTAATTTAATTCTTTAATCTTTTCTTGATTCAATTATGTATGCTTTATGATTTAAGTTATTATTTCCCCAGATAATAATCTAGAGTTTGATATCTTATAAGAGATTGAAAGATTTCTTATATGATTAGATTTATGCATAGTTGATGAGGATTATTATAAGATTAGAGATAATTTGGAAGATTCTCCTAGAATTTTGAATTATACTATAGAGAATTCATTGTTCACTAATGTAATCTTATATCGTGCCATTGAGAATAGATGCTAATAGATGATTGTAAGATTTGAGTTAATTGGCTTGAGAAAGTGATTAATTTTAGTAAAAAATTCTTCTATTTAAGAAAGATTAAAGAATAAATTACATTATCTTTAGGAAAATCATATGTTAGGTCTAGGATAAGTAAATATTTAAATACAAATTTACAAATCTTGAAGTAGTTTATAATTCTATTGCTTTCTTGTTTAGGTTCTTGAATAATTCTTAATTAGATGTTAATCTATTAGTTGCTACAATTTAATTTAGGTTCTTTAAGTTTCTTGAAATTTAATTTGCCTGTTAGATAATAGAGACCTAATGGGTACTAGCAATCATAGTATCTAAGGGATGACATTCAGACTTAATCTGCTTACTACAATTTAATGGGTACACTTGCCTATACTAGACCTATGTAGAGACAATTAAGAAGGCAAAGCACATGGAAAGAAGCTTGAAGAAGAAAACGGAGATTTTAGCTAATCGGTTAGGTTTAGTGATGGGAAATAAGGTAGCTCTAGGGACTTTAATGCATGGTAATGAGAAAAGCCTTAGATGATGATGACCAAATCTATGGTTAAGGTACCCCTTCTAGCTTAGATCAAATCGATGGACACAACTCCTCCAGCATCAATTCCTCTTATTATTAAGTGTTCGAGATGTTGTAGATTTTATGAGTTGGGTGCTTACAAGTAGTTAGCTAGCACATGCTTTTCTTGTAGGAAGACAGGTCACTTTAGCAAGGATTATACAAATAAGTCATTGCTATTCTCTTTTTGTCATATCTACACCAAGAGGAGACATTTAGCAGTTGAGTGCATTGAAAGGTCGATATGGGGTCAAGCTAGAGCAACTCAGCAGATGACTGGACCATTAGCCAAAGCATAAGCTAGGTGACCCTTGCCTAGTGGCTTACATTAGAGGTCTTTAACTAGAGTCTTTGACTACCAACAGTATCATGACCTATCTAATAAGGATGACATTTTAAGTACGTTATTCATACACTATTGTAGAGCTTATGTTTTATTTAATAGTTTCTAACATATTTGTCCATGCCTGTAGCTTCTGTCTTGAATGTTTGGTTAGATCCGTAAATGTGAGTACTCCTTTTGGGACAAAGAAAGCTTTAGAGAAAATTTGTAGATGAGATCTAGAAGGAGGACAGGGTTGATTATTTGTGTTTATGATAATTAGAGCCTATGATGATAAATTGGAGATAGAGGATACTAAGTGTCATTGGGGTTTGGAGTGTTGTTTACTTGTGCTCTAGAGATGCTATATGACTTTTTGATGATGTTTAGTTTAATGTCTATGTTTATGGGAGAGATGCTATATAAATAGGTTTATGTATATAAAAAGCCAACATGAAACACAAACGAGCTAGACCCATTTAAATAAAATAAAATTCATATCTAGGATCTAGTTTAACCCTTAAACAAGTTTATTAAACATGTCCCATAAGCATGTGATGGTTTCCACCCATGAATCCTATTTAATTTTAAAATAACCATTATTTTGGAAGTTAGAAGAAGATTATTTTCTCATTTTTCATCAATATCTAAAGAATGATGGCATAAGTATAAGTCAAAATATTGTTAATAGTAAGTTAAAAGCTCAAGATTCTATTAGTGAGGAGAAAATAGATAACTTATAAGTAACTTTACCTTTTAAAAGTACATATACTGGATTTAATTTATTTCATTTGTTATGATACTTATAATCTTTATTTTATCTATAAATTTCAATCCCTCAAAAGCATGTACACATTTATAGATAACAATAAATTTTAATTAGAGCTACAATTGTATGATGAGTGGCATATAATGGTTGAATCAAGTATTTTGATTTATTGGAATCATAATTAATCTCAATATTCTCAAGTTATAAAAATTAAATGTGATAGCTTAAGTATAATGATATCTACGATAGCTTTAGAATCCTTATTTACTACATAGTCAACTTTTTGATTAACACAATAACTCATTGAAGTAAAAAATTGTGGAAACTTTTTTATGTATGAAGGATTGGTTTTACAAAGAATGCAATACACTAAATTAATTTTAAGTAATATAAGTTTTTTTATATGTAAATTATTTGATTGTTCTCTAGGGAAATTACCACTAATGGTACTATATTATTGAGACATGGTTCAATTTAATATTAAGAAGTTACAAAGTCAATTGATGTTTAGATTTGCTATATTGATTGAATTTTACTTTGTTAAACTTTTGTTAGGTTATAATTTCATATATATAAGTGTTAAAACTATATCACTTTCACTTGCAAAATGTTAATTTTATGATCGCTATTTTCTTTATAAGTTTATAGCTATCTTATAGGTTTAATTATAACTCTTTAATCGATAAATAAATCCAACATGAGCACTAAACATGTTTATTAAACAAGTTGGGTTACATGTTTATATTTTCATACTTGATTGGTAAATGGGTCAAGTTACAAGTTGCAAAACATGAAACTATTTAGAGTAGACAAGAGATATGATAGGTTAAAACAAATTACCAACCTACTTTTGACATTTACTATCATATATGCATGTACTTTCATTCCGTTCAATCCATTCATGGACATTTCAAAACAAAGGAAACTATCTGTAATTTTTGTCTTCATTTCATTTCATTTCAAAATATTCCTATGTAACAAACATAATATAAAAGAAATGGCAAGAAAGCAATGCAATGGAAGAAAAATGATTGAAGACAATAAGAAGTATAATTTTTATTTTTTGTTTAGAAATACTAGAACGAAATGAAAGGAAGATAGGAAGATTTCTATTTCCTTTATCTAGTTGGTTTTAGAAAAAATTATAGAGAGAAACAAAGCTTTCATCCAACAAAATTACTTTGTTTTGATGACTAGGATGAGTAGAAATACATTTACTCTAAACACATAAGTATCCATTTACTTAGAAGGGCATTTTGAGGATATTGATGTGTTACATTATAAATTTTTCAACACAAAGGCTATAAATGTGATATGGAAACTTATTGATGGATTCACGTATTGTACATGAATGCATAGTTCTGATATTTAAGTTGGCTCTTTTTAGCTCATTTATGTAAAGATTTCCACTGTGGTTTATTGTGTTGAATAAGAAGAGTTTTGGAAATGAGTGTTTTATAAAGTTGAATGATCGGTAAAATATAGGTCTTATCTTATCCCTAATTCAGAGATGGTATAATAAACAATTTTCAAGCACCAAAAGTCATGAAAAAGGTTTGAAGTAGACTCCTAGAAGGCGAGGTGTTACATACTAATAGTGAGTGACTGGCTTGTAACAAGAAAGGAGAAAATAAGAAAATAAATGTTAATATTATGAGCAAATTTTTTCATATATGAGAGGTAAGAAGGTAATGAACTTTTCACCTTTAATTACATGAAATTATTAAGTAAATTTTTAGGAGAAAGCAAGCGCATTCAACTTTTAAGGCCTGTGGAATAAAATACTAGATTTAGGAAATATACACTTGTATATGCCTAAAAGATCGGACAACATTGCAAGGAAAATTATTGGATTTAGCTCCATGCCACATTTGGTCACATAACTAGATAATAGAAACACGGTAATAATAATAATAATAATAATAATAATAATTCAGCATAGTCTCATATTTCCTTTTCTTCTAACTAGATTATACCCCATTGCTCTAATATAATAAGCCTTGCTCTAGGGTCTAGAAATAACATAGTCAGACCCAACGCCTCTCATCCAAGCTTAAGGTAGACTTTCTTGCCAAGAATAACCTCTCTTTCAATATGAACACACACAATTGTAGCACATATTCCGCTAAATATCTCTACAAATCTTTCTAAATCTTAACAAAAATATGTGTAAATCTAAAATTACATTCAACTTGAGTCTACCTTAGCAAGCCAACATACTAACCTTTAGCCCATGAACAAAGAAAACTTGGTTGTACAAGCTTGCTCCCCCTACTCCAACTTTATGCAAGATAACTTGTTACTAGTGCTATTAGATTTGGTTTACATGATTAAGCTGGATATATGAAAGGTCTAAGGATTAAGGTGAAAACCAAATTCAATTAGGAATTGAACTAGATTCCAAGTGACCCTCTTTGACATCTCTTAGTCAATCTCTTAAGCGTAAGAACTTTATCATTTCATTTGCTTAAGTGTTTTGTTAATGGGTAAATGGAGAAGAAAATCACACAAATGTAAGGTTCCATTTGTTTTAAGGAAAAAGTCTTATAATTGTAAAATGTTTCCTTCTATAAAAACATTTTTTTTATAAAAAGTGAAATGATATGTTTCCATGCATATGGTAGTAATATAAAAATACTTTGAAAAAACTTTTCTGGTATATGAAAAATGAATATTATTTCATTCGTAGTTATGCCTAAATAAATTAATATCATCATATTACTAATAATATATCATTTCAGATATTTTATTTAGAAATAAATTTATAAATATAAATGACTTTCAAATATGCATTATTACAACTTCTTTAGTTGATTTTGACAATTTTCAACTAGTAGTTAATTTTTGCACCTATTAAACTCTTTTTGAGTTGAATATAATTTATATGTCAATTACAAAAAGAATAAAATAAATATCATTTTCCTAGAGCTAGAATGTATACAAATATCGATTCAAGAAATGATATTACGTTTTGAAACTACTAAGTAATTTTTCTATAAAAGCCTATACCTATCCATTTAATGGAAGAATGCTGTTCGTTATGGGAGGGCCCTTTTTTAGCGTAACAAACAAGGAAAACTAAAAAGAAAAAAAAATTCCTAACAACTTTTGTCTAATGAAAAGGGGGCCTAAGTATTCCTTCTTGTACCTGCACATGTAAAACCCATGAAAAACATGCATTCTATATATTTGTTTAATATTCTCTTTCGTACCTGCACTTGTAAAACCATGAAAAACACACATTCCATATATTTGTTTCTAGCAGTGGTATCATTAAACTATCTGTCAGTAAGAAAGTTGTTAGGAGTAAAGGGGTTTGTAGATATTTCATATACACGCGCGGTTGCACAGTTGAACAACTCCGCTTGCGACTTGATCTTCGTACTCCTCTTCCAAAACTGTGGCTGTCAAATAAAAGTAGGAGATAAAGCTGTTATTTCCTGTATCTATTTCCTTATTTATTTACTTCTTTATTATTTTCCTTTATCCCAACATGCGCACTTTTTGACTGAAAGATGTAACTCCATAGATTTCCCCACGAAACAATACTTTCTTGACCATAAAATATACATATTTATACAAATGAAGCGTATGCATGCCAAAACTATTTTACGTGGTCATTGCTAGGTTGGGTTTTGATAACTCTTTATTGCACTACTAGTTTCTAAATTTTGTATCTAGATACTCGGATAGAAGCTGATTAACCAAACAAGCTAGGTTGGACTAAGTTACCATCGCCAATGCATGACCGTCGCATAAATTAGCTGCATTGACTACTCGTCAGTAGGGAAGTTGTTAGGAATATAGGGGCTTGAAGATATTGCGTGTACACTAGCAGTCACCCACTTGCACAATTCCGCTTACGACTTGATCTTCGTATTCCTCTTCCAAAACTGTGGCTGTCAAATAAAAGTAATAGATCAAGCTGTTATGTATTTATCAGTTTCCTTATTGATTTATTTATTATTTTCCTTTCTCCTAACCTGTGCACTCTTTGTCCAATGCATTCAGTAGGGTAACTCCAGAGATTTCTCCACAAAACTATACTTTCTTAACTATAAAATACACATATTTATATAAGCAAGTGTACGCATGCCTAAATTGCTTCACGTTATATTCCTTAGGTCGCCTCCAACTAGTAACAAACAGAAACACATCTATATTTTCTATCTAACCGTTAGGGCCTTATGAATTATTTCGGCCCAACCCATAGTCCTCTATATTTCTTTTAATAAAATTCCAGAGTATTCTTTCTCTCAAACCTTAGCCTCGCAATTACGTCTCTTTCTTCTCTCTCTTTTCTCTTTCTTGCTTGTTTCTATCAATATCTGATTAGGGTTTCTGACCTATGTTTATTTCACGCAAGGAAAATAAAAAGAAGACGGATAATTGCCGTATTGGAGATGGCTAATCTCCTTACACATTCGAAGTGTTGTAAAATCTCTTCATTTCTCTTTTTCTTTCTTTTTTTTTTTTCCTTTTATACATGTACTATTACATAGATATAAGTTTGTTCAGTTGAATCTATAATTTTCTTATATTGTTTACCTAATCTAACTATATGTAAATACTGTGTTGTCTATTGTAGTTGCCTATACTATATACTAGCCTATACTACTCAATTACTATTTTACATGTAATAGTTAGCATATTTTTGTGAAAGCTTTCTTGCTTTTATATTTTTATCAGTAATAATTTTCACCTCATCTACAAAAACAACCTTTTCCTCAAGGTTATAGTGTATGTAGATCTGTCGAAAAGCCTCCTAATCTTCCTAAGTAGTGTCTTCGAGTTGTAATCATATTCATTGAACCAGTACCTATCGTACCTTAAGTCCCTTTAGCATAATCACCTATGTATCCACAATATTGATAGGCTTTATAATAGGATGGTCATCCTTAGCCTGCATAGGTAACTCCAAAGAAGGAAGATGACTACCATAAGCTTTCTTTAAGAGAGCAACATGAAAGATGCTATGAATTCGAGCCCTTGGTGGTAACTCTATTTCATAGTTTGGGACACCAATCCTTCTAGTGACCTTAAAAGGTCCATAGTACTTTTTTAAAAGGCTTATGGGTAGTATGATGAGACACTAAAATCTGTTTCTACGGTTGAAACTTGACAAACATCATATCTCATACATTAAACTAAACATTTTTCTTGTGTTTGTCATAATGAGATTTCATCCTATCTTGAGCCTTCTGCAAATGTTCCTTAAGTTGCTTTAATTCCTCATCCCTTGATGCTAACTCATGTTTTATTGCATCCACCTTTGTTGTTCCCTTCACATAAGTCATAAGAGTTGGTGGAGGTCTCTCATAAACCACTTCAAATGATGTTACGTAAGTGGAAGTGTGGGATGATGTATTATAAGTGAATTTTGCCCATTGTAGAAACTTAACCTATTGTGATGGTGTATCCATAGTAAAACATCTTAGATAGTGTTGCAACACCCTATTCACCGCTTCTGTTTGAGGATGGTAAGTAGAAGAGGTATATAATATTGTATCACTCATCTTAAATAGCTCCTTCTAAAATTTGCATATGAAAATAGGATCCCTATTTGAGATGATGGTTTTAAGAAATCCATGTAATTTCACCACCAAATTCTTGACAATTGTGCTACCTTCCACGAAGTAAAGTTGGAATCCAATGGTCCCATATAGCAATACTTAGATAATCTACTAACCATGACTAAAATAATAATATACCCTTAGGCTTTTGGAAAGCATGTGATAAAATCCATTGTAATGTCATCTTAAATCCTTTCTAGTATAGGATGTAAAGCGATGAGTTCTAATTTGGTTATATTTTATTTAGTGAATCCTTTTTGATGATTTTCCTTAAAATTTAAGTTTATTTTTAGATAATAATACTTAATTGAATAAAATTTTGTTTTCTAAGTTTTAAAATGATTTATGCAAAAAAACAAAAAGATAGAAATAAATTTTACTCAAATCAAAGTTAAAATAAGCAAGTTATAAAAGTTTGAAGATTAATACAACCGAACGACACAAGCTATGTTATTTCCAAGCAAAATTGGAGTTGTTTTTCAACTGTTACAGCCTAGGACAAGACCAAAAGACATGACTATGTCGTTAATCATGTCGTTTCCAAGTTAAAAAAAAAAAAAAGATAAGTGAAGCATAGATTGTTACACGACTAAAAAGACATGGTTGTATCTTCGGTTGTGTTTTTTCCAACAAACCTATTTTTTCTTTTTAATTCTTCATATATAAAGCCTTGTTAGGGTATATTTGAGAGGACTTTTTGACATGACTTTAAAGGAGTTTTAGAAGCTAAGAACAACTAAGAAAGTGAAGAGAAGCGAAGATTTTAAGATTCAATTTCGTTCGGATTTCATGATGATTCTTTCTTTTATTTTATATACTTTGATTTTAGATTATTATTTTGGGATGTGTACTGAGTAGAATTTTGGTATTTAAGTTTTATGAAACCTAGATCTATTCATGTGACATGATTAGTATTGATTAATTTAGTTCTTTATTATTTTTTTAATTCAATTATGTTTATTTTATGATTTAGGTTATTATTTATGTAGATAATAATCTAGAGTTTGATATCTTACAGGAAAATCAAGAGATTTCTTATAAGATTAGATCTAGGCATAGTTGATAAAAATTATAACAAGATTAGAGATAATTTATAAGATTCTTTTGGATTTCAAATTAAAGTGTAGAGAATTCATTGTTTAATAATGTAATCTTATGTCATGTTATTGAAAAGAGATTCTAATAAGTGATTCTAGGGTTAGGGTTAACTGGCTTGAGAAAATGATTAACTTTAGGAGAGAATTCTTCTAGTCAAGAAAAAATTAAAGAATTAATTAAATTATCTTTAACAAAATCATATGTTAGATCTAAGGGAAGTAAGATATAGGTATAGCATTAAATCTTGAATTAATTAAACTGCTTTATTATTAATTCTTAAATTGCATCTTAGTTAATCTTTAAATTAGTTTTAGAAATAATTTAGATTTACATCTTTAAGTTTCTTGAAATTTAATTTACTAGTTAGATAATAGAGACCTAGTGAATACTAGTACTTCAAGTCTTTAAAGGATTGATACTTGGACTTAATTCACTATATTATAAACTAATAGATACATTGGCCTACATCAAGTTTTCAATGTCATTATTGAGACTTTTGAAATTAAGAAAGTTAGTAGATTTATTAATCTAACCATTTTTTCTTTTCTAATTTTCTTTTTTTTTTCCCGAATTCTTTTATTTTCTTAGAGTGATCTTTAACTAAATTTTCTATTTTCATTGTTACATTGCATGACAAGAAGCTGATGAAAAGATTTGGTTAAAATTGATCGTGAGATTGAGAGGATGGCTTTACACAATTTGAGGCAACTATTTGTTAAAGAAATATTGGAAGCGATAAACTAAGGATCTTTGATTAGATTGAAAGAAGAGGTGGAATTGTTAAAGAGTGAAGTCAAGGATTAAGCAGTAGAACAAAAATCTAATTACAAGAGCTTACCCAACAATGTCATGGCTAACAATGGGGAACATAATCAAACTATGTCAAATTGCTCCCAACAGTCAGTAATTGGTACTCAGTCCTACATCAACTAGCCAACTATTGCTGACAATAACTTCGAGATCAAGCTAAACATTATACAGATGGTGTAGCAGATTGTACAATTTGACGACCTCCAAGACGAAGATCCGAATGCACATATTTCCAATTTTTTGGAAATATGTAATACTTTCAAGATTAACGAGGTAATTGATGATGCTATTTGGTTGCTCCTCTTTGGCAAGGAATTTGATCACAACCTAAAATAAATTGGTGGAAAAATTCTTAGAGAAGTATTTTCTACTCGAGAAAATTGCAAAGCTTAGAGTTGACATCTCGTCTTTTGCTCAAATAGAGGGTGAGACCTTATATGACACATGGAAGTGCTTTAAGGACTTGTTAAGGTGATCTCCACATCATGGCTTCCATCTTTGGATGGAAATGAAAACCTTCTACAATGGTCTCAACCCCTCTACTAAACAAATGATGGATGTAGCAACTAGAGGTACACTCAATAGCAAAACACCCAAAGAAGTCCAAGCTCTAATAGAAGGTATGGCCATGAATAATTACCAGTGGGAGAACTTAAGGGGGAAGCAAAAAGTCATAGGCGTATTTGAGCTCAATATTATAAAATCTTTAGCTACTCTTATAGAGATGTTGAGTAAGTCCCTCTTAACTAATTCACAACAACCACAATGTAGCTCCAACAACTTCATCCAAAAAGGGATTGTAGGCTGTGAGCAAACATAATAGGTTGATTTTCTAAGGAAACCTATAAGACCCTAATATAATCCTTACAGCAACACTTATAACTCGAGGTGTAGAGATCACCTTAATCTTTCATAGGGAGGTCAAAATTAAGGTCAAGGTCAAGGCCAATAGTAGCAAGTAAGGAATTAACTATAGGAAAGATCAAATTTACCTCCATCGAGATTTCAACAACTAACAGCACTCCCACCTACTCTAGAGAAGAAGTTAGAAAGCCTCTTGGAAAAATATATTCAATCTAGTGCAGCTAGAATGCAATAAACAGAAACCTCTTTAAGGAATCGGGAACCTTTTATCCACAACTTGGAGAATCAAATTGGCTAGATTGCTAGAATGTTGAATGAGAGACAACAAGGATCATTACTTGGGAACATTAAAATGAACCCTAAGGAACATTGAAGTGAACCTTAGGGAAAATGTTAACTGGTGACCATAAGAGGTGGTAAAGAGCTATAAGTTGAGAAGAAGGAGGATAAGGAAGTAGTTGAGAAAGAAGTAGAGGTCAAGGGTAAAGAAAGTTCAAAATTGCTAAGATCAAAAGATAGTGTAGAGCTACTAAAAGTAAATGAGTATAAGCTACCTATCTCATATCCACAACAACTTATGCAAGACTGCTTTGATCTAACCAAGCAATTCAATAAGTTCCTTAATCTTTTTAAACAACTACAAGTGAATTTAACTTTCGTTGATGTTGTATTGTAGATGTCAAAATACGCAAAGTTCTTAAAGGACGTGTTGTCAAACAAGAGGAAGTTGGAGGATTTTTCAACTACTACACTGAACAAGGAATGCTTAGTGCTACTCCAGAAAAAGTTGCCAAAGAAATTACAAGATCCAAGGAGTTTTACTCTACCTTGTGTGTTTGGAAAGTTGTTAATAAATAATACTTTGGTGGATCTAAGAGCTAGTATAAACCTGATACCATTTAAGTTGTTTAAAAAGTTAAGTTTTTTAAAAAGCTAAGGTTAAGAGAACCTAAACCAATACGTATGTGCATTCAATTAGCTGATAGGTCCACCACATACCTTAGACGCATCATAAAGGACGCTCTAATGTAAGTTAGTAAATTTATTTTCCCTATAGATTTTGTTATCCTTGATATAGAAGAGGATCTTGAGGTACCATTGGTTCTAGGTAAGCCCTTCCTAGCTACTGCTAGGGCTGTGTTTGATATTAGTAAGCATAAGCTCATCTTAAGGGTTGAAGATGAGGAAATTGTTTTCCAGAATCCAGATTCAATGCATAAGTCTCTTGACTTATAGGGTACAATCTATGTTGGTGACACTTTTAATGCTATTGTTATTGAATGTATGCAAGAAACATTTGTCAAAGAAGCTATGAACAATTGCTTAGAAATGGGAGATGGAGAAATTGTGAAAACCCTTAATCAATTAGAAGCTATAGCTTAGTTGGGAGCTAATGAACCCATTATGGTGAAGATAGGGATTAAACCATTTTGTAGACCAAATGAAGGAAAGTTAGAGCCTCCTAAAGCAAAACCACCAGTCTTGGAGCGAAAGCACTCAAAAGATTGTTTGCAACATGCCTTTATAGTGAAGAGCTCAAAGCTACTAACAACCACTCCATCTGAGAGAAAAGCAGATGAAAAGAAAGGACTCTAACAACACGAGTTTGATGAGTAGCATGATAAGAAGAAAATCCACAAAAGTTATGCAACTAGACAAGAGAATTTGCTATACCAATGGAAAAAGGGTAAGTCTAACCTTGTTTGGAGGGTTCAAAAGTGAGGTAAGGATGGAGATCCATCTCTACTTGGATGAAGGTAAGTAAATTATGTATTTCGTCAAGTTATCGACATTAAATATAATACTTTTAGGAGGCAACCTATGTTATTTATTTATTTATTTTCGTTATTTTCTAGCTTGCAAGTTATTTAAGTATTTTTTATTATTGATCTTAGCACTATAACACTTTTATTTTTCATTTTAAGGTTAAGTTCGCTTCTATGAATGCAACATAATAAGTTTTCCTTTTAGTTTGATCTTTTGCATTAGATTTCTTTGGTTCATTTTTTAGTTTAGTACTTTTGTTTCTTTAAGATTATTTTATTTTTGAATTCATGCATTTAGGCTAGGCATATATAAATTAAAATAAAAATAATAAAAGTTAAAAGCCAAAAGAAAAAAAGAAAAAGAAAACAAAATGCAAAACAGTATACTATACAGTCTAAGGATACGGCTGTGTCTTAGATTGTATCAATTGCAAGCATGCTTCACGACTGCACTACAGTAAGTTACATGGTCTAGAGACATGGTTATGTCTTGGATCATGTTAGTAATAGGCCAAATTTTAGCCAAGCTAGAGAAAGATACACAAGCATAAAATATGGTCATGTCTCAGGTTATGTCGTCTAAAATATATATGTGTGTATCCCCTTTAGTTTTCTCTCACTTGTCAGCACATACACACACACACACACACACAATCCTCCCTTTCTCTCTACTCTCTCACTCATGCCAAACATAATAGCAAACATATTTGCACTTTTCATCTTTGATTCACAACCCATCACTTATACTAATTCATGTTTTTACCAAGTGCACTTCACTTCAACTATTCCAGTAAATTCTTGATATCTCTCGTTTTTCTTTTCATGAAAGAACTCATTTAGATTTCACTTTTTCTTGAGGCTTTTACATGATTCTATTTAGTAAGTGTGCATTATGATGGATGTTATTTGTTTTAATATTTCGATAGTGATGTGCATGATGAACACGATTGTGTTTTTAAATTGGCGCTAATCTTTGGGTTTGAAAGACACGGGATGTGACACAATTGTATCACTTACAATACATTCCTATAAGTGTACAATTCTTGAATGTTTGAGTTGAAGTACTGAACTTCATTGCTTTATATGTCTTGTTCTTCATTTTAGCATTTAAGGATTTAGTGTTTAAAAAACATATAAGTGCAATTGATTCATGTTATTGAGGAATTAGGAGTTTAAGCATATTTGGAATCTATTGTGTAACAATAGTTGTGAGGATTGCATGAAGGATTTCTTAAAAACACAACTATATTTTACATACATACCATGTGTTTAACAAAATTCCTCAATGAGTTACAGTGTTTATTTTCCACACTTAGTCATGATTTTTTATCTATTACTTTATTCTAAGTTTGAGGAAACTTTGGTGTATTGGAAATTTGACTTGAATCTTGTTTCCCTTTATAGAGAAACATGGTATTAAGAGCTAAATTACAAGTCAAGAGGAAGGAGTTCAGTAAGAGTGTTTGGCTAAAGATGTTGATGAAGAGGAGGAAGATGAAGAATATGAAGAGGACGAGGTTGATTTGATGGATGGTCCTTGTGATTAAGAGGATTATGAGGTCAAGGTCTTGGAACTTTAAAGCTAATGTTAGAAATTGTGTTTAACTTGGAGTACTTCAAACTTCATAACTTATGGCTTTTGTGCATTCGTGTTATGTAAATTTTTAAGAGAGTATCAGTTTTTCTTTCTCATTTTTATATCGTTTTACCCATGACTATTTTGATTGTTATATTTTATATTATGTGACTTGATTCATATATTGGGGACAACATACGTTTTTAAGTGTGGGGAAAGGGATATAGAAATTTATAGAAACTTTTGCTACTTATGAGACTAATTTTTTTGCATTCAACCTAATTTTATTATTTTATTGACTTACATTAATTGGAAATTGATGACTTTCGGTAAGTTTGAATATGAATTGATACTTGATCTTTAATGTTTGATTTACATGATGCTAGAGTTGATAGGTAAAATCTTTATGGAATAAAGTTAAGGATTATTTAGTCTAGGATTTTAGGACATAGGATTAGAGTAACATCACTTGTTAAGAATTAGTCGTAACTATTTTCGAAGCTTACTTTGATGTATACTTTCCTCTTAGATGACTTTAGATCCCTATAATCGTTAGTAAACAAACAAATAAAATTTATCTTTTGAGAAACCCCAAAATGAAATAGTTAGAGGTAGAAAGTGATAAAAGTAACAAAAATGAAGAAAAAAAGAGAGCAAAATTAATAAGAATTCACCTTGGTCCCTGAGAAGAGTGAAGTTGAATTCCATCACCAATGCTAAAATAAATTGAAATAATAAGTTGGTATGGATCAGCCTTGGTCCCTTAGAAGAGTGACATTCTTTCTCGCTACCAATATGATAGCTAGGTTGGTATGAATTGGCTTTAGTTCGTCTGAAGAGCGAGATCCTTTTCCGCTGCCAATATAATTGTCCTTAAATAATCTGTTTAATTAATAACATAAATTTAGTGAATTAGAAGCCTTCCAGCTAAAGCATGAACTAAGGGAAGGATCAGAGGATAAGTGGATGTAATATGTGTTTACTCTGAATTATGGTGCTTAGCGAGATTGAAAAGAGGGTTGTATACATTTTTATTACGAATCATGACCAAGAACCGACAAGTTCAATCATTGGATGAGTCTAAGATTGTAGAAAGCTCAAAAAGAGTTAATTGGGAAAGTGTGAAAGAGCAAAAATGATGAATGAAAAGTAAGCAAAAACTTACGAACAACTCTAGAGGATATAATACACTAATGGAACTTTCGAAGACTCATGGCTCAATTTGATATGATGTACGAATTGGTCCAGTGAGGTTATTCACCACCTAACCTTACTTAAGGGAAAAGATAAGAGTAATATCGAGAGTAAACAAACAATGTTTACGTAAGGAAGAAAATACTCAAAAGTATATATTAATCTTAATCCTCATTACAGCTACAAGTACAATGGTATTTATACCTATAAGTTAGGATAACTTGCCTAAAAAGGAAAAGATTAAAAGGCATTTCTTAAGGAAGTAATGTACAAAATACCAAAAGGGTAAAAATGAATATAGAAGAAAAATAATAATTGGTACAATGGATTCTGTACATGATGCTGTACACATAGCGATACTACATTGGCAAGGTTATTATAAGATGTGGACAAAAAGTATGAACAAATGGCTTGTTTGAGTAGGGATGGCTTAGTCAGTCCGAAGTCTCTCTTTTTCGACTTCTCGACAAGGAAGATGCTAAGTAATTGGTTGACTTAGGCATTAATGAGTAATCTTTAATTTGGCACATTGCAAAAGATGGGTAGTCATACGGCTTGGCATGAAGGGTGACTTGGCAAGGAAGTACTCAGCCTCGGTAGGGGTCGTTGGAATAGAAGGATTCGTTGTGCCAATCCCTCTAGTTTTCAAGCTCGGTTGTGGGTTAGAGGCTCGATAGCCTGATTCCTATTTTTCCTTCCATATTGTTTTGGATTTAGGATTAAATCTGAATGGTTTTTGCCCAGTTCTCCATTAGGGTGATACAAACTAAGGTTGGCAATGTTGAAGGCATTAGAAACTCTATAGTCCTCAGGTAATTCTAATTTGTAGGCACTATCATTAATCTTTTAGAGGATTCTAAAAGGTCCTTATACTCTTACAAATAATTTTCTCTTCCTCTTATTCGAGAACCGTCCCGTACTAAGAAGCAGCCACACCAAGTCTCTCAGCTGAAATTGTTTAGCTATTCTGCCCTTGGTCTTTTCTCACATTCTTCTAGTAGCTTGATCAGTATGCTGAATGACCTTGTCATAGATGTGCTGAAGCGATTGTGCTCTAGCCGTTGTGTCAAGGTCCTCTTCCGCGGGTATGAGTATAAGGGTGTAGTTGAGGGGCAACTTGGGATTGAAACCATAGACCACTTTGAAGGGAGCTTACTTAGTGGTGTCATGCATCATCCAGTTGTAAGCAAACTCTACCATTACTAAGTAGATGTCCTAATCAGCCAAGTTCTTTCCTAATATAGCTTGGAGTAGTGATTCCAAAGCGCGATTAACCACCTCAGTTTAGCAATCAGTTTAGGAGGACAAGAAGTACTGAATAGTAGTTTAGTCCTAATCCAAAGCCACAAAGTCCTCTAGAAGTGGCTTAAGAACTTTGGATCTCTATTGGAGACTATGCTCTTCGGCAAGTCGTGTAGTTGCACAATCTCCCATAAGAAAAGAGAAGTGATAGCCGAAGCATCGTTAGTTTTTGAGTAAGGCACAAAGTGTGTTATCTTGCTGAACCGATCTACAACGACCATTATAGAATCTTTGCTTCGGGCAGTTCATGATAGTCTGAGAACAAAGTCCTTAGTCAATTCAATCCACAGTTTCATCATAATAGGTAAAGGCATTGCTCTTCCTTACTCGGCTCGGTACTTAGCCCTCTTGCACACTGTACAGCTTTCGACAACTCGGTGCACATCTCTCATCATTCTTGGCTAGAAGAAATAACCTTTCAACAGTTCGCAAGTCCTTCTTTCACCGAAATGTTCAAAGAGTCCTTTACTGTGGGCTTTCTTGATCAGTAGCTCCCTTAGGGAACAAGTCGGTACACATAGTTTTCCACCTTGGAACAAGTAACCATCCTCCACATGATAGTCATCTACAATCCTTCCATCAACGCATTGCATGATTATAGGTCCAAAGTGTGGATCTTCGGAGTACTACTCTTTAATACTTGTAAGCCTAAACAGTCGAGTCTATAGTTTTAATAAAAGTGCTTGCCTCTATATTGCTCTTTCCTTATTTGTATTTTATTACAAAATTGAAACCTTCAAGGAATTCAACCCATCTTGCCTACCGCTTCGATAACTTGGTTTGACTTCGAAGGTACCTCAACGATTTATGGTTAGTATATATGACAAATTCTCTTTGTAGTAAATAGTGCTGCCATACTTGTAGTGCTCAGATCAATGCTAAAAGTTCTTTATCATATACGGAATAATTTAACTGGGGTTTTCGAAGCTTTTCACTGTGGAAGGCAATTGGTTTGCCTACCTACATTAGGATAACAGCTATTCGAATGCCTGATGTGTCACATTTTAGCTCAAAAATTTTGTCGAAGTTAGGTAGCACTAATACCGGGGTAGAAGTTAATCTTTCTTTTATCTCAGCAAAAGTTCTCTCCTCCCTTTCTTCCCATTAGAAGTCAGTGTTCTTCTTTATTAACTCGATAAGTGGTGTGGCGAGGGTATTGAAGCTCTTGACGAACCTTTTGTAAAATAAAGCTAATCCATGGAAACTTCTTACGTAAGCACAAGTCATAGGAGTCGGCTACTTGACAATTGCTTGGATCTTTTCATCATCAACTCATAAGCCTTCTTTGCTGACTACATAGCCTAAGAATACCACCTCCTCTTAACAAAAGCAACATTTCTTCAAATTACTGAATAGTCTCTCAGTACGGAGGATATCCAAGACTACTTTAAGACGTTCACAGTGACTCAGCATGTCGGCACTATAGACCAAGATATTGTTAAAGTACACCATGATACATTTTCCTTTGAGATGTCTCAGTACATGGTTCATTAATCTCATGAAGTGCTTAGGGCATTCGACAAGCCAAAGAGCATGACTATTCACTCATAAAGTGCATGTCAAGTCTTGAATGCAGTTTTCCACTCATTGCCTCACCTCATGTAGATTTGATGATAGCTAGATTTAAGATCAATCTTGCTAAAAATCTTGGCTCTACTTTGTTCATCCAACATGTCTTTTAGCTTCGGGATCGGATACCTGTATTTGATGGTGATCTTGTTTATAGCTCGGCTATCTACATACATTTACTAAGTTCCATCTTTCTTCGGTACTAGAAGTGCCAACATAGCATAGGGGCTGAGACTTTCTCGGACATATCTTCTCTCAAGTAGCTCATTAACTTGGCGTTGGAGCTCAACAGCCTGTTCAGGATTCATCTGATAGGCTAGCTTATTCAATAATGTAGCATTAGGTATTAAGTCAATACAGTACTCCATGCCTTAAGTTGGGGGTAACCCTTTAGGTAACTATTTTGAGAACAGGTCGGCATATTCATCTAACAACTCTTTGACCTCTTGGGGAAGCTCACCTTGCTCCTTCATTTCCAATAGTCATCTAACTACCAATAGGGTCGGCTCATTAACTTTGATGGCTTCTCAGAGCTCGACTCTACTCATTACCAATGCCTTGTTTGATCTGCGAGCAAGTTTCATCTACAACCTATTAACTTCTCTTGACAGCATCAAATTCAGTGTGATCTTCCGATCATCCTTCTTGAACATATATGTATTCCTGTAGCTGTTATGTATAACTCTCCTATAAAACAACCATGGCCTACCCAAGAACACAAAGGAGGTACACATTGGCCGCACATCATAAAGAATCTACACAGAGTAATTCCCTATAGTGATTGATAGTTATATTTATTGAGTGACATGTAATGCTCTCTTTTCACTAAATTAGTGCAACCTATATGGCTTTGGATGTACAACAATTGGCAATTTCAGTTTTAAATAAGATCGACTGATGCTACGTTGGTGTAGCTTCCACCATCTATGACGAAGGTGTACACGTGATCATTCACCTTATAGGTGATACGGAACAAGTTCTCTTTCTACTCCTCCTCTTGCGAAGGTTCCATATTCATAGTGTATCGAACAACCATGAGCATCAAATAACCATGAGTATCTTGTCCAAGTCTTCAGCAAACACATCCTCTTCAATCAACTTTTTTTTAGCATTTTCTTTCTTAGTAGGAACCTCCTCATCTTTAGGTTCCTCATTCGTACTTTCTACTTTTGGCTTCAAGATGTCTCCCTTGATGACCATTGTCTGTCGATTCAAGCACTAAGTAGCCATATGTCCAAACCTATAGCACTTGAAGTACTTGATTTGGCTCGTCTTCCTGCTTGACCCTTACCCTTTCTCATAAGTTTGGGTTGGTACTTTACTATCTATTCGGCCTTTCTGCTTGACTCTTACACCAACCTTTCTACTTTGCTTGGTACTCAATAGAGTTTAGTAACCTGCCTATTCAAGTCGGTTAGTCGGCATCCTCACTAGTACTTGGATCCTTCTTTGCTTCTCTACTCGCTTAGCAATCCTAATAGCTTCATTCATTATGTCAAATTGTTAGAGCTCCACAACATCTCGAATGTCTCCTTTCAACTCAGTAACGAATCTTGAGACTATTTAAGTTGGTGGTTCCTTCACTTCGCAACGGATCATGAGCATTTGAAACTCTTGAACATACTCATCAATTGTTTAACCTTCTCATCTCAACTCTTGAAGCTGAGTGAAAGTATCTTGGAGATAAGTTTTTGATATGAACCTGTTTCTGAGTACTCTCTTCATCTGAAGCTAAGTATTAATCTCTCGATAGCCCTTTCGTTTTCTCATGGCCTGAAAAATCTTCCACCACATGGTGGCATATCCGGAGAACTCAACAGTAGTAGTTCTCACCTTCTCATAATCCTCATATTGATAGTAATCAAATATACGCTCTACCTTCTCTGCCCACTCCAGATACTCATTAGCATCCCTAAATCCATTGAAACTCAGAATTCGAAACTTCATATGGTCGGATGCTTTGTAGATTCATACATGCTCTTCTTTAAAATACTCTTCTTCCTCGTCATCAAGCAATCTCAAGTTTATCCTTTGCCTTACTCGATCGCCAACTCCTCTACCTCAAACGGGTTAAGCTGGGTTTTGACCTTTAACAGGTTGAATAGCTTATGGAGTGTTTTGCATGACTTTAGTGGGTTGGTAAGATAGTACATGAACAGCTCGAGTTAGATCTAATAAGAGATTAGTTATCTCATCAAGTCTCTCATCAGTGCTTCTAGGAGTTCCTTAAGACTTTTTATCCATGGTAGATAACTCCATTGTCTTTGCTAATACCAACATTCATACTTAGGTCTGTCATTTTTCCTCATAGATTCAAAGCTCAAACAAACATTTTAGGAAATTAATGGTTAACAACACAGCAGTCAAGTGAATGTAGTAACTTGCTTTGTTTTACACATGCAAAATAGAGTATAATAGAACTTCAAGAAGAACCAACTATAGCTTGCACAAAACCTTCACTTTGATACTAAGATATTGTGAATCGTGACCAAGAATTGACAAGGTTGGTTGCTAAATGAGTCCAAGGGAAAGTGCGAAAGGGAAAAAATGATGAATGAAAAGTAAGCAAAAACCCTCAAATAGCTCTAGAAGATATGATGCACCAATACAACTTCCGAGGACTTACGACTCAATTCGATATGATGCATGAATTGGTCTGGTGAGGTTATTTGTTACCTAATCATACTTAAGGGAAAGGATAAGAGTGATGCTAAAAGTAAACAAATAGTGTTTATGTAAGGAAGAAAATAATCAAAAGTAAGTATAAGCATATTTATACCCATAAGTTAGGGTTACTTACCTAAAAAGGAAAAGACAAAAGGGCATTTCCTAAGGAAATAATGTATAAGATCAAAAAGAGTAAAAATGAATATTTAAAAAAAACATTCATTGGTGCAACAAATTCTGTACATGAAACTGTATATGTAGCGATGCTAGATTGGCGAGGTCATTAGAAGATGCAAACAAAAAGTACGGACGGATGGCTTGTCCGAACAGGGATGCCTTAATCAATCCGAAGTCTCTCTTTCTCGGCTTCTTGGTAAGGAAGATGCTGAGTAACTGGTTGGCTTCGACACAAGTGAGTAATCTTCAATTCGGCAGGCTAGAAAAAGATGGTAGTCATATGACTTGGAATGAAGGGTAACTCGATAAAGAAGTACTCGGCCCTGGTAAGGGTTTGTTGGAATAGAAGGATTCATTGTGTCAATCCCTCTAGTCCTTAGGCTCGGCTGCGAGTCAGAGGTCTGGTAGCTTGATCCCCATCATTTCCTCTAGGTTGTTTTGAATTTGAGATCAAATTTGAATGGTATTTGCTCAGTTCTTCACCAGGATGATATAGACTGAGGTCAACAATGTTGAAGGCATTAGAAATCCCATAATCCTCGGGCAATTCCAATTTGTAGGCATTATCATTGATCTTTTGGAGGATTTTGAAAGGCCTTTCTACTTTTGCAGCTAATTTGTTCCTCCTCTTGTTTGGGAATCGTTCCTTACTAAGGTACAACCACACTAAGTCTCCCGACTGAAATTGTTTAACTGTTCTACCCTTGGTGTTTTCATGCATTCTTCTTGCAGCTTAATCGATATACCGAGTGACCTTATTATAGATGCATTGAAGGGAATGTACTTTAGCCTTCACTTAGGGTCCTCTTATATGGGTACAAGTATAAGGATATAGTTGAGGGGCAACTCGGGATTGAAATCATAGACTACTTTGAAGGGAGTTTACTTAGTAGTGTCATGCATCGTTCAGTTGTAAGCTAACTCTACCACTGGCAGGTAGATATCCCAATTAGTTAAGTTCTTTCCCACTGTAACTTGGAGTAGTGATCCCAAAGTGTGATTAACTACCTTAGTTTGGCTGTTAGTTTAGAGGTGACAAGAAGTACTGAATAGTAGTTTGATCCCCATCTGACGCTACAAAGTCATCTAGAAGTAGCTCAAGAACTTTAGATCCCTGTTAGAGACTACACTCCTCAACAAGCCGTGTATCCGCATAATCTCCTGCAAGAAAAGAGAAGCAATAGCCGAAGCATCGTTAGTTTTTGAGCTAAGCACGAAGTGTACCATCTTGCTAAACCAATCCATGATGACCATTATAAAATCTTTACCTTAGGTAGTTAGAGAACAAAGTCCATGCTCAATTCACTCAACGGTTTCGTCGAAGTAGGTAATGGCATTGCTCTCCCTTACTCGGCTTGGTACTTAGCCCTCTTGTACATTGCACAGCTTTCAATAGCTCAGTACACATCTCTCATCATTCTTGGCTAGAAGAAATGACCCTTCAATAGTTCACAAGTCCTTTCACCAAAATGTTTGGAGAGTCCTCCATTGTAGGCCTCCTTGATCAATAGCTCCCTTAGGGAACAAGTCGGCATACATATTTTTCCACCTCGAAACAAGTAACCATCCTCTACATTATACTTATCCACGGTCTTTCCATTAACACATCGCATGATTATGAGTCCAAAGTGTAGATCCTCAGAGTACTACTCTTTGATACTTGTAAACCCAAATAGGCAGGTCTACAGTTCTAATAAAAGCACTTTCCTTCTCGAAAGAGCATCTGTAACTACATTGCTCTTTCCTTACTTGTATTTTATTACAAAATTGAAACCTTCAAGGAATTTAACCCATTTCGCCTGCCACTTCAACAACTTGGTTTGACTTAAAAGGTACCTCAATGATTCATGGTCAATATATATGACAAATTCTCTCTGCAGTAAATAGTGCTACCATACTTGTAGTGCTCAGATCAATGCCAAAAGTTCTTTATCATACACGGAATAATTTAATTAGGGTCTTCGAAGCTTCTCACTGTGGAAGGTAATTGGTTGGCCTTCTTGTATTAGGATAGTGCCTATTCCAATGGTTGATGTGTCACATTTTAGCTTGAAAATTTTGTCGAAGTTAGGTAGCACTAATACCGGGGTGGAGGTTAATTTTTCTTTTATCTTGGCAAAACTTCTCTCCTTCCTTTCTCCTCATTGGAGGTCGGTGTTTTTCTTTGTTAACTCGGTAAGTGGTGCGGTGAGGGTACTGAAATTCTTAATGAACCTTCTATAAAAGAAAGCTAGTTCGTAGAAACTTCTCACGTAAGCACAAGTCATAGGAGTTGGCCACTTGACAATTGCTTGGATCTTTTCATCATTAATTCGCAAGCCTTCTTTGCTGACTACATAGCCTAAGAATACCACCTCCTCTTAGCAAAAGCAACATTTCTTCATATTGCTAAATAGTATTTCGGTATGGAAGATATCCAAGACTGCTCTGAAATGTTCACAGTGACTCAGTATGTCGACATTGTAGAATAGGATGTCATCAAAGTACACCACGACACGCTTTCCTATGAGATGTCTCAGTATATAGTTCATTAGTCTTATGAAAGTGCTTGAAGTATTTAACATGCTGAAGGACATGACCATCTACTCATAAAGTACGTGTTGAGTCTTGAACGTAGTTTTCTACTCATCGCTTGGCTTCATGCCGATTTGATGGTAACCAAATTTAAGATCAATCTTATTGAAAATCTTAGCTCCACCTAGTTCGTCCAACATGTCTTATAGCCACGGGATTGGATACCTATATTTGATCATGATCTTGTTCACGGCTCAGTTGTCTATACACATTGTTACGCTCCAAAACAGTAAAGTCGTAACAGTCCTACCGTATAAACCATTCTAAGATAAAAGCTAATCTTATAGCTGTTATCTTAGACCTGATATATGCAAGGCATCCACGACTAACCCACTTTGAGATAAATAGTTCATAAATTAAATAAATCATTTACTAAAAAGAAATATGAAAATATATATAGACATTAGGATTTAAGTGTTACAAATAATGTTTATAGGGTTTCATTGCCCTATACTTTCTAGATAATACATTATTTGAAAATGAAATATTTCAAATAAAAGCTAAAACCTTAACAATATATATCTAGTCTTCAGTTATATTTCCTCACTCCCTAGGATCCAGCAATTACTAGTTTCAAGGTAATTGAAATTTGCCTCCTAGCTAGCACCTACAACAAAGTCTATAGGAATATAAGCAACCATAGCTCAGTAAGTTAGGGTGAAGACTTAAATAATGCAACAAACACAAATAGGGTTATTAACCAAATTATTAGGTGCAATGCATGCTCAAGTAAATGCTATCGCATGATGTTGTCCGGCCTATCGTAAGATTACATAAATTGTACCCGTTTTAATCCGAGTTAAGGAGTTTCTGTTAATGTAATGACTCACGATCAAACCTAGGCTTGTGCAATGGAGACACCGCTCCTTTTACGACTGCCTTCGAACAACTAAGTTTACTTTTACCGCAACCTCCTCACCTATCGCTTAGTTTGACTAAAGATGAAGAAGGGACCAATTATGCAATCTAGCGCTAATCCTTTCGAAGGGGTCGATATTTGGTCAGAGAATCCTAATATTCCCTTAATGGGTTGCTATGCATGTCCGATTTAGAATTTATGAGTCCAATATTTAGTTAATTCCATTTTAAGGTGATTAATCGTTTCATACAACTTACATAAAAGAAGTCAAAGCAGTACATCAACATCATATCATCAGCTTAGAACAAGCACATGCGTATAGTGAACTATTTAACAAGCATAATCAAGTACAATTTCAAGCCTTCGAATACTACAAATTTGTATTCCAAAATATAGTAATGTATTAATCTTAACTTACCTGGTATCCTTGGTCGCTCACTCGACCAACTGCAAGTCGACTCATCCTTGTATATCCTATAATATATAATATAAATACGGTTTTAGTATCTATATCTTGATGATATGTATATGTATATATACTCTAGGTTATAATTTAACCTTATTCTTCCCATATACATAATAGTTATTATTAATTCATCCCAAGTTAGTTTAAGGTACGGTTTCTGAATCTAGTTTTGATTTAGGTTTTGAAGTAGTTCCAACGAAGGATATTATACATAAAGTCTAAAAATGTGATCTAAACACAAATATGAAATTCATCACATTAGACTTGAGTATCCTAATTTATAAAATTAACTTAAAATACATCATTTTTACCTACTACATATATATTACATAATACCCTAATAATTACATCTAATACCCTAAATGTTACAAATATTATACTTTATCAGATTTTAACATCCTAAAACATGTAATTATGTACTAAATCAGTAATTATCTATCTAATTACCTAATAAGCCTTAAATTACCCATTTTATGCATCATTTTAAGGCCTAAATATTATCTAAAAATTTTGAAAAATTAATTTTTGAAGAAAGGCTTCATAGCACTGTTCTATAACCCCTAAGTAATATATACAAAAATTTTGAGCTCAAAGCTACACTTTTAAGGTAATTTATTTCTAAATTGAAACATGCTCAATTTTGTATGATTTCTTAAGCATCATATATCACAGAACATTTTTTTATCAAAATAATATTTTTCCTAAAAACTACATACAAAAATATTCAATAATACCAAATTTCATAATTTTCTAAGTATATTTAATATTTTTAACAAAATATATAAAATTGAGAGAAAAATTGGACTTACCAGAACTTATGGCTTTGACCACCAAGGCCTTGTTGGCCACCATAGGCATTACCACCACCATGTGGTGGTGATAGTAGCTGTCCACTCCTAGGTACTCGTTTGGTTAGGAATCTTATCTAAGGCCTTAATTGTAGAAAAATTTCCTAATTTTTGTAAAAACCCTAATTCCTTCTAAATTTCGGTGCTCTCTAATTTTTTAAGGCTATACACTGATCAAATGAGCCTCTATAAAAATTTGACTATTTATAGAGCTATAAAAGAATTTCAATGCATTAATTAGACAAGACAATTATCTTATCTCCTTCAATTTTGCCTTTACAAGTGTTTAAATTTAATTTTCCAATTTTTTTTTCTTCATCCCCCAACTGCCATGACCCAAATCTGGATTCTTCCACACTTCTCTGATATTTCTTTAATTTTTTAATGATTTTCTGTAATTAATTAACATTATTTTATCATATTTCGTGTATTTAAGTAATTACGCGTATTTCTACCTACATATAAATTTATATATAGTATAAATAAATACTCTTAAATATTATTTAATTTATTTTATGATTTTTAATGTACATATAATTTATCTCTAGTGATTCGTTAATTATCAAAACTTATTTTATGCATTTCCGATATATAATAGATAATTTCATAAAATTCAATATTATATTAATTATTCATTTTATTATTTATTTTCCAGAATTCAAACTTACGGGATTACTTTTACTAATATTCCTAGTTTCGTCGTAAAATTTGGGTTGAATCAAACAATTTGTTCAATTGCCTAAAATTCTACGAACTAAACCTTGAGTAGTTGATTGTAGAGCTTTTATTTCCACCCCTCTTACAATAGTTTCATCCTCGAAACTACTATATATCTACATATTGCTTATTTATCTAAATTTTACAACTTATATTCTTTTACTTTCTTGAGAATTAAAGTAACCACAAGTAATGCTTCGATTTTTGCCATGTTCTATTCCTTAGTGACTTCCAAGTTTAGGTTTATGTCTCATTATAACTTTCTTTCCATTCTACTAAACCATCTTCTAATGAAGCTTCTAAATTGCCTTTTGATTACATTTCCACTCCTTCTCTATCCAAACCTTTGCTCAATCCCTTTATTTATCTCTCAATTTCTTAATCCCATTTTCCTTCTTTGTATGCTGTACTTTGATATCATTTATGCCTTATTCTATTACCGCAATCCTTTAGTTGCTTATACTATCTTATGACTTAGTTTTATAACCTCTTAAGTTTTCTTGTTAGCTTATCCTCTATTTATTCCTCGTTTGATTGATTTCTAGGTTTTACTTATGATCCTTGGTGACTCTAAGTTTACCTCATATCATTACCTTTCCTCTTATCCATAATCTTCTACTTACAATGATCGTATTGCTATCATAGCTTCTTATTTGTTTTTCATACAGCTTAGCATAGGATTAATAGAAGCAAATTTGACAAATCTTGACTTTTCTCCATCTCGGATTCAAATTAGATGGTTAACAACTGAATTTGACTCAACTTGACTTAATAAGAATAAATATGACTTTTGAATGATAGACTCAACAAAAAAGACAATATTGACAAGATCTAATTACTTAATAAAACATGATACAACAGAATACACTGATAGGATTAACTTGACATGCGACTCAACAACAATTAATTGACAATTTCGGATTTGCCATTCCTCTATTGAGTTGCCTATTGTAGCTACTCATATGAAGTGTCTTGTAGCTTCATAGCTTTCTTGTACATTAGGTTACCTCAATGGATTTTCCTCTAATCACCAATTCAATATTTTTAATATCTATAAAAATTCCTTCTCCAAATATAACTTGTTTAATGAAAGAAGCATTATCTCCTCTGAAAGTCACATTTCTTTAAGTTTTATATGCTAATTATGATCACTTAACTTCAATAATGGCATCCACAAATACTTTATATATCAAAATAGTATCTATAGTTATCTTAACTAGCGTCTTCATATACAACCGACATGCATACGTTTCTCTTCATTCTGTAAGTACAATCTCTATACTGATCCTATATTGGTATCATGCCAATTTGATGTGCTTCTAGAAAAACAGTCACCCCTTTTACTTCTAATATCTCATTTTTAACATCAAATATAAAATTCCTATTATATGTTCAATTCGAGCTTAACTCAACCCTCAAGTTCAAATGTCTACAAACTAATCTTTAGAAATACATTTAAACCTTTATATGTTACTAATAGATCTTATACTTATTGGTAGTTTCTTCAATCTCATATTTATAGATATCAACAAACTTCTCATCATCTATTGTTAGTAACTTTCCTTTTGAATTTCACTTTAATCATATCCTATTCTTTTGGATTAATATCCTTTCTTCAATATAAATTCTAAATTGACAAGTAATGATAATCCCAATTACCTTAAATCCCTTTCCGTCCATTAGTTTTTGACTTATAGGGAATGTACACCTGAATATCATTATTATACCTACATTTTATTCATTTATATATACCTTACAATAATGATACTCATCAACTAATTATTTTATTCATATTTATCATCATTCAACTAAGATCAAGGAAGAGTCCTTTAATGAAATCATTACTTATCTTCTAAGTCCTTTAAGCTCGGATCCTTAGATAACTATCTGTGATCAACATTCCTTATCATCCTATCATAATTAGTTTACTAATAGATAACCATTTTATAGAATTCACTTTCTAGAGGGTTGTGTCTTTCTAAATTGATTTTTGAATAACTAAGTAACCTGTTATTAAAAACCTTAATTCTCTCCAAACTTTTTGTCTTAATTCCATTCCTATTGTCACTTGTTACTCATCCTACTACTATTTTGGGCACCTAGATACATATTCGTTCATAATTTACCTAACAATCTTACTTCTTCACTCATATGCTATTTAATAATCATCCATCTCTTATATTCAAACATAAGTGCCACATAATAATGTCATTCAGTTTACCTCAACAAGACATAAAGATCTTACTATCCACTTCATACTTATTTTGCTTTCCTTGCACCAACTTATAACTCTAAACATATAAGTCTTCAATTCATGATTCATTAAGGGCTAAAGAATTCATAACTTGATCATAGTCTCATAGTACCATCTCTTCTACTGTTCTTACACATATAAAGGACTTCTTAGATTGGTCACTGAAAACACATTTGATCCTTTTACACCCTTAATCACAAGTGTATAATACATTATAGTATATATACATATCTAAAGAATACACATCTATCAAGAAGCATAACTATATCTATTAAAAGATCAATAGGATGTTCACTTATATGATTAACTAATCATATAATCAATTACAACTCCTGAAAAAACATAACCAACTATCATATTGTATCCATCATTTAAATCACCGATACCAATTCTTTGTTTAAATGAATTCCATTACTGTTATCCTCCAATTTAATTATCATCACCACTTATTGATTCAATACTCTATACATTAATAAGAAGATCAGAAATAGTAATCATTCCATATATCTTATCATTATCAAACTCTTCAATGCCATCATCATCTATCATCTTGTATACCGCATTCTTATTCTATACCAAATTTACTCCTGAATTAGGTTTTGATTACACCTCTAGTATAGGTTTTGATTTATTTCTGAATCAGTTTCTAGCCTTTCCCTCTCAATGTTTTGTCTTTCTAGGATCCTCTTCTATACTACGATTTATTTCACTCTCTATTATACTAGCTTATATTTATACTAAGCACCAAGCTGAGATCATCTAAAAAATTCTATAGGTTTCCCATTCACCTTAATCTACAATACATATCACCATATCTCTATTGTTCCAAAACTCAAATTAATCTCTACTATTATCCATGAGCTCATCACTTCATCACATCTCATCAATAATAATACAACTCCATCAACAAGCCTCTCAATAGTCTCATCTACAATATTAATAACCAATTCAACAATGTTCTCCACACCTCAGCTTGGTATTAAATCAGAGAATTCTCTTTCATTCAACCTGGATCACTTTAACTAACCACCAATCCTCCATGTGATCCCATTACTAGGGTTAAATTCAATTAATGTTTATCTCAGTTTAGTGTTATAGTCACTACTTATCCTATAATTTATAGTACGATACTTTAATACCCACTTATCTTTACCTACTCTTAATGTACTCCTAAAATGTCTAATTCTTGTAAATTATTATTTTTTAAAGTAAGTTCACTAGAACTTTACTCTGATATTAACTAAGAATTGTCATGCCCGAAGTGGTAAAGTCCTAATAGTCTTGCCGTGCAAACCATTCTAAGATAGAAGCTAATCTCATAGCTACTATCTTAAACCCGATCTATACAAGGCATCTGCGATTATCTCACTTTAAAGTAAGCAGTTCATAAATTAAATAAATTACTTACTAAAAAAAATATGAATATATATATAGACATTAGGATTTAAGTATTACAAATAATGTTTACAAGGTTTCATTGCCCAATACTTCTTAGAAAATACATTATTTAAAAATGAAATATTCTAAATAAAAGCTAAGAACTTGACAATATATATCTATTCTTTAGATGTGTTTTCTCACTTCTTAAGATCCAGTAATTGCTAGCTTCAAGGTAATTGAAATCTGCTTCCTAGCTAGCACGTACAATAAAGTCTATAGGGATGTGAGCAACCACAGCTCAATAAGTTGGGGTGGAGACTTAAACCATATAGCAAACATAAACAAAAACACAAAGAAAGTTATTAACTAAATTATTAGGTATAATGCATGCTCAAGAAAATGCCATCATACGACATTCTTCAGCCCGTCGTAAGGTTAGAGAAATTATACCCACTTTAATCCCGGTTGAGGATTTTCCATTAATATAATAGCTCACAACCAAACCTAAGCTTGTGCAATAAAGACACCACTCCTCCCACGATTGCCTTCGAACCATTGAGTTCACCCTTGCTGTGACCTCCTCACCTGTCACTTAGTTCAACTAAAGATGAAGAAAAGACCAATTATGCCATCCAGTGCTATCCCTTTCAAAGGGGTCAGTATTTGACCGAAGAATCCTAATGTTCCCCTAATGGGTTGCTATGCATGTTTAATTTAGAATTTATAAGTAAAATATTTGGTTAAGTCCATTTTAGGGTAATCAATCGTTTCATATAACTTACATAATACAAGTCAAAGTAGTACATCAACATCATATCATTAGCTCAGAACAAACACATACACGTAGTCGACTATCTAACAAGTACAATCAAGTACAATTTTGAGCCTCCGAGTACTACAAATTGGTACTTTAAAATATAACAATGCATTAATTCCAACTTACCTAGTATACTTAGTCGATCACTCAATCAATTGCAGGTCGACTCATCTTCGTGTGTCCTGTAATATATAATATAAATACATTTTTAGTATTTATATCTTGATGATATGTATATGTATATATACTCTAGGTTATGATTTAACCTAATTCTTCTCACATACATAATAGTTATTATTAATTCATCCTATGTTAGTTTAGGGTTCGGTTTTCGAATCTGATTTTGATTTAGGGTCAAAAGTGGTTCTAAAGAAGGATATTATATGTAAAGCCTAAAAATGCCATCCGAACACAAATGTGAAATTTATCACATTAGGCTCGAGTATCCTAATTACCTTAATTTATAAAATTAACTTAAAATACGCCATTTTTACTTATTACATATATACTACATAATACCTTAATAATTACAACTAACACCCTAAATATTACAAATATCATACTTCACTAGATTTTAACACCCTAAAACATGTAATTATGTACTAAATCAGAAATTATCTATCTAATTACCTAATTATCCCTAAATTACCCATTCTATGCATCATTTTAAGACCTAAAAATTATCTAAAAATTTTGAAAATTAATTTTTGGAAAAGGACTTCATAGCACCGTTGTATAACCCTTAAGTAATCTACACAAAAACTTTGGGCTTAAAACTGCACTCCTAAAGTCATTTATTTCTAAATCGAAACATATTCGGTTTTACATGATTTCTTAAGCATCATATATCATAGGAAATATTTTTATCAAAATAATATTATTCCTAAAAACGACATACAAAAATATTCCAAAACACCAAATTTCATAATTTTCTAAATATATTTAATATTTTAAATAAAATATGTAAAATTGAGAGAAAAATTGGACTAACTAAAACTGGCGGCTTCGGTCATGGTGATGGCCATCTACTCCTAAGTGCTCATCTAGTTGGAGATCTCCTTTAAGGCCTTAATTGCACAAATTTTTGTTAATTTTTGTAAAAATCTTAATTCCTTCTAAATTTCAGTTCGCTCTAATTTTTTAAGGTTGAACATTGACCAAATGAGCCTTTATAAAAATTTGACTATTTGTAGAGCTATAAAGAAATTTTAATACATTAATTAGACAAGATAATTACCTTATCTCCTTCAATTTTGCCTTTACAAGTGTTTGAATTTAATTGGCCAATTTTTCTCCTTCATCCCCTAGATGCACAACCTAAATGTGGATTCTTCTACACTTCTTTGATTTTTTTTCTTTAATTTTTTGATAATTTTCTTTAATTAATTAACATCATTTTGTCATATTTTGCGTATTTTAAGTAATTATGCATATTTCCACCTACATTTAAATTCATATATGGTACAAATAAATACTCCTAAATATTATTTAAGTTATTTTATAATTTTTAGTGTACATATATTTTATCACTAGTGATTCGTTAGTTATCGAAACTCGCTTTAAGTGTTTCCGATAAATAATGGATAATTTTTGTAAAATTCATTATTATATTAATTATTGATTTTATTATTTATTTTCTTAAAATCAAACTTATGAGATCACTTTTACTAATATTCCTAACTTCATCGTAAAATTTAGGTTGGATCAAATAATTTGCTTGATCGCCCTAAATTCTATGAATTGAACCCTAAGTAGTTGGTTGTAGGGCTTATACACATCTGCCTGGTTCTGTCCTTCTTCGGCATTAGAAGTGTTGGTACAGCGTAGAGGCTATGACTTTCTCGGACATATCCTCTCTCGAGCCACTCATTAACTTGGCATTGGAGCTCAGTAGCTTGTTTAGGATTCATTTGATAGGTTGGCTTATTCAACAATGCAACGCCGGATATTAAGTCAATGTAGTGCTCTATGCCTCGAGTTGGGGGCAACCCCCTTAAGTAACTATTCTGGGAATAGGTCAGCATATTTATCTAACCACTCCTTAACCTCTTAGGGAAGCTCACCCTCTTCCTTTATTTCCAATAATCGCCTGACCAACAATAGGGTTGGTTCATCTGCATTGATGTCCTCGTGGAGCTCGGCTCTACTCATCACCAATGCCTTCTTCAATCCACGAGCAAGTTTTATCTATAACTTATTAACTTCTCTTAGCAGCATTGGATTCAACGTGATCTTCCAGTCATCCTTCTCCAACATATACATGTTCCTGTAGTTGTCATGTATAACTCTCATATCAAACCACTACGGCCTACCCAGCAACATGTGGGAAGCGTACATAGGTAGCATGTCGCATAAAATCTAGTCAAAGTACTTCCCTATAGAGATCGATAGTTCTATTTGCCAAGTGACATGTAATGCTCCCTTTTCACTCAACCAGTGCATCTTATACGGCTTCTAATGTGCAATAGTTGGCAATTTCAATTTTGAAATAAGATCGGTTGATGCTATGTTGGTGCAGTTTCCACCATCTACGATAAGAGCGCATACTTGATCATTCACCTTATAAGTGGTATGGAACAAGTTCTCTCTCTACTCCTCTTATCGCGAGGGTTCCATGTTCATAGTACGTTGGATGAGTAACTTATCCAAGTCTTTAGCAAATATGCCCTCCTCAATCAGCTCTTTTTCAGCATTTTCTTTCTCAGTAGGAATCTCTTCCTCCTCGGGTTCCTTATCCGTACTTTATACTTCTAGCTTCAAGATGTCTCCCTTGATAACTATCATCTGTCAATTCAGGCATTAAGCAACCATATATCCAAACCCTTAGCACTTGAAGCACTTGTTTTGGCTCGTCTTCCTGCCAGACCCTTACCCCTTCTCATAAGTTTGAGTCAACACTTTACCATTTGTTCAACCTTTTTGCATAGCTCTTATGTTAACCTTTCTACTCTACTCGGTACTCAGTAGAGTTTAGTGAATTACTTATTTGGGTTGGCTAGTCGGCATCTTCACCAGTACTCAGCTCTTTCTTGGCCTCTGTACTCACTGGAAAATCCTAACAACTTCATCCATTGTGTCAAATCATTAGAGCTCTACAACATCTCGAATGGCTCCTCTCAACCTAGTAACGAATCTTATATTTATAATTGTATTCACATATTATTTCACAAAAATACGTATAAATTATTAGAAACACTAAATGATAAACTTGTAACTTATATTAACAAATATCATCTAACTTATATAAAAAATCACATAGATATAGATTATATTATATATGATTTCATCTATATAGTAAAAATTTTATTATAAATCTTAGATAAAGTTCTAGATTTATATTGCATATATAATTTGTAATATGTGACACATATACCATATATTTAATAATGTGTATTATTCATAAAACATGTTGTATATTGAATTATTAATAACACAATATATTGCATATGTAATTTGTATTGACGGTGGTCTTCCATCAGTTTTAATCTTGCATCTATCCCTATAAGTTAGGAAGAGTGAGGGAAGATGAGAGCTTGAGAGAATACGAGTACTTTATAGACTACTTGATAATTCTTCATGGTCAAATACATGAAGGAGCACCACAATGGAAAGAATTAAAGGAAAATAAAAGAAGATTAGCAAAATCCAGGTAGCCACCAATTAGATATGACATACTAATTGATCATACTCGGCCTAGAATTCACCAAATATGACTTACTAGTCCAAACTATAGGGTCACTCTCTATTGCTTCTTGTTAAAAGGAATAGATAAGAGTTAAGGAGAAAATGAAAACACTAAGGTTGCTCATAAAGGAAACTTATAATAATCTGATAATGTGATCTATTATGTCTCGTATAGCAAATGAAGTTTATATACTAGCCCCATTAAGCTTACAATACATAAGAAAAGACAAAAGGGTAATTTACAAATAGAAAATATGAAATATATTAAAAGGAATAAAAAAGACAAAGAATATTCTATACGAAGGGTGAAGGAATCCTTTTAGAATGTTATACTAGAAGACATGTGTCACATGGTGGCTAATGGCTTGGAATATAATACAATTCGGATAAAGTGGAGTAAAGTCTACAATCAAGGTCGACTTGATCAAGTTTAGCTCAAAGCTCATTCATTTGAGGAGGTTTAGATTCCCTCTAGGTTAAGTATCTCACAGTTTGACTTAAACTGAGGTCGGATGTTAGTCAACTCAATAGCTTAACTCAAATAGATGTTTGATTTTGGTTTACTCGGATACTATTTGAGTCATGGTATGGCTGCTTTGTAAGTCAGCATGTATGCTCAGTAGGTTAGTATGTTTACTCGACTGCTTATAAACTATGTTGGCAATTATGACATCTCGATACTCAGGTTGGTAGTAAAGTGAAAGATAGAGGTCAGAATCAAAATTAAAATCCTCATCTTGGATGGGTCTTCGAGCTAGTATCTTCCATGTAAGTCCTTAAAGTCCTTTAGCTTAACTGTATGAGTGGTTCAAGGAGTTGACTCCTGTCATCTACTTAAGGGTCACAAAGATTTGACCTCAAATCTGAACTGATCTTGAGCTCTTGTTTTATTCTAGTATATGCTGGGTCTTCTTTTAGTTGGTTGGGAATCAGGTTGAATACATTGAAAGTGGAGGAAACACCATAGTTCTTTAGTAGTTTGATCTAATAAGCATTGTAGTTAATCTTCTTCTAGACCTTAAATGGACCATTAGCTCAGGAGATGACTTGTTTTTCCTTAGGTGTAGAAGTCTTTCTTAGTTGAGGTGAATCCATGCTAAGTCTTCTAGTCTAAAAGAAATAGTTTGGCAGTCTCAACTAATAATCATTTATTGTCTCTAGTTGAACTTAGCAATCTACTTTGTATCAGATTGATGTAGTTCCTGTAATTTTTAGGCTCGGTTGACTCTAGATTAACTCTCTTCAACAGCTGTGGGGGTACTGATTAGATTTAGTGGAATAGTGGGATTAAGGTTGTAGATAACCTCAAATGGAGTCTTCTAAGAGGTACTATAGATAGTTTGGTTGTAGGCGAATTCTATAACTAGTAGACATAGATCTCAATCTTTTAAGTTCCTTCCCATGACAACTCTAATTAAGTTGCCTAGCATCTTGTTCACCATTTCAATTTAGCCATCAGTCTAAAGGTAGCTATCAAAGCTAAATATATGTTTAGTCCTAAGTTTTCTCTAAAGAGTCTTCTAAAAGTAGCTTAAGAATTTGGTGTCACAATTTGAAATAATAGTTTTCAGTACTCTATGTAGTCGAATAGCTTCCTACAAAAACAAATAAGAAATATATAAAAATCATTAGTTCGATGGCACAAGATGAAGTGTGCCATTTTGCTAAAGTGGTCTACTACAACAAAGATCAAATCTTTTCCTTTAGATATCCAAGGCAACCTTAGGACAAAGTTTATGCTGAGGTCAGCCTAAGGTAAGGTCAAGGTAGGTAGAGCCATATATTCTCTATGTAGCTCTCTCTTTCCCTTAGCTCTCTTGCATACTTCACAACTACCAACTTTCTTATAAACATCCTTAGACAAACCAGGCTATTAAAAGTTTTCTTTTAACAAATTAGTTGTTTTGGTCACTCTAAAATGATTAGATAATCTACTACCATGAGCTTCCTTAACCAATAGCTCATGCATAGAACAACTAGGTATGCATAGTGTTGACATCTCATTTTTGCCATTTTATTAGTTTTATTGAGCTAGGAAAATAAAAAATAAAAATAAAAATTGAAAAAAAAATAAAAATGAAGTGTCGAGTCATATCGAGTTGAGTCGAGTCATGTAAGGTTAAATTAGATAATGGTATATGTTTAATTTAGTAAATTCTAAGTCATTGAAGGATTGAGCTTCAATAAAATTTTTGGTCCGGTCCAATATAAAATAGATTTTTTTAACTAATTTATATTAGGTTAAAATAGATTTAATATTTATTAAGTAAATTATTGGGCTAAATTAAATTAGACTGAGCTAAGCTTGGAAAATAGAAAGCGTAAATTAAAATAGTATTTATAGAAACTAGGCCGAATCTTTAAAGAATCATTATCGTATCTTTCGTTTGTTAAGATCAAATCCATAACTAAAATATATGAAAGATTCAATTGTGGGTATTATAAATAGGAATTTGGTGGTGGACTTAAGGATGTTTTTTCACAATCCCTATACAGCCACAAAAAATGCATGACCACACGACTTAACATGCAATCTAACAAACATGATCTTCATCTTTACTCAATCACTCATTGCAGCACGATCACTTGCCATTCATAGACCATACACTCACCTACCTACAATCCAATACTCTCTTATGCTGTCTGTCACTCCACTACCTCACAATAGTTAACATATACATGCCATATAAGCACACAAATACATGCCACGTCTTAGTAATCTCTATTCACAAATACATAAATACAGCTACAGGTGCACACACATTGAGCACAGTCAAATGCATACATGATAAACACAATCTAGATTTTAATACACATGCACAGTTCAAATTTCAACTCATCTGCACAATTACACAAATCACACGTGAGTCGGCATGTTTAGGTAAAAATTGTTTTCTTTAATTATATTATATTATTTTATTATTTAATTATCTTTTACTAATTTATATTTTTAGTGCAAGTTTGTTTTTTATTATTAATTATCATATCATTTCTTTTACATAATTTGTGTTTTGGATAAATTTAGTTAAATCGCATTTTTAGTTGAAAATTGCATTTTTTAGGAAAGGTAGTATATCTTTTCTCTAAGATTCGTATCTTAGGAGAAAATACATATCTAAATCGTATTTTAGTATATCTTGCATATAGGATTTAGAAAAGATATGTATTTAGAACATATCATAACATATCTTGCATGTAGGATTTATGAAAGATATGTTTTGACACGTAATGATTTTCTTAATAAAAAATCTTAACCGGATTTAAGAAAAAAAAAAAGATTAGTTAGTTGGGCTTTTTAAAATAGATTTTTGAAATTAGATTTACTGGGTTTTTTAAAAAAATATATAAATGGATAAATAAATGTAAATTTGGCTTAATTTTCAAAAATAAAAGAAATCCAATCATTAAATATTTTATAAAAAAAAAACTATGTTGATTTAATCCTAACTAGTGGGTACGTAGGTACTTTCAAAGCAACTGTATAAAAATAAAAAAGAAAATTTCCTTTGCTTGAAAAATTTGTAATAAAAAATAATGAAAAATTCATTTTAGTTATATTTTGTATATCTTTACATATCTTAGTATTTTTTAGAAAAATATAAAAATAAAACTCATTAATTGATTTTATTTTTATACTGTGACTTAGTCTTAATAGGTTAGCCCTTAAACTTAGGTTTTCTAGTTATTTTTCTAAAAATTATTTTCTTAGAAAATATACAGATTAGTAGCTAAATTAGGGTTTTCTTACCTGGAAACCTTAATTTCATTTTTTTATTAGTTTAATTAGTTGGAGACTCCAATTTTTCAAAATATTTTTTTAAGACATTTTAAAAAAAAAAAAAATTTCCTTAATTGTATGTTAAGTAATCTATATTAAGTGGGTTTGGCCTAATATGGATTAAGTTAAGGAAAACCGAAATATGACTCGACAGAATTAGCGACTCCATTAGGGATGTCTGGTGAGTTAGTCATATAAAAGTAAAAATTAGTTAATGGGTTTTCATTTTTTTTATTTCTTTTTATCTATTCATTGTAATATAGCTGTATTAACTAAGTTTTAGTGATATAGGCATTTAAGAAAGTTTGACCTAATGGACCTATCATGGGGGATTTATGGAGAATTTTTTTTTTTTCACTTATATGCTTAGATGTAATCGGATCTAGACTACCTTAAAAACCTAGAACAGGCTATCATTGTATAACCTTTAAGTCGCTAGGGTTTTTACTCTCACTTAGCGATGATAGGTGAGCACACTTTGGCTTCGATGTAGTCTATTAGGTTTTTCTCTAGAAATCCTTAAAACTATAAAGTTTGAGACTTATAAACCCCACCCTCCTACATTATTCTTTTTGAAAAAGGGATAGTCATTTTTTTAAATTATAGGAAAAGCCTAATTAATCCACGGTCGGTTCGGCGTTCTTTTTCAAAAAAGGGAAAATTGAAAAATTAGTAACCCTTATATATAAGTATTCACGAGCTTCAATTTTATTTAAATCTGATTTTGAATTTGCTTATATATAAGTGTATTCTTGACCGTAGAGTTATAATAATTCCTATAATTTATTAATGACTAACCCCAGTACATTGTATACGTATGTAGCATATTGCATCACATTTATTTTATATTTTTAATTTACATATTTGTCTATATATGCTGTCTTTTGTAATATATGTGAGTCTTATAGATTTTATTTTATTTTATGAGTAATGAGCACAAAATCGTTAGTGTTGCTCCTGTACTATAATGTGCCAATGTTAAAAAAAAGAAAGAAAACATTTAGTATTAACTTATAAATTTTTTTATGCATGTAATTATAGAAATTAATTATCATAAAGATTATTATGGAACTATTATTTTTTTAAAGGCTTTCCACCAAATTTTTTTTTAAATAAAGAAATTTCAAAATGATATTTTATGATCAAAAGCCAGTTTCATGATAATTATTTACTTGATCGATTTCTATTGTAATGGCTTATACATACCATATTGTTTGGAACTAACAAAATACAAAAATATATATATATAAAACAGATTTAACCATTAGATTCCCATTATAAAGTTATTTCCCATCTCAAAGTCATTAATCTTATAAGTATTTAAGTTCTCATTTTTATATATACTCATTAAGTTGTCACAATCCTAATAAAGTTTTCTTCATGAGTTGTCACCCTTATGTCATCTACTCAATAAGTTTCTCATTGTAAAATAATTTCTACTTTTCCATATCATCCTTGTAATATTATCATCACCCTATATCTTTGGTCATCACTCCTAATGTTTCTAATTTTTTTGTCTACATTCGTCGATGTTAGTATTAGGCTTCTATGACATAAAATAAGCATTGATTTTTCAATAAAAGTTTTCAAAAAAAAAAAAAAAAGAGAAAGAATGGTTTTCAAAACTAAGAACTTGATGTAGTGTTGCTAATAAGAAAGGATTCTTGTAAGATTTGAAAGATTGCTTTTTAAGTGATTTGGCCTAACTTGTAGCTCGTAATTACTCATTTTATAAAAAAATCAAGATGTCTGAAGCTCTTGAATAGAGAATAGCTACAGTAGAAGGTGTTTTAAGTTAACACAAGAATCAAGTCGAGGCCATAACTCATACCCAAGCCCAAGTGCCAATTAACATATCATCTAAGGTAGACGAATCTAAAGAGTTACAGGTTTATGAGCCCATTATCAATATAATACAAGGTTTAGAAAGGTTTTCAAAGACAAATTTGAATGGTCAAGCTTAGGAGGCATATTACTATTGGGGAATGGAAAAAAAGGTTGTGACCCTAGAAGAAAAGTTGGTGATATTAGAAGAAAGGCTTACGAGTATAGAAATGAAAATAGGTTATGTACTCAAGTAACTTGAAACCTACATCCTAATATGAATAGGACACTACAGCCAAAGCATGGATGATTTAGGGAAAGAGAAGTTAGGAGTGAATGTGCTAATTGGTAAAGCCTAGAGTTATGACAAGCCCGTTTAGAACAAGAGGAGGCGACTTACGCAGTTCAAGATTCTGATGGCTTAAGTGTTCAAGCAATTAAGAGATGTAGGAATACTAGCATATAAAAAGCCAACAAAGAAATGTAAGCTAAGGGATCATGATCCCAACAAATGGTGTGAATATCATGTAAGCCAGGTGGGCCATACCATATAAGATTACTGGAAACTAAAGCATAAGGTGTAAGATCTAATTAATTCTAAGGTTATCTAACCAAATTTTCTTGAGACTGATAGGTCTATGGGTAGTAGTATCCCTAACCTAGGGGCATCCAGTAGATAACCTCCAACATCGAGTATTGAGGGTTTACTACTACCATTTAACCAGTTGGCTCACTATTTGAAGCAATTAGGCATACTAAAAGATCAATTTAACTAAATGGGCTAAGTTCAAAGATGTGACAGAAATAAGGCTAAGAAGTGGAAAAGAATTTTAGTTCCTACATTTTTTTAAAAAAATAATCTTTCATTTTAGAGCTTATATCAGATACAAGCCATTGAATAAAACAAATTTTATTGTATTCTTGTCTTTGTATGCTATGAAGCTAGCTCAATCTAAATAGGGGCATTTAGAACGAATAAAAATGGATAAAATGTGAACTCGAAATTTAAAATTTTCTACTTAAGGGGATGTAACACATTATTTAAAAAGTTTAGGATGAAAAGAGGCAACCAATGTCCTAAACACTAACCTTAAACACATGACAGTTGAGCATTACAATGTGAGTACTTGAGTTTATTTCTTAAATAAGGTCCATCTTGAACTTAGTATGTGTGTCAAAATGATATTAGGCATTCATTTCATCATCTCTAAACACGATTATCCCTTAAAAATCCATTTGAGCTTTAAGGGATTTATCTTAAAATTAACCTCACCAAAAACCACTCCACACTAGGGTAATCAAGAGGTTAAGGTCATTAATCTAGAGAAAAGGAGGAGACTAACTTGTGCTTACCTTAGTTTTGCCAATTCATGATAAAATTTTGTCATAAATAGTTCAATTTCTTTAAGATGAAGAAGAGTTTCAAACCATATATACCTTACTCAGGCTCATATATTCATTTAAACATTTTAAGCTCATGGATTTTCCTAAACACTTCAAAGCCATATCCACTTCTCCCAAGCTTATACTCTTTGAACCATGGTTTTAGGGCTTTGAATCCCATCAAGTGAAAACTCAACAATGGAAGACAACTACCTTGACCAAAAAAAAAAAAAAGGAAAAAAGATAAAAATGTGAAAAAGAGAAAAAATTGAAAATAAGCAAGGCGATCACCTTTAAAGAAGAGCCAAATTAGCAATAAGCCAAAAGTCCAAACTTGTGATGGTATTTAAAGGCTAAACACTTTCAATTCTTAAGCCCAAAAGCAAAGCCCTCATTGTATGATCCCACAATTATATCACCTTTGATAAAACTCTTTTGACTAAAGAAATGGACTTATCCTTAGCAAAATTTGCTCATGAAACTAGGGTAAGCCCATGTTTAGTCTCTCTTAGGTTCGTGGGTTGTAAACCCGAGATGGATTGTATATAATTTTTTTCCTCAAAATTGGTTAAGTACATTGATATCCATTTACTTAAACCATTGACCAAAAGCCTTACAATGTAAACTAAAAAAAAAACTTGATTAATCAACCAAAGTGTGCCACTTACAAGATAGGTTACAATTTTTGGAATTGATGTCGAGAATGAAAATAGACCTATAAGAGTGCAAGGAAGTCCACTTAGACTGAACATTTCAAGTAATGGTATTTATCCCTTTAGTGGAAAATTAAAGAACAGTTGAGTGCTTTCTCGAGAGCATGAATGTTCTTAACCTCAAGTTTGAAATCGGTGTTTTTAAAAAGTTCAAGAATTATGAATTATGCTCAAAGAAACAAGATTGAAAGAATAAGTGATCAGCAGGCAAGGGACAAGTCAACCCCTTATTTGTGATCTTTAGAGTCTTCAAGACTTTCTTACTTAATAGCAACACAATTTTCCATCAAAGAGTGTTTTTTTTTTTAATTTCTTGAAAAACCTTTTCAAAAGCGAAATGGAACCTTTTTCAAAAATTGTCAATAGAGATTTCTTAAAAATAAAAAGTCAATATTTTCAAAGAATCATCAAAATCCCTCAAACTCAAGTCTCAGATCATTTTGTCAAAACTTATCAAAGTCCTTGAAATTCATAGATCGCTTGCTCATAGGAGTGCGATCTAGTCCTTTTTAGGATCCCTTACTCAAAGGAGCACCTTTCAAAGAGTGTTCTCCTATTCCTTTCTACAACCGCCTGTAAAGGTGTGTAAGTTAGTTTTGACTTGAGGGCTGGCCTGTTTAACCCACTTTCAAAACGAGTTTAAGTCATGATTTTTTGGCTCGTTTAAAAGCGAACCAAATGAGCCCGGCCCATTTAACTCGTGAGCTAAAGTGGGACGGTTTGGGTTGGCTCATTCAACCCATTTATGCCTTTAGCTTGTAGGTTGGCTCCATTTAATCCACTTTTTAAATGGGTTAAGACTAAGATTTTTTATCCCGTTTAAAAAATAGGCCAAATGAGCTCGGCTTGTTTAACTCGCAGGCCAAAGTAGGCTAAGTCAGGTTAGCCTGCTTAACCCACTTACACATCTCTAATTGCCTACTCAAAGGAGTGTTGTCTTATTCCTTCTAGGATTGCTTGCTCAAAGGAGTGCTATCCTATTTAGTCCTTTGTTAGGAACGCTTGCTCATAGGAGCATTGTCCTATCTAGTCCTTTTTAGATTGCTTGCTCAAAAGGAGTGCTATCCTATTTCTTCCTTTTTGGATTGGTTGCTCAAAGGAGTGTCATCCAGTCATTTAAAAGATCGCTTACTCATTAGAGCACTGTTTCATTTTATCATCTTATCTTCAAAAGATCTATCCTTTCGAGCAACTCATCCTGAAAGAGATCTATCCTCTTTGGATTATCTATCAAACCAAAACAAGTTTTTTTTTTTTTAAATCTCAAAGAGATCTATTGTCTTTAGATCATCCACTAAACTAAAACAAGTTTTTTTGAAATCTCGAAGAGATTTATCCTCTTCAAATTAACCGCTAAACCAAAACAAGTTAATTTGACCACCAATTGTTTTTACCTTATCCTTTCAAGATAAGCATCCTAAACTTTTACCCTATCCAAGATAGGCCCCTTAAAACTTTTACCCTGTCCTTCCAATATAAGCACCTCGACTCTTTAGCCTTATCCTTTTAAGATAGGCTCCTTATATTTTACCCTATTCTTTTGAGACAAGCATTTGTTTGCCTCGTCCTTTCAAGATGAGGTGTTATCTTTTACATTGAACTCTTATGACGATATCCTTCGTCAAGAAAAAACATAGCTTAGCTAATTAGTTTAGAGTTGGGTTTGGCAAAAATAGGTATCCTTTTTGTCTTTATAGCAAAGTTCTAATCAAACTTTACTACAATGAGAAGCAGCACTAGACACCTCATTTTTACCATTTTGTTAGTTTTATTGAGCTAAGAAAATAAAAAATATATAAAAAATAAAAATAAAAAAGAAAACGAAAATTGAAAAAAATAATAAATATGAAGTGCCAAGTTATATCAAGTCCAATCGTATCGAGTCAAGTTGTATCGAGTCCAATTGTAATAAGTCAAGTCATATTGAGTCAAGTTGAGTCGTATAGGGTCGAATCAGATAATGGTATGTGTTTAATTTAGTAAATTCTAAGTCGTTGAAGGATTAAGCTTAATTAAAATTTTTTGGTCCAGATCAATATAAAATGGATTTTTTTTATCTAATTTATATTGGACTAGAATAGGCTTAGGATTTATTAAGTGAATTATTGGACTAAATTAAATTAGACTGAGTCGAGCCCAAAAAATAGAAAGCCCAAATTAAAATAAGTTTTCTAGAAACTAGATCAAATCTTCAAAAAATCATTATCGTATTTTTCGTTTGTTAAGATCAAATCCATAACTAAAAGATATGAAAGATTCAATTGTAGGTTTTATAAATAGGAATCCAACAGTAGAATTAAGGACATTTTTTCACAATCCCCATACAGTCACAAAAAATGCAAGACCACACAACTTAATATCCAATCCATTGAACATGATCTTCATCTTTACTCAATCACTCAATGTAACGTAATCACTTCCCATTCACTAACCACACACTCGCCTACCTACAATCCCACACTCGCTTACGCCGTCTCTCACTTCACTGCCTCACACTAGTTAACATATACATACCACATAACTATATAAATACATGCCACATCATAGTAATCTTCAATCACAAACACATAAATAGAGACACAAGTGCACACACATTGAGTACGGTTAAAGGCGTACATGTTGAATACAATCCAGATTTTAACACACACACATAGTTCAAATTTCAACTCATTTGCATGATTAATTTACAATGCAATCACCCCGATCACGTGTGACTCGACTTGTTTAGGCAAAAATTGTTTTCTTTAATTATATTATATTATTTTATTATTTAATTATCTTTTACTAATTTGTTTTTTTAATGCAAGTTTTTTTATATTATTAATTGTCATATTTTTTTTTTTACATAATTTGTGTTTTGGATAAATTTAGTTAAATCGCATTTTTAGTTAGAAGTTGCATTTTTTAGGAAAAGTCACATATCTTTTCTTCGAGATCTGTATCTTTAGAGAATATACATATCTAAATCGTATCTTTAGAGAAGATACAGTATATCTTATATATAAAATTTAGAAAAGTGCGCATCTAAATCATATCTTAATGAATCTTGCATATAAGATTTAGAAAATATACATATTTAGAACATATCTTAAAGTATCTTGCATGTAGGATTTATGAAAGATATTGTTTGACACGTAGTGATTTTCTTAACAAATCTTGCATAAAGGATTAGTTAGTTAGGCCTTTTAAAATAGATTCATGAATTTAGATTTTTTAGTTTTTTTTTTAAAATATAAATGGTTAGAAAAACATAAATCTAGCTTGATTTTTAAAAATAAAAGAAATTCACCTACTAAATATTTTATAAAGAAGAACTACATCGGTTTGATCCACCTTCGGAGCAATCGTATAAAAATAATAAAAAAACAAAACTTTTTTCCCTTTTCCTAAAAGTTCGTAATAAAAAAATAATAAAAAATTCATTTTAGTTATATTTTGCATATCTTTACACATCTTAGTATTTTTTAAAAATATATATAAAAATAAAGCCGATTAATTGATTTTATTTTTATATGGTGACGTAATTTTAATAAGTTATTTTTCGAACTTAACTTTTCTAGTAATTTTTCTAAAATTTATTTTCTTAGAAAATAAGCAAATTGGTGGCTAAGGGAAACCCTTATTTCATTTTTTTACCAATTTAACTAGTTGGCAACTCTAATTTTTCAAAATATTTTTTAAAACATTTTTTTAAGAATAAAAAAGCATTTCCTTAATTTTATGTTGAGTAATTTATATTAAGCGGATTGGGCTTAATATGAATTAAATTAAAGAAAACCGAAATAGGGCTCAACACATAGCCTTCATTTTTTGAATAGACAGCTATCTTTGAGGTAATATCCTCCAACAGCAACTCCTTCTCTACACTACTGAAGTATAAGACCTAAATAAGGGTCATGAGCATACTGTTCAATGATAAGTGAGCATCAGCGATCACGTGGTCAATAAGGTTTGCCAACGTGATAGAGTATCGGCAACCATGTTGGTGTTTCATTTCTTATGTCAAATCACTTATGAAAAAACTTCCCTAAACTCTAACCACATGGCTTATCTCTTTGAAAGTTTGTTCTAATTCCTAAGATATTTTAATGACTTACGGTTAATGTAGATTATAAACTCTTATAGTAATAAATAGCATTACTTGACAATAAGAACTCAAAAAAGAGAGTATAACTCTTTCTCATATACAAAATAGTTTAATGTGACACCACTGAGCTTCTTATTATGGTAAGCAACCGGTCATCATTCTTCCATTAAGATAGCTCTAATTCTAATGCCTAATGCATCTCATTCCTGTTCAAATGGCTTGTCAAAATTTGGTAGAAACAAAATAGGGGCAATAGTAAGCTTCTCCTTGATCTCTCTAAAGCTCTATTCAACTTAGACATTCCATTAGAATCTATTACTCTTCTTTGTTAGCTTAATCAATGAGGCTATAAAGGTACTGAACTTTTTAATGAATCGCCTATAGAAAGAAGTAAGGCCATAAAACCTTCAAACTTTTGTGATATTCTTTGGTATCGGCCACTTTAAGACAACTTAGATCTTTTCTTCGTTAGCTTTGATTCCTTCTCCTGATACTACATACCCAAGAAAAACCACTTCACCTTGACAAAATGTATACTTCTTCAAATTCCCATGTAACTTCTTGACTCGTAAAATATCAAAAATAGCTTAATGATGTTGAATGTGGTTGGTTAGTTCGACGCTTTATACTAAAATGTCATCAAAGTACATGACCATACATCGTCTGACCAGAGGGTACATCACATGGTTCATCAATTGCATAAATGTGCTTAGCACATTTGTGAATCTAAATGGCATGACTAGTCATTCGTAGAGTTCATGCCTTGTCATGAAAGCAATCTTCTATTCATCACTTGGTCTCATGCGAATTTACTGGTAACCACTTTGTACATCAATCTTTGAAAATATCTTGGCACTATGAAACTCATTTAACATGTCATCGAGCTTCAATATTAGATATCTATACTTAATAGTGATATGAACCATCATTCTTTGGGATGAGCAGAGTTAGTACAACAAAAGGACTCATGCTTTCCCTTATGTAACTATTTTCCATAAGCTCATCCACTTGCCATTTCAACTCGATAACCTGCTTAAGGTTAATTCTATAAGTAAGTCGATTTGGCAAAGTTACACTTAGTTGCAGATCAACACAATGTTCTATGCCTTGGACGAAGGGTAATCCCTTAGGTAACTCTTTAAGAAATAAGTTTGAAAACTCATCAATCAACCTTTGGATTTCTTTAGGATCATCTTCTAGATTCCTCATTTCCAACAATCTTCTTATCAACAAAAACATAGGCTCATTAGCCTTCTCAACAGCTTGAAGCTCTCTTCAGCTCATTACCAAGGCCTTCTTTTTCCTGGCTCGAGTAAGCTGGTTATGGGTCTCATTCACTTGAGTTAGTGTCATGGGTTGTAACATAATTTTCTTCCAATCTTTAATTGATGCGGACTGTGACTAAAAACAAACAAGGCTAATCGCTAGGTAGGTCTAAGCTTGTAGAAAGCTTGAAAGAAAAGCGATGGGGAAGGTGCAAAAAGGACTAATGCAAAAGAAAAACTAAGCAAAAACCTACGATAGCTCCAAAGGGTATGATGCACTAATGGAACTTCTGAGGACTTACGGCACAAGTTGATATGACGTACGAATTGGTTCGGTGAGGTTACTCGCCACCTAACCTTGCTTAAAGGTTAGGATAAGAGTGATGCCAAGAGTAAATAGGTAGTGTTTACACAAGGAAGGAAAATACTTAAAAGTGTATTAATGTTCAATCTGCTTCTAAAACAAGTACAAGAGGTATTTGTACCTATAAGTTAGGGCAACTTGCCCAAAAAGGGGAAAGACAAAAAGGTCATTTCCTAAGAAAGTAGTATATAAGATATAAAAGGGTAAAAATGAATATACAAGGAAATCAACCATTGGTGCAACGGATGTTACATATGATTCTATACATATAACAATGCTGTATTGGTGATGCTGTTGAAAGATGTGGACAAAAAGTACGGCCAACTTGCTTGTCAAAGTAGGGGTAGCTTAGTCAGTCTGGAGTCTCGCTATCTTGACTTCTTAGCAAGGGAGGTGCTAAATAATTGGTCGGCTTGGGCACGAGTGAGTAATCTACAATTTGGTGCATTGTAGAGAGATGGGTAATTATTTAGCTTAGCAAAAAAAATGACTTAATAAAGAAGTACTCAACCTCAGCAGGAGTTGGTTGGAGTAGTAGAATCTACCTTGCTAGGTCTTCTAGTCTTCGAGCTCGATTGTGGGTTAAAGGCTTAGTAGCTTGATTCCAATCATTCCTTTCGGGTTGATTTAGATTTAAGATTAAATTCAAATGGTTTTCGATCAACTCTCCATCAAGGTGGTATGGACTGAGGTCGGTAATTTTGAAGGTGTTAGAAACCCCATAGTCCTCAGGCAGCTCCAATTTGTAGGCGTTATCATTGATCTTCTAGAGGATTCCGAATGGTCCTTCATCTCTAGCAGATAATTTGTTCCTCCTCTTACTCAAGAATCGCTCCTTGTTGAGGTGTAGCCATACCAAGTCTCCTTGTTGGAATTGTTTAGCCATCCTACCCTTGGTCTTCTCTCACATTCTTTTAGTAACTTAGTTGATGCACCGAGTAACTTTGTCATAAATGTACTGAAGGGATTATGCTATAGCCAAGGTGTTAGGGTCTACCTACATAGGTACAGTTGTGGGGGTATGATCGAAGGGTAACTGAAGATTGAAACCATAAACTACTTCAAAGGGAGTTTGCTTAGTGGTGTTGTGCATTGTCCAATTGTAAGCGACCCAATCACTAGTAAGTAGATGTCCCAATCACCCATGTTTTTGCCCATTACAATTCGGAGCAGTGATCCCAAAGTGCAATTAACCACTTCTGTTTGGCCGTTAGTTTGAGGGTGACAAGGAGTACTAAATAGTATTTTGATCCCCATCCAATGCCATAAGGTCCTTTAGAAATGGCTCAAGAACTTGGGGTCTCTATTATAGACTACACTTTTTAGTACACCATATATCCGCACTATCTCCTGTAAGAAAAGAAAAGCAATAATTGAAGCATTGTTAGTTCTGGAGCAAGGCATGAAGTGTGCCATTTTGTTGAATCGATCTACGACCACCATTATAAAATCTTTGCCCCGGGCACTTTGTAGTAGTCCAAGAACAAAGTCCATAATCAATTCAGTCCACGGTTTCGTCAAGATAGGCAAAGGCATTACCCTCCTATGCTCGGCTCAGCACTTAGCCTTCTTACACATGGCACAACTTTCAATAACTCAGTGCACATCTCTTCTCATTCCAAGCTAAAAGAATCAACCATTCAGTAATTCATATATTCTTTTCTCCCTAAAATATCTGAACAGTCTTCCACTATGAGCTTCCCTAATCAATAGCTCCCTTAAGGAACATGTCGGCACACATAAGCTTCTACCTCGAAACAAGTAACCATCCTCCATATGATACTTGTCCACTATCCTTCCATCGATGCATCGTGAAATTATGGGTTTGTAGTGTAGATCCTCATAATACTGTTCTTTGATACTTGCAAACCTAAATAGTCTAATCTGCCGTTCAGTTAAAAGCGCATGTATCCTTAAAAGAGCATCAGTAACTATGTTACTCTTTCTTTGCTTGTATTTAATCATGAAATTGAATCCTTTAAGGAATTCAACCCATCTTGCCTACTGCTTCGATAGCTTGGTCTAACTTCGGAGGTACCTCAAGGCTTATGGTTAGTATATATGACGAACTCTCTTAGTAGTAAATATTGTTGCCATTCATGCAGTGCTCAGATTAGCACTAAGAGTCCTTTGTCATGCACGGAGTAATTCAACTATGGTCTTTGGAGCTTCTCACTATGGAAGGTAATTGGTCGGCCTTCTTACATTAGGATAGCACTTATTCCAATGCTTAAAGTGTTACATTCCAACTTAAATATTTTCTCAAAGTTAGGTAGAACTAACACCGAAGTAAAGGTCAATCTTTCTTTTACCTCGGCAAAGCTCTTCTCTTCCCTTTCTCCGCATCAGAAGTTAGTGTTGTTCTTCACGAGCTCAATAAGTGGTACGGTAAGGGTGCTGAATTTGTTAATGAATCATCTATAGAATGAAGCAAATCTATGGAAACTTCATACATCGATACAAGTAGCAAGAGTCAGCCACCCTTCAATTGCTTGGATCTTTTTGTCATCCACTCGTAAGCCTCCTCTACTGACTACGTAACCTAAGAATAGCACTTCCTTCTGGTAAAAACAACATTTCTTGAGATTGTTGAATAGTCTCTTAATACAGAGGATATCTAATACGACTCGGAGATGCTCATAGTGACTCGACATATCAATACTATAGACTAACATGTCATCAAAGTATACCATGACACACTTTCCAATCAGATGTCTTAATACATGGTTCATCAATCGCATGAAAGTGCTTAGGGCATTCAACAGGCCGAATCGCATGACCATCTACTCATAGAGTCCATGCTGAGTTTTAAACGTAGTCTTCCATTCATCTCTTGGCCTCATACGAATTTGATGGTAGCCAAACTTCAAGTCAATCTTACTGAAGACCTTAGCTCCACGTAACTCATCCAACATGTCTTATAACCTTAAGATCAAATACCTATATTTGATTGTGATCTTGTTTATGGCTTAATTGTCTACACACATCTACCAAGTTCTATCCTTTTTCGATACCAAAAGCACCGACACAGCACAAGAGTTGAGACATTCTTTGATATATCCTCTCTCCAGCAACTCATTGACTGAACGTTGGAGCTTAAAAGCTTATTCGGGATTCATTTGATAGGCTAGCTTATTCGGTAGTGCAGCGCTAGGTACTAAGTCAAGTCAATGCAATGCTCTATGCCTCGTATTAGGGGTAGCCCCTTAGGTAATTGTTCTGGGAATAGGTTGGCATACTCATCCAATAACTTCTTGATTTCCTAGGGTAGTTCGCTTGCTCTTCCATCTCTAACAAGTGCCTGACCAACATAAGGGTCGGCTCATCAACATTGATGGCCTCTCAGAGCTTAGCTCTACTCATCACTAAAGCCTTCTTCAATCTACGAGCAAGTTTTGTCTGTAATTTATTAACTTCTCTTAGTAGCATCGGGTTCAATGTGATCTTCCGGTCATGCTTCTCAAACGTATACGTGTTCTTGTAGCTGTTATGGATAACTCTCCTATCAAACAGTCATGACCTACCTAGTAACATGTGGGAAGCATACATGGGTAATATGTCGTAAAGAATCTAGTCAAAGTAATTCCCCATAGTAATCGACAGTAATATTTACCGAGTGACATGTAGTGATCCTTTCTCACTCAACCAGTGCAACTTGTATGGCTTTAGATGTGCAGTAGTTGGTAACTTCAATTTCAAAATAAGATCGGCTGATACCACATTGGTTTAGCTTCCACTATCCACGATGAAGGTATACACCTGATCATTTACTTTATAGGTGGTATGAAACAAATTTTCTCTCTACTCCTCCTCTCGTGAGGGTTCCATGTTCATAGTGTGTTGAACAATCATGAGCAACTGGTCCAAGTCTTCAGTAAACACATCCTCCTCAATCAGTTCTTTCTTAACATTGATCTCCTCTTCTTTGAGTACCTCATTTGTACTATCTACCTCTAGCTTTGGAATGTCTCCCTTAATTACCATAGTTCTTAAGTTCAGGCACTGAGCGACTATATGTCCAATCCCTTAGCATTTGAAGCACTTGACCTAGCTTGTTTTCCTACCTAATCCTTGCACCTTCTCATAAGTATGGGTCGGTACATTAACGCCAGGTCAGTCTTTCTGCTTTGCTCGAGCATCCATCTTTCGAGTTAGCTCAGTACTCAATTGAGCTTGGTGACCTGCCTATCCGGGTCAGCTAGTCAACATCTGAGTCGGTACTCAGCTCCTTCTTTACCTCTCTACTTGTTGAGCTATTCTGATGGCCTCATCCATTGTAGTAAATCGTTGAAGTTCCATAATGTCTCAAATGTTACCTCTCAATCCAAAAATGAATCTTAAGACTATTTGAGCTGGTGGTTTCTCCACTTCGTAACGAATCATAAGCATTTGAAATTCTTGAATATACTTGTCAATTGTTCGTCCTCTTTGTCTTAGCTCTTGAAGTTGAGTAAAAGTATCTTGTAGGCGAGTTTCCAATACGAACCTATTTCTGAGTATTCTCTTCATCGCAGGCCAAGTGTTAATTTCTCTATAGCCTTTACGTCTCCTTATCATTTAAAAATTCTTTCACCACATAGTGGCATATCTAGAGAACTCAACAGCAGTAGTCCTCACTGTCTCGAAATCCTCGTATTGGCAACATTTAAAAGCATGCTCTACTCTTTCTTCCCATTCCAAATTCTCATCAGCACTCCTAAATCCATTGAAGCTCAAAATCCGATACTTCACATGGTTAGATGCCCTATGGACTATAGCTTGCTCTTCTTCAAAATACTCTTCCTTAACCTCTTCATCCAATTCTCTCAAATCTATCCTTCATCTTACTTATCCTCCTACTCCTCTACCTCGAACTAGTTGAGCTGGGTTTCGACCTCTAATAGGTTTAGCAGCTTGCGGAGTGTTTTGCATGGCCTTAGTGGGTCAACAAGCTAACATATGAACAGCTCGAGTTAGATCCAATAAGAGGTTATCTACCTCATCTAGTCTCTCATCAGTGCTTCTAGGAGTTCCCTAAGACTATCGGCCATTATGGGTAACTCCACTATTATCATCTCCCATACCAACGTTTACACTTGGGTTAGTCATTTTCTCTACAGATTTAAAGCTTAGTCAAACACTTCAGGGAATTAATAGCTAGCAAACACAATAGCTAAGATGAACAAAGTAACTTGCTTTGTTTCACACACGTAAAACAGGGTATAAACAGAACTTTGAAAACCAACTATAACTTAAACAAAACCTCCACTCTAATTCCAAGATGATGTGAACTATAACCAAGAATAGATAAGGCCGGTTGCTAAGTGGGTCTAAGCTTATAGAAAGCTCAAAAGGAAAGTGATGGGGAAGGTGTGGAAAGGACTAATGCAAAAGAAAAAGTAAGTAAAAACCCACAAACAACTCTAGAGGGTATGATACACCAATGGAACTTTCAACAACTTACAGCACAAGTCAATATGATGCACGAATTGGTTCAATGAGGTTACTTACTACCTAGCCTTGCTCAAGGATTAGGATAAAAGTGATGCCAAGAGTAAATAGGTAATGTTTATGCAAGGAAGGAAAATACTTAAAAGTGTATTAATGTTTAATCTGCTTCTAATACAAGTACAAGAGGTATTTATACCCACAAGTTGGGGCAACTTGCCCAAAAAGGGTAAAGACAAAAAGGGTATTTCCTAAGGAAATAATGTATAAGATGCAAAAGGGTAAAAATGAATGTATAAGGAAATCAATCATTGGTACAGCAAATTTTATGTATGATTCTGTACACGTAGCGATGTTGTATTGGTGATGCTGTTGGAAGATGTAGACAAAAAGTACAACCAGTTTGCTTGCTCGAGCAGGGTTATCTTAGTCAGTCTAGAGTCTCGCTAACTCGACTTCTTGGCAAGGGAGGTACCGAATAATTGGGCAGCTCAGGCGTGAGTGAGTAATCTGTAACTTGGTACATTACAGAGAGATGGGCAATTATTCGGCTCAGCATAAAGAGTGACTCATTAAAGAAGTACTTGGCCTCAGCAGGAGTCTACTAGAGTAGAAGAATCCTCCTTACCAGGCCTTCTAGCCCTCGAGCTTAACTATGGGTCAAAGGTTCAATAGCTTGATTCCTATCATTAACAAAAGGTATAAGTGTTCTTGTACCCGTCATAAGTAAAATATCAGTTGAACAACTAAAGTCTTCTAAGTAATAGATGTGAAACTACCATGGGAATGACATTACATACTATTTCATCCCTATACACATTCCCAATACTAAATGGCATGGTTACTTGCTTTATGACATGCAAAGTACCCTTATGATGAAGCCAATGTAGCTTGTGAGGACAAGGATGTTTAGAGGTTAGTAGTCCTAACCTCTACACAAAAGACTATGCAATAATGTTGGTACAACTTCCTCCATCCACTATGATGGTTGACAATGGTCCTTTGATGGTACACTTCATATGAAATAAATTCTCTCACTAGTCTTCCTCGAAGCTCAGCAAGGAGCTTAGTACTTGTCTTAGCACTAAGGTCAGCACCTCCCTCTATCGACATAGAAACAGGTCTCCTCTTCCTCTTCATCTTCAATGTTTCCAATATTCTTCTCCTCTACAAGTTCACTCTCATCAGTACTATCCATTACATCTCCTCAGAGTATCATAGCAAGTCAGTTCAGGCATTCGACAGTCATGTGTCTAAAACCCAAGCATTTAAAGCACTTCGCTTCGCTAATCTTCTGTCCAAAGGTCTATCCCTTCTCCTTTGTCATCGAGCTCGATCTATCCTCAGTTCAGCTCGATTGGCTTACTTAGCCTTGCTGGCTTACTTGGCTTTCATCAGGTCGATCATATCTTTCCTTAGCTTAGAAGGGTCTTTTTAACTTAGCATGAGTAAGTCGGCATGGAACGACGGCTCAAGAAAATGTTAGGCTAAGTTGAGTTAGGGCATTTGTTTGTTGCTTTTCGACCTTTGGGGCTACCTTAATGGCCTTTTCTAGTGTTTAAAATCTCTATACTTTTATAATGTTATAAACCTCATATTTAAGTCCAAAAATAAACCTCAACATTATACAAGCCTTAAGTTCATCCACATCTACTTGAATCATCAAGATCTGAAATTCTTTCACATAATCATCAATAGATTGATCTCCTTGGTGAAGTTCTTTCAATTTAGAAAATGTGTCTTGTAAGTAGGTTTTGGGCATGAATCAGCCTCTTAAAAATCTCTTTATCTCTTCCCACATTCTTACACCTTGTCTTCCATCTCTTGCTCTAGCTATGTTCAGATTCTTCCACCACATAGTAGTATATCCAGAAAATTCAAGTGTAGCAAGACGCTCTTTAACAGCATCCATATACCCATAACAATCAAACGCTTTCTCCACCTTTTCTTCCTACTCCAAATATTTGTCTACATCTCCACTTCTACGAAGGGTGGGATTTGGAACTTAACATTATCAAGTCCTCCAAGAGCTCGGCATCCTCGCTCTTATGCTTGGTCATAATCAGTCTCTTCCTCTTCCTCTTCATACTCCTCAACATCTATTTCCTTACCATCTTCCTCAATCTCCTTTAACTCCAATCATTGTTGAGCAACTCAATCTATAACTCCTCCAGCTTAATGGTGTCCAAGTAGGTGATTGTCTCAATCGCCTTGGCCATAGCATCTCTCTAGAGCATTCTCAGGTAGGTTATGATATGGCATACCTTAGGGTCGTTTTCTATTAACTTACATCATAATGACCAGACTCTCAACATGATTAGTGAGCCTATCGACCTTATCATCAACAAACTCTAGAGTATTACTACCATTATGACCATGACTAGCTTAAGCACCACTACTTAAGTTACCAATAACACCTTGAACACTCGAATCCAACATTGTATGATATTTCTTTAATAGAGTAACAACCCATTACAAAGCAAACACTTCTTAGTACTCAAAACCCTACTAACTCACACATTAACTACTTCAACACCCAACATGTGCATAAATACCACAAAAATGAACTTGCTTTATTTTTTCAATGAAAAATTGACTAAAATAGAGGAACAACAAGAACTACACTTACCAACACAAGAATCTCCACTTCGCAGCTCATAACTCCAAACTTACTTCACACGAACACAAGCTACAAAAGGAACACAACAACCATTAATAGCAAATATGAAGCAAAACTTCACTATAACTTTATACACTCCCTCTTAGAATCGTACTCTGGTATTAGCAAAGTTGATGCATCTCTAAGGTCTAGTGCATGGAGAAGCACCACAACAGAAAGAATCGAAAAAAAATAAAAGAAGACTAGCAAAATTCGAGCAGCTACCAATTGCATATGACACACCAATTGATCTTACTCTGCCTACAATCAACTGGATATAACTCAATAGTCTGAACTATAAGGTCACTCATCACTACTTCTTGCTAAAAGAAATTAATAAGAGTTATGGAGAAAATGAGAACACTAGGATTATTTACAAAGGAAACTTGCAATAATCTGATAATGTGATATGTTACGTCTGCATACAATAAATGGGATTTATATACTAGCCCTAATAGAGTTACAACACATAGGAAAAAACAAACGGGTAATTTGAAAAATAAAATAAATGAAATATATTAAAAGGGGTAAAAAAAGACAAAGAATATTTTGTACGAAGAGTAAGGAAAACCTTCTGGAATGTTGTGCGAGAAGACACATATCGCGTGGTTGCTGGTGGCTTGGAATAAATACAAGTCAAAAAAAGTAGAGTAAAGTTTATAGTTAGAGTCGACTTGATCTAGTTCGAGTCGGAGCACATTCATTCGAGGATGTTCAATTTCCCTTTAAGTCGAGTATCTCATAGTTCAACTCAAACTGAGGTTAGATATTGGTCAGCTTAGATAGATGTTTGAGGCTAGTTAACTTGGACACTGTTTAGGTCATGGTATGGTTGTTCGATAGGTCGACATGTATGCTTGGTAGGTTTGCATATTTGCTCAATTGCTCAAAAACTATGTTAGCACTTATGAGAGCTTGGTGTTCGAGTTAGCAATAGATTGAAAGATAGAGATTAGAATAGAAATCCTTATCCTAGATGGGACTTTGAGCTAATATCCTCTACGTGAGTCATTAGAGTCCTTTAGCTTAGCTGTGCATGAGTCATTTGGGGGGTTTATTCCTATCACTTTTAGATTGTACTATTAAAGGAAGATGAGAGCATGAGAGGACATGATTATTTTATAAACTCTTAGATTGTACTTTTGATTAGTAGCATACATTGAGACCATTACTTATGGTCATTATGTTATTGCTATTACAATAACCATGCTTTATTCTAAGGGACCTACATCTCGTTTTATTATGTGATTATTGCTATTTAAAATGTTGATTATATATTTGGGATATCTCATATCTCTTGGATGGTGACCCACTTGGTGTATCTTAGAGTAGAGTTATGCTTAAAACTTCATCCAAGTCTAATTCTTATTTTAAAAAAAATCACTATAGTGATCTTATGAAAGAGGAAAATTTCTAAACTACTATAGTATTTTCTAGCATCCACTTAGGTATGCAACTTGTTCGCATTACCACTTGGATTTTTATGAGTATGCCTAAGAGACTTTATTGACAATAACTTTCCCCATGAATCATGAGTAATTCATAGAAAAAGAAAAGTAAAGGTAAAGAAATTGGTAGTAGGATTTTCAATCCAATAGAGAGAAACAAAGCAAGGATTATGAATGATATAGTGAAGGAAGAGAAGGGTTCAGTGGTAAACCCAAATTTCTCTTCACATTTTTCTTAACATCTCTAACCTTTCTTTTCTTTTTTCCTTTGTTTTTACAGAATTTACGCGTAAGTCATTTATTTTAATTATTATAATATTGTATCTTGCAAATGTTAATAAGTTGAAAGAATCTTTTTTTCCAACAAAAAATTATTTATTGTTCTTTTTAGATTTTATAAGGTTTATTAAAATTTTTATAGAGGTTTATTAAAATTACAAGTTTTAATGTTAACTTATTTGTTTTGTGCCTTTGTTAATAAGTAACTATTTACATTGTAAGTTATAGCTTTTTTCCTCTAAGGAATTGTTTAATTAAGATACTCATTCTAAAAGTTGATATAAAAAATAATTTTTTATTGAATTTGAAATTGTACAGGTAAGGCTTAAGATTCCAATTTGTGTTTAGTTAATTTTAGTTGTAAAAGAATGTTTAAGATTAATTGATATGGAAATTAATAAGACCTAGAATGAGTCTCCTTCCTTATGCTAGAGTGAATTGTGAGAGAGCATTAGATCCTATATATAGAGATTGAGATGGAATGAGGGTTTATCCCATCCTATGGTTGTTATTAAGTATCATTTAATTTTATTATAACTCACTTACTAGAGTATTACTTATTAACTTCATACTTAAATTTAAATATTTATGTTATAAAATTATGAAGTGCATCAATAAACATAAAAGTATTATGCCTTATTGTAATATAAAAGAAGATTAAATATAAAACAACAACGTTTGATAACATGAAAAACACAGAAGTATCCACTTATCATTCATTATACTTTATTTCAAATCATACCTAAAATTATGTACAAACTACAAAGTCATATATGATATGGATTATCAACAAGTACTTTGAAATATTTGTTACATGCTAAAAAAAGAAATAGACCATACTTTTAAAAATTGATTGCTCACTCTATGTAGAAATAAGTGCATAAAAATGTATAGACTTTCATTATTTAATCTATTACATCAAGTGCACATGGACACTTGTTAACATTTTCCCATTTAACTATAGTGTCAAAAGTTTATAACATTAAAAATGAAACTAAACATAAGAACTCTCCTCATTTATTATTTTAGCTTAACTATAGTAAAATTTCTATAAATTAATAATATTTGGGCCAAGAATTTTTATTACTTGAAAGACTTCTTTTTTTATTCATCGAATATACATTTAATTACATAAAAAAAATCATTGTATATCACTAATATATACATTTTCGTGAATTAACTCAAAAAGAGTATTCATTGTACATATATATTTTTGAAAAAAATACATAAATGGTATTAATAGTTGTTAATACATAAACATTATTTTTTTGTATCAACTAATTAAATAAAGTTTAATACAAAGTCACTTGCATGTATTAGTACATTGTATTAGAAGTATATTCAACATATAATGATAAAGGGAACTACTATATAAATAATATAGAAAAAATTCTTAAAATCATATCCAACAATTACTTCTCATCTAAAAGGTATCCAGAAATCAACCATGATCGATCAAATAGATAGCATTATGTGAGTATGATTGAGATCAACCTACATGTACTCAAAAAGAATTATGGTAGTGGCTTGAAGAAAAAAATCACTTGAAAGTTAGACAAAAGTATAATGTCAAGAAAAAAAATAATAGATTGATATTTTACTAAATTTTCTTAGTTATACTTGTAATTTTAAAGAATTATTAATTTATAATATTGACGGGACTATAGATTTATATAAATGTCTTCCTAAAAATTATTATCTTATTAATTCATTGAAATTACTAATTCTATAAATTGGCCCAAGTGAGGAAAAAGATATATTATTTTAAAAGTATTTTTAATTTTTCAAGTATTAATTTATGGAGATTTAACAATTTGTAAGATACTATCTTGTTTTTAATCTTGAAGACTATGGAATGTTGCATGTCTACTTTGCATGCTTAATTATGTATACAAAACTTTGCAATTTCCTATATTTTCTAGATATATAAATAGTATGAATCTACCATTTCCATCAGATACCCCAAAAATGGTTTGTTGATGCTTCCTAAATTATTATGAATTGATATTTAAGATACATTATAATTAGATGTTCGATTTCCTAATTTGTTTCAAAACTTGTTCAATTTCTTCAAATCATTAGCTTTCTAACATCTCAAAGATTACATTATACTTAGAGTAAATGCCAAACACATGTCAAAATGCTTTCATTTTTATGTAAAATATATAAAAACAACACCAATAGTATCACTCGATATATTAAATTGAACAAGCTTCCTTATTCCTCTATTACTAGCAAGTTATGTGTGTATGTGCACACATAAAAAAGATAATATAAAGTTTTAGCCAATCAAATTACTCTCTTCTTAGAGGATAAAGCTTAGTTTCGGATGTTAAATTATTTAGTTCACTTCATAGGAGCAATACAAACGAAGGCCATTATCCTTGTGAATCCCATAAATGAGCACGGATCCAATACCTTTGCTTATTATAGGTAGTTACCTACCTCTATCCCTCTTATACACCAGAAAGAAAAAAAAAATTGAAAGAAAAAATAGCTTTGACCCCTATAATACACGAGATAAAATGTTCTCAAAAGTAAGATCGTAAATTGCGCATATCCATTACTTAAAAGGAATAGCTAAAGGAAGTAGGCACACTAGCATGCCGTATTTTTAGGTTGTACCACATAATGTTCTCACATACTTCTCTATAAATGCCATGGCGTTTTCATTTCATTTTTTCAAGTCTCTAGGGAAATACAAATTAAAAAGATCAAGTATTATTATTGTGAGCAAAATGGCCAATAAGTTCCTCATTGTGTTCCTTGTATGCTTAGTCATTGCAACTGCAATTAATGTGCAAGAAGCCATGGCTAAAAGTGATAGTGATGGTGATCACACTGAGTATAAATCATGCTTCAAAGGTTGTGAAGTGAAATGCAAAGGGTCAACAGCCTGTTTAGGGAGATGTTATACCCAGTGCGCGTAATAGGTAATGACTCCATGAATAGACATACATGCATGATATCATATTGATAAGAAAAAAATTCTAAGTGGTTATTTGAATAATGATTTATACATCATCGTGATATTATATTATGAAAATTTGAAAATTTTATTTTCATTGATTTACCTGTCTATGTTGAAATTAGTTGTAAAATTTTATTATAATAACACCAATCTCCTTTCTTAACATTGCAGCAAGTTTGCACAACAAGTTGGTTGGGAGGCAATGATATATAATGTGTAAACAACTTAGTATAAGGGGAACAATATTATTGAGCTATTAAAGTGTATAAATGGGTAGAACAATGCTCTACTCCTCCAATGTAATCCCAAATAATCAATTATGAGATTGGTTTTACATTAGTAAAACTTCTCATTCATCTCCACATTAGTATGTATCTTGTTCTTTATACATATATATCTTGTGTGGTTGAATAAAATTTTTACCTTACACAAAATAAAATAAAATAAAATTTTATATCTTGTGTAAACCTCTATAATCCAAGTTAGTAAAGAATATTGTTCTTGCTAATCTTCATTTCCAATTGAAATAATTATATATGTACTAGTGAACTATATACCACATTGCATGTGCTAAAAATAAACAAAAATAAAGTAAAAGTCCTTTGGAACTTCTTTTTATTCTTACAATCAAATTGTAAAATTTTCAATCTTGATAATAAACTTTCAAAAATTCTTCAAAAACTTCAGTTGGATAAGAGCTTTTACATTTTAGCTAGAAAATCCTAGAGTTTTTCAAAATATTATATTTAAATGTTTAAACTTTTATAACATTTTAAACATTGATATAAAATCATTGTTTCTTTGGTAATCAATCTCCATAATATATTGCTATTTATATGTTAGTTGTTAAATCGATTAACATCGACTCAACCACAAGTATGTTTCAAATTATATTAGCAGCAAATACTTGAAGTTAAGAAGCTATAATGTCGCAAAAGGTGCCCTAATAGGATTGTCTTAAAATTTTCATATAACATATACACTTATGATATGAAAAACACCTTATAAGTCAGAGATTATAGGACTCTAGCTAAATTATCACTCATTATACTTAATCTTGTTACATATAATTGATTAATTAAAAAAAATTATTGTAGATAACCAATAATCCATAGTCTACAAGAATTATAGAGAATCGATATCCTCTACTAAATAATAAGAATAAGTAGTTAATTCTAAAAGTCATAAAATTCATCATACTTTAATGTTTGAACACGCCATTTAATTTGACTACTTAATACTCTATGTTCTAAGATTGTCCTTTTAGCAAAAAGATTGAAAGAATACTTTACTCTCATGTTTTAGTCTAGTCTTGAATTTCAAATGACCTACAAAAGAAACTGTTAAAGGATAACTTATATCTAGCCTAGTGAAACATTCCCTATATTGCATTTGTCAAGCAATAACAAGCAAGATATTAATCAACCATATGAATGCAAGATAAGCGTAAAAATGTAACAACTTATGTAGCCATTTGAAAATTGTATATAACATGTATTTAACATCCTCCATTACTTGAGTTGGGAAATAAATCCATTTCATGTCAATTTTAGGTTCTAGTCACCTCAGCCCGCTAATCTATCAAATGATTATAATCGAAAATTATGTTTTCTTTTGATCTATAGTCTTAATAGCTAAGGTTCTAGTCACCTTAGCCTGCTACTCCTAAGTAGTAGTCTCATCATATTCATTCTTAAACAAAGGGTAGCATTTCCTAATACCAAGTAGTTTCGAAAGATTGGGACAAGTCATGTCATACAAAATACATCGTACTAAGAATAGTGATCAACCATAAAAATCACGTCTGCATGGCCACTCTATACCCATCTCATTATGCTGATCGCCTTCTTTGTGCAACTTGTGTAATAGATGTCCATTTATAATTTTATGCTTCGACAATCATGAGATTTCTTTTAAGGTGATTAACTAACCATAGCAGATGCTGAATAAAAGTTTTAAAGTAATGCAATACTTGCTATCTCATTTCCATAATTTTTTAGAGTGAATTCTAAATTCAAGGTAATCAAAATCAAGCACACACCTATATATCCCATTTCCCCATATAAATAAAGTTCATTATATTTAATTCAAATGTAACTATACCATAAGTACAAGCCAATATAATACTTGTAGGAATATTCACTTAGTCTTGAAGCCTATGGACCATAGTACTCCTTTGGTATCTCTTGAGGCCAATATTAAGGTCACTTAGCAATGAAATAATAGTACTTATATGTATATACTAAACTATCTAATTAAATAAGCTAAATACATTATGTTTCTCAATTGCAGTAATTTCTTGTCTTAGTAGTAACTTTTTCATTTTAACTCTATTTTTCACTTTCTTAAAGTCCATTTAATAGGTTCTTGAATTTCACTTAGTAGGGTTCATTTTAGTGTTTGGGACCTATAAATTTTAGAAATTACAAGGTCATATTAGTTAGTCCATGGTTCAAGTTTGACATTGTTAGTTTTGGGTTTATTTATGGGCCTAAACATATTATTCCCATTTTTTAGCCAACTTTTATCTCTTATTGGACCTTTATTTATATTTAGGCTTTATGAATTTAGATGACCCACCCACATTCTTGGCCTAACTTATTCCTTTAAGTTTATAGGATAAAATGAGTTGGTTTGATTAATTTAAGATGCAATCTTGGGCTTGAGGGCCTTCCTAGCTACCTTTTAATTTTTTTGGGCTTTTAATCTATATTTCCAAGCTAATTTTAGCTCTTCGTTAGTTTATATTATTGAGCCCAATTCACATTTGTTGCCCCCTTTTGTGAGTTTTAGGATGGTACTTCCATTTAAGGCCCTAATTAAGATTTAACCTACTTCTTTGTACTCTAATCTTTCATTAACCAACCTTAGGTTTCATGTTTAGGGACAAATCTGTAAGTTTGGTTTCATGGGTTCTAAGTCATGTCTTCTTGGTCCAATAGTCATTTTAGGTTCAGTTTTACATTTAGGCTTTAAAATGTTGTTTAGCTTATGTGTTTAAACATGATTTTGTGATATAAATTAAATCATGTTAAATTTAAAGCATTACATTTGGCATTAGTTTTGGGTGTTTTAGGGTAGTTTGCTTCACTAATCAACATTTAACTTCCCTTATTTAACTCTAAATGGCTTTAAAATGTGGCTTAACCAAAGATCACAACTTGAAAATAAAAAAAAAATTAAAAAAAAAAAACCTAAGACATGCAAGTGCAAGTTTGATCTTAACTTGTAAGAAGTAAATAATGCAACTTTCATTTAAAAACGTAAAGAAATACTCATTTTACACTCATTTTCTAAGATTAGTACAACATCAACTACCTATATCTTGGTACTAGCTTCATATTCTAACATTATAAGGTTTGTCTTAAACTTATATAAATATACTTATATAAGCAATAATTTTAGTCAAAAGCTTCTACTTTATAGTACAAAACAACTCTTAAACATGGTACATAGAAGCTAGTTTAAGTAGTGTACTACCATTAGAGAGTTAGATTCTTAGCTTGTTCCCTTCTCGTCCTTGGTTGGATTTCCACGCTCATGCCTCACCCTAGTTGCAATTTTCTCCTACCCCTTGGCTTTACTAAGACCTCTTGTTTTATCTTCTTACTTGGTTTATGTGAGTAGTACCAAGGTGGTGAAACTTTAGGGAGCCCATTTGATAGTTTTGGTTAGCTTTTTGAGAGATGAGATGGGTGGTTTTATGAGAGTGGAGTGATGGCATTTTGGTGGCTTGAAGGTGGGTGGATGGTGGTATAAGATGGTGGCTAAATGTTGGTATGTGATGGTAAAGTTTGGTAGTTGTTGAGTAGGAAGAATGGAGGAAGGAGATGAAGTAAAATGGAGGCAAAATGAAGAGTAAAATGGGAAGGGGATGACCGTCATTTGCATAAGGAGAAGCAACTTTTTAATTTCATGAGAAAAGCATAACTTCTAGAAGCATGGGCTTTGTAAGTCTTATATAGAAATGGTAATTCTCTCAATCAATGATGTAAGCATGCATCTCTTCACTTGGTAACTCTAAATGTATTTTTTAGTTAGGTTTTAATTGGCATGGGATGGGAGTAATGGAATTGGTATAGTTATGTAACAATATTTTAATAAAATAAACATTCTTGACACCTACAAGCATATGTCACCACATGTAAAAGGAATTAGGGCATTGTCTTGACATAGATTGGGGTAATTTAGGGCTTAGCATTGTTAGTTTGGATTGATTTGTAATGTTAGGTAATTATTGCTAAATAATTATGGAATTTAGATATTTTAGGGTTTTCACTTCAATCAAGGTTTTGGGATTCAATTCAAAGATCTTGAATTGGGGTTTTAGGATTATGGTTTTTATTTTAAGGTTCTTAAATTACAAGTATCGAGTCAAGTTTTGATTAATTGTTAGAATTTTAGAATTTGAGATTGAATAATTGTTCAAGAGTTTTAAGGTCTAATTTAGGGTTTTGTATTTAGGGATTTAAAGTGCAAAGATCATATTAGAGTTTAAACTACAAATTAGGGTTATAGGAATTAAATTAGGGTTTTCAAGTTTAGTCTTTTAGGTTGAGGATTAATTATTTCACTAATGTTCAAGATATCTTTTAAGCACTCTTTATCAATTCCTAGCCTTCTATTTAGAAAATTTGCAAGATTTGTAAAACCTATAGAAGGTATAACTTAAAGAGGCAAACGAAAAAGATATATATATAAACATATCTCAAATTTACAATTTTCTTATGGTAAACCAACTGTTAATCCTGTATAAGATATCAAGAAAAGGGGGTGGGGGGGGGGACATATCTTTGAACATTTTTTTTTTTTTGCAAACTTATTTTATATAAGAAAAATAACCCTCTTAATGACTTATATTAGTGAATGGTGATATTTCAATAATTCAAAACACAATAATTAATAAAGCAAATTAAAAAAAAACTAAGGAAAAAGAATATTAAGCTAAGGATTTATAGAGTTTTAGCTTTCAGCCTTCTGCTTACTACTCTCTTCCAACTCTATTTCTAGGAACCCAGTTTATATTATCGATATTGTTTTGCTTGATCTACTAAATCAAATCACAAAATATTACAAGCATTCATCACACATGGACTTCACAACATTCTGCTTTACCTATTTAGTCTTTCTACAATCTTAGCTAATTGTAGATCTACAAAGTACAAATTGACTTGTCATAACAGTCAAATAACAAATAAGATTTACAAATTACAAGTTAGAACAAAAATATAAATCTCAATTAATTTCGCTCTAAAGAGAAATAACAATTGTTGTATAATTTGCTTTGATGTAACTTTTTGTAGAAGTATCTAAAAAACTTTCTGTGACTTTTAAAAAGGTAGAATCTTATCACAATTTTTTTTTGTGTAGTGAAAATTTTTTTTAGAGAAGTGTCATTTTGAAACCTTTCTCTTTTTATACTAAAATCTTCCAATGGTTATTTTGTTGAAGATTACCTTCACTTTCATGTTTATCCAATAATTATTTGTTAAAGATAATCCTTAGATATTATGAGAAGATCTTGGAATTTTGAAATTCAAAACAACACTTCTTATCTTGTTTTGATCAGATATACTTCAATCCGTAACCACTAGATAAGATTTGAATTTAAATTTAACGAAGAGATATGCTTTATCAGCAAATTCCAAATAAACCTCATATTCAAAATTTTGAGATTCCACAAAATCCTAATCAACCTTATCCTTATCTATTCTTTTGTATATCTTAATTTATCAAAAATAAATTTGCTCAAAAATAGTCCCCATGGATCTTGGTTCCATCCTAAGTGAAATGGGATAAAATATATTTCCGTAATACACCTAATCTAATGGAGCTAGGCCATGTTGAATTTGAATCTAATATGAGTTAAAATTCAACGTTACATATTTCTAGACTAACTTTCTAAATAACCTTCTAAAGCATATCAATCTTCTTCTTTTTTTTAAGTTTCTGAACAAACTTCTAAAATGTTATACAACTTCAACTTATAAAGCTTCTAAAATACTTTATGAAGAATTTCAGACTATTCTCTTTTTCAATCAAATAAGAGCTTTTGAATAAGTTTCTAAAAACAACTTAGTTTTACGATTTTAAACTTTTTGAGAACCCTTCTAAATACCTACATTCTTAATGATTCATTAGCACTTATCCCTTTTCGTTATCATCAAAATAGATGAGCGATATCTAACACCAAGCTAACTGTAATTTCAAATCAACAAAGAAAAATAGCATCAAGCTTCTTGATAAGAAAATTATTGTCAAATATGAAAATGAAAACTAAGAGTTTGTGATGGAGTTAAATTGTGTGTATCAAATCATAGGTACTATGAAAATTAAATAAAGGCCCTCTTGGAAATTAAAAGGTTTTTTTTCTTTCATTGTCTTTATTTATTTCAATATCTTTATACTCTATTCCTACTTTTATTACAAAACCTCTAACTTTATATAAAGCAGGAAAATTGTATAAGTTTTTTTCTTTCCTTATGTAATCTTTCTTTCCTATAATTTATGAGAGATGTAAACAAAAAATGTGGAATAAAAAATATAAGATGTGAGCTAAATGTGAGAGTACAAAAAAAGAAAATTTAATATCTTAATTTTATGTGATTTATAAATCCCATTTTTCCATTTATGCAAATAGAGTACTCGCCATGCAACTAACAAGGCCTAGGGGATGTGAGATAACCAAATATTCGTCCCCCCTCTTATATGATCATCTTCAATCATCTCACCAACTTCTATGCCTTTAACTAATGAGGGGAGAGGCCTAGCCAATATTGTACGATTGAAGCTATTGCATTAAAAGGGGAGTAGCACCCTTAGGACTCTACATCAACTACAAATAATGAGAAGAAGGAAAGAGGAAAACGTTGTACTCATTTCCTAGATTTTGACAAGAAATAAGAGATGGAAGAATGGATATTCTCTATCAAATCCCGATGAAGCAAACAACTCTGTCAAGATTTGAAAAGAGGAGTCAAGAAATATATTGAAGAAAAAGGAGGTTTATGCATAAAACCAAAAGAAGGAAATCCTTAAGATTATCTTTAAGAAGTGAATTCAAAATGAAGATTTCCTACAAAGGAATTAAAGCTCCTATTTATAATGCCTAGAGACCCTTAGAATCAATGAAATGTTATAAAGGCCATTTAAAAGGGTACACCAAAATTCTTTATGATGTTGTAGAATATTTCTATGATCATAGAGCTCTAGAATGCACAGAATGTGCCCCAGCCTTACACATTGCAAAGCATAGAATCAAACGATCCAAATTAGCTAGAAGATATAGCCGAATATTGTAGTCAAATCCCTATACCCTCTTCGTAGATTACATGCATCATTAATACCTAAAGCCATTTGATGCTTAGAAGCAGATGCTTAGAATAAAAACATTTATGCTCACTAGAAAATGAAAGGATCTCTTAAAATATGAAAAGGTGGGATTAAGTCCTAAAATGCCTAAAAACAATTATTTAGAGAAGCCCAAAAGTTGTAATAAAGCAATTAAGGCATACCCCTTCTTCCAATACAATTTGGTGGAAAGAGTAAGGTCCTAATCATCAAACTCAATGCTAGGCATAGTCTACCCCTAAAACACTACATCATCTCAGCTTAGTTAAGGGGTAGAGCAAGATCTAAACTCACGTACCTAATTGCTCAACTAGATGTCTCACCTTAAATATGGACTACTTGCATCACTCCCGCTTAAGTGCACACCAGCTTAGCCAACTCTAAAAACCTACAATGAAGAAGATTAAGTTAAGAAGAGTGGAATGGAAGTGTTATATGTACCTTTTTCCCATTACAACTTAACATACCCTTACAATGCATCGATTATCAACCCAGTTCACTTACTACAAAATAAGACCATTGGTCTTAGGGCTCATCACAGGGTCAAGGACCTCCTTCCACTTATCCTATTCTCGATAGCCCCTATATCATTTAAAGGACCTATACTGCTTAGGAAGGTCCTCCATTAACTTGTATAAATCTCAAGGTAACAATACTAACCAAGGAGGATCATTGTCCATGTGGCTTGATCCCAAAAGCTACCTTAAGCCTATAGAGCTACATAAGTACCTCTGTGGAAAAGGATCAGACCACTTTATCCTCAAATCTCCATACTGATTTTAGTGTAATTTCTTTAAACTTAAATCCTTTAAGTATTGATCTTAGAGATTCTCTACTACTAAAACTACCCTTACAAACTTAAGCACCAAATCCATCTTTGATGTTCTCTCAACTTCTTACTAAACCTATCATGTAAGACTTTCAATTGGAGAAGTGTTCCTCAAATAGATCATAGCCTATATCCAGCTTTTAGGTGATTTGCAATAAAGATTGTTGGGGATGAATACAACTACGACTTAATGAGTTTGCCTTTATCACTACTATTTAAGAAAATTATCAATCATTATTCATTATACAATGAAGTTTATTTGCACACATGATTGATTTAAGCATCACTTCCATGGAAGGGACAAAACCTTATAGGTATAGATTTACATTGATTACACTTTAAATGTCCCATTACACTTGACCACATGATATACCTCATTTTAACTACATGATAGCTCAAACAAACTTGATGCTTAACTACTATCAAGAAAATAGTTTATATTATTAATGCCACATAAGAGCCTAATCTTTTTTAAAACTTTGTAAACTTGCATTACAAGGCATAAATTAACTTTCCAATACACAAAACTACTGAGGAGCACCTGGGTCTTAATTATGGTAGTGATCAAAGGCTTTGCTTTGTAGAAAAATTTTACAAAATTGTTTTATACATCTTAAAATTAGAATTTAAATGGAGGTGGCCATTGGCACTTGTACTAAATTTGCAAATAGTGGCTTGTCATAGCTCTTGCCAAGTTTTAAATAAAATTTTCTTTTTGTGTAAAAATATTTCTAAAATATTGTACAAAGCTTGAACACTCTCATCCAAATTCATAACATCTCAAAGAGATGCAAAAAATATGTTTGGTTACTCTAGCCTAGAATTTAAATTTACCAATTATTCTAGTGATCACATAATGATAGTATCCCAAACAATAATTAGTCATTCAATCAAACAACTAATAACATCCAACAAGGCATTAAGGAAATATCAAAGTAGTAAGTAAATGGTAGATCACGGAATTCCTACTCCTAGAAATTGTACGACTAGCCTTATCTTAGGTCGATAGATACTTAGTATGTAAAGGCCAAAAAAATAATAAAAAGGAATTAAATAAATATAATAACTTTAAAGGATTTTAGGGCTAGTATGGCATATTATTAACTACTCTGTATAAGGACATTCTAGTCCAATAAAAATTAGAAACCCCCTCACCCCTGCAACCTTACCTCCCATCTTCTTTTCTTTTCTTTTCTTCACATAACCTAACAATAGCAAACTCCCAAGCTGTTATCGAAACTCTAGATTAAGAAATATTAGTATGTTCTCTATACCATATGATGGAGAATTTGTAATTCTTTAAAGAAGAGTGTTAAAACCAAAAGAAAATTTTGTTTTATAGCATTTTAGAACTGGAAATTCAAGCCTTAGGTGTTATCCTATCAAGGAAACATTTAAGTAATCTTAAATCTTTATTTTCCTTTCATTTCTAGAAAGATTGTTTGCACTCAGTTTGAATGTGTTGGCCAAAAAGGGTTGTGATTGACTAATTGTATTGATTGAGGAGTGTTAGAGGATTTCGAAATGGTGTTGTACTTGAAAGATGTTGGAAGTGGCAATTCAAAGTATAAATTTCAAGTTAAAGGAGTCACGACCTAGGATCACTAGTGTGATCCTGACCATGATACTCATGGATGTATAGGGGTAAAGTGTATGAGGAATTGAAGGAGAATTATGGATGAGAGGATTACGATGAAGGTTTATGGCTATAATCTGAGGTATGATTGGTTTTTGTTACCATAAGTAGAATCATGGCCTTAATTCTAGGGCGTGAATTGTTCCTTTCCTTTTTCTACCTATTTCTTTTTTCTCGTCCTCCTAAACCATAACCTAAACTATTCTAAACTTGTTTGTTTCATATGGTTCTAAAGCCTTAGATTATGCTAAAATCTAGACTTAAGAATTTAGAAAGATAAACAAAAGAATCTAGTTAAGATAAGAAGGGAGTAGTTGAACTTGGTCTTAGTTTCAATTATAGATTATTTCCTAAAGCAAATTCTAGGCAACTCATGGACTTGAAAACCGATGTAGTTATATTTTCTAATCTAGTTACTGACACTTACTTACTTGTATAGGTTGTAATTATATTCATATAATTGGAATTAATCTAAATTCACATTTAATAATGTGGTGTGCTACTTGTGCTTAGCTTCAACCTCCTTTTGGTAAGGTTTAATTAGACTAGTGATACGCTATGCTAAGGACAAACAAGGATAGCCATATTTGGGGAATAGGTCCAAGCTTATAAAAAGGTAGAAAGAAAGGATGGAATGTGGGAAAAACAAGCAAAACCTATGATAAGCTCCAAGGATATGACTCATCAAGGAACCACCTAGGACTCTTGAACTAACTCGATATGATGTATGACTAGTTTAAAAAGGGTACTTGCCACTTAACCTTTTTTAAGGGTTAGGATAAAAGTAAGCAAGTAAGAAATGCTCATGAAGAGAAAACTAAGTATATTTGATAATGTCAAGGTGTTGATGATATCTTGCAACTACAAAATACAAGGGTATTTATACCTATAAATCTAAGGCAACTTACTAAATATGGAAAAGACAAAAAGGGTAATATCCAAAATAAGTAAAGTACAAGGAATGAAAAGGGTATAAATAAGAAATCAGGAAAACATATAATTCATGTAGTAGATTCCTCTTTACAAAAGGCTTAGATACATAGCTGGTAACTATGGATAAGCTTTTATAAGAAATGGATACAAGAGTACAGTCAAGATAGTTGATTGCCGAGCTATGCTATAGATTCTTCCATGGTCAATTTTGCTTGTATGTGTTCTAGGTAACTCGGAACAAGGTCGACCAAGTAGGTGGGTGAGTGAGCTAAGCTATCAGTTGAGTGACCCTCATGTAGGCATTTAGAGACAATTGATAGGCATGAAAGAGCTCAGCTAGGAAGAGGTAACAAATTAGCGGATAAAAGTAGCTTGGATTCTACAAGTGTAAGTTAAGAATGGAGAATTTACCTTACTAAGCTCTTAAGCCCTCGTGCATGGGCTCAAGTTAGGGATCCTATAGCTTGATTCCTATCATTCTCTCCTGCTTGATTTGGATTTAGGATCAAATATGGTTAGTCTTCATGTCGTTCTTCATCTAATTAGTATAAGCTGAGGTCAGCAATATTGAACATGTCAAATGCTCTAAAGTCTTCAACCAGTTCCACTTAATAGGCATTATTGTTGATCTTTTAGAGTATCCTGAAGGATCCTTTAACTTAGGTGAACAATTTTTTCCTTCTTTTGCTTAGGAACCTTTCTTTGCTCAAGTGTACCCACTCTAAGTCATTGGGCTAAAATTGCTTTGACTTTCTTCTCTTCCCCTTTCCTTCTAACTTCTTCATAACTCGGTTAATTTGCTGAGTAACTTTATGGTAAATTTATCAGAAGGACTGAGCTATGGCTCCAACTTCTTAGTCACCTTAGTTAGACAATGGCATTGGGGTATGATCAAGATGAAGTTCAAGATTGAAAACATAGACAACCTCAAATAGTACATGCATAGTGGTGGCATGTATTATTCTATTGTAATCAAATTCTACCATAGGCAAGCATGCATGCCAATCGAGTAAGCTCTTCCTAACTACAGCTTGGAGTAGTGAACCTAAAGCACAATTAACGACCTCGGTTTGGCTATAAGTTTGGGGGTAGCAAGAAGTGTTGAAAAGTAGTTTGGTTCCCATCTGATGCTAAAGAGTTCTTAAAAAATGGCTTAAGAGCTTTGCGCCCTGATCTAACATTAGGATCCTTAGCACTTTATGCAAGTGGACGATTTCTTGTAAAAAGAGAAAAGTATTAGCTGAAGCGTCATTAGTCTTAGTAAAGGGTACAAAGTATGTCATCTTACTGAATCTACCCACAAAGAGCATCACAAAATCTTTGCCTTGGGCAGTCTGGAGTAAACTGAGGATAAAGTCCATACTTAAATTAGCCTACTATTTGGTTAAGACCAATAAAGGCAAAGCTTTCCCTTGCTCAACTTAGCATTTTTCCTTCTTAAAGATCATATAACTTTCAACCATACAATGCACATCATGCCTCATCTTAATCCAAGAGAACCTCATATTCAATAGCTCATAGTTCCTTCCTTCTCTAACTACAGGCTTTGTCTACAATGACCATCACAAAATCTTTGCCTCGGACAATTCAAGGTAAACTAGAAGCAAAGTCCATACTCAAATTAGTCCATTGTTTGGTTAGGACAGGTAAAGGCATAGCTCTCCTTTACTCAACTCGGCACTTTGCCTTCTTATAAATCATATAACTTTCAACGACACAATGCACATCGTGCCTCATCATAAGCCAAGAGAACCTTGTATTCAACAGCTCATAAGTCCTTTGTTCTCCAAAATGTCTAGGAAGTCTACCAGAATAAGCTTCATTCACCAATAGTTCTCTTAAGGAATAAGTAGCATGCATAGCTTGCTACCTCAAAATAGATATTCATCCTCTATATGATAATCATCTACCATTCTTCCTTCCCCATAATGCCTAAATATAGGACCAAAATGACAATCTTGAGGATACTACTCCTTGATGCTTACAAACCCTAATAATGTAGCCTACAACTCAGTAATAAGAATGTCTTTTTGACATGGCATCGGCAACCATATTGGTTTTAACTTATTTATACTTAATCATAAAATTGAATCATTCTAATAATTCAACCCATCGAGCTTACCTCTTAGTAAGCTTGGTCTAACTCTTGAGGTGTCTTGAGGACTTATGATCAGCATAAATGACAATCTCTTGGAAGAAGGTAATGTTACCATTATTAAAGAGCTTAGATTAGCTTAAGGGTTTCTTTGTCATATATAGTGTAGTTCAATTGTGGTCCTCTCAATATCTTACTCTAGTATGCAACTAGTTGGCCCTCTTGCATCAATACAACTCCTATACAAACACCTAATGTATCATACTCAAGTTTAAACACTTTCTCGAAGTCAGGCAAAGCCAACATAGGTATAGAGGTCAACCTTTCCTTCACTTCAACAAAACTTCTTTCTTCTCTTTCTCCCTACTTAAACTCTACATTTTTCTTTGTTAACTCAATGAAGGTTGAAACAATGGTACTAAAACCTTTGATAAAGCGTACAATAAAAGGAAGCTAATCTATGGAAGCTTCTTACCTCGTCACATGCAGTTGGTGTCAGCCATTCAACAATAGCTCGGATCTTCTTAGTGTCAATAAGCAGGCCTCCTTCGCTTGCAACATACTTAATGAAGACCACTTCTTCCTGATAGATCAACACTTCTTCAAGTTTCCAAAGATTCATTCAACTTGGAGTGCATATACCTCGATAATGGTCAGCATGACTCGATAGGTCGACACTGTGCACAAGGATGTTATCAAAGTAAACCACAATACACTTTCCAATTAGATCTCTCAACACAAAGTTCATCAAACTCATTAAAGTGTTCGGAGCATTTGATAAGCCAAAGGGCATCACCATCCATTCATATAGACCATGTCAATCTTAAAGGTAGTCTTCCATTCATCTCCTTGCCTCATACAAATTTGATGATAATTGGACTTTAGGTAGATTTTACCAAAGATTCTAGGTCCATTCAATTTGTCAAGCATATAATCAAATCTTAGGATAGGGTACCTGCAATTGATCATTATCTTGTTCACAAACGGCTTAATGATTAGGCCTCACCAAACAATTAAAGTTAGTTTGTCCAGGTCATCAACATACATGTTTTCTTCTATAAGCTCTTCACTACACACCTTGGCTTCTTCCTCTAGTTTAAGCTTCCCTTTAGGTTCCTTGTTAGTACTATCTACTTTAATGGTATGGACTTTGCCTTTAATTACTATGGTACATCAATTGAGGCATTGGGTGGCCATGTGACCAAAATCCTAACACTTGAAACATTTGATTTGGCTCATCTTCCATCTTGATCATAAGTCCTCTTTAACACCTCCTAGTCGGTAAGGCAACTCTTCTGCTCAAACATGACTTCAATCCTCCTACTACATTTAGTGCTTTATTGAGTCTGGTTACCAATATGTGAAGGTCGACTACTTTCAACAAATCGAAACAACCTATTCCTGGTTTGTCCCTCCACTCACTAAGCAATCTTTATAACCCCATCCAAAGTGATAAACTATTGTAAGTCCACTACATCCGTGATATGTACACTCAATCCAGTTAAGAATCTAGATGTTGTTTAGGCTAAAGACTCATTGACCTCACATCTACTGGTAAGTACCTGAAACTCTCGTACATAATTATCAACAATGTAGTTTCCTTACCTTAGTTCTTAAAGCCAAGCAAAAGTGTCTTACAAGTAAGTGTTTGGCGCAAATCTAGCTTTAAGGACCCTCTTCAAGTAAGCACGAAACTTTTTGTACCCATCTCATCTTCTCATGGCTTAAAAGTTTCTCCACCACATCGCAATATAATGTGAAAATTCTATGGCAGCAGTTCAAACCTTATCATAGTCCTTGTATTGGTAGTATTGGAAAACTAGCTTTACTTTGTCTTCCTAGTCCAAGTAATCATCAACATTTCTAAAACCGTTGAAGCTTAGAACTTAGAGTTTTATGTGATTAGTAGCTCATGGTGCACGAGCTCTATCCTCTGCTTCATAATGGTCATCTCTCTTATCCTTGTCTACATCACCTAGATCTATTCTTCTTCACAAATGTCCTTTTACTCCTCCACCCCGGTCTTATCGAGTTAGGAGTTGTCTTTGTGTATGTCAAGCAGCTTAAGGAGCTCTCCTAACTTCAGGAGCAACTTGGTGAGTATTTTGAATGGCCTTAACAAGTTAGGAGCCCAATACAACTTAGGTTAAATCTGCTATCATCACTCATCAGAGTTTCTAAGGGTATTTTGTTGACCAAAATGAACAACATCACTATTGCCATCTCTAATACTAGTATTAACACTAGAATTAGGCATTCTTCACTCAGTTTTGAGTTCTCAACAACAAGTAATACTCGTATCACCTAAAAATAGTAAACAATTATTTCTAATCTATCAACCGACTAACTACATAGTAACCAAACCCATAATTCAATTAAGCCTTACTATAGAAATCCAACACCACTGCTAACATAGTCAAACCTAACACAGAAATATTTAGTTGATACTTGCTCTATTTTCCACATCTTAAAACAAGGTATAACAAAGTATTGTGCAACAACCACCACATCTATTACTCACTCAAACACTAACAATTAACTCGCACACAACCTCAACAACTACTTCACTACTCAACACACTTGGACACAAATGGCAACCATCACAACAAAATAATAACATACTAAAACAATAACTTGCCCATTAAGAACCTTCTCTCTGATAACAAAATGAAACGTTAAGCCAAGGGCAAACAAGGATGGCCATATCTAGGGAATGAGTCCTAGCTCATAGAAAGCTCAAAATGAAGGATGGAATGCATGAAAAACAAGCAAAACCTACGATCAACTCTAAGGATATGACACAATGAGGAACCACCAAGGACTCTTGAACCAACTCGATATGATGTACGAGTAGTTCAAAGAGGGTACTCGCCATCTAGCCTTACTTAAGGGTTAAGATAAGAGAAAATAAGCAAGCAAGAAATGCTTATAAAGAGAAAACTAAGTATATTTGATAATGTCAAGGTGATGATATTTTGTGGCTACAAAATACAAGGGTCTTTATACCCATAAATCTATGGTAACCTACTAAATATAGAAAAGACAAAAAGGGTAATATCCAAAATGAGTAAAGTATAAGGAATCTAAAAGGGTATAAATGAGAAACCAGGAAAATATATGATTCATACAGTAGCTTCCACTTCGCGAAAGGCTTGGATACATGGTCAGTAGTTATAGGTGGGCTTCTATAAGCAATGTACAAAGGAGTATGGCTAAGCTAGTTGATGCCAAGCTGTGCTACGAATTCTTCCATGGTAAATTCAACTTAGACATATCCTGGGCAACTTAGATCAAGGGCGATCAAGTAAGTGGGTCAGTGAGCTAAGCTATCAACTAAGTGATTCTCAAGTTGGCATTTAAAGACAATTGATAGGCTCATGAGAGCTTAGCTTGGAAGTGGTAATAGTTCAATAGATAAAAGCAACTCAAATTCTTCAAGCATAGGTTAGGAAATGAGAATGCGCCTCACTTAACTCTTGAGCCCTTGTAGTCGAGTTTGAGTCAAGGGTCTTATAGCTTCATTCTTATCGGCTAGTGTGGCACTTAGTAATCATATGCGACTCATCTTATAAGGTTTTTACATTAAGATAACCTAGTTAAATTTTAAGAATATTTACTAAGGTGATGCATCTCTAGGGTCATACATATAGAGAAGCACTATAATGGACAAGACCAAAAAGGAAATAAATGGGGTTAGTGAATTTGAGTAGCAACCAATCAAATATGATATACCAATTAATCTAACTTCGGCTAATCCAAGCACTCAATATGACTTACGAATGTCGAGGTTAAAGGGAATAGATAAGATTTAAGAGATAAACGAGAACACTAAGGTTGCATAGGAAAGGAAACTTGTAATAATCAATAATGCAATGTGTGATATCCCCAATTTAACAATTAGGACATGAACGTTTGAGTGTTAGGGCAAAGCCCTATTTTTGTAAGATTAAGGTCAATAATTAATTTAGGTTATTCAAGAAAGTAGGCAAATTAGGCTAGAAACCTGTGAAAAATGTGATAACTCTAATCGAGAAATTTACATATGCTTGGAAGTAAAAAATATGATAGATTATCAAGAATACAATGAAAATAGCAAGGATTTACTTTATACAAGCACCTAAAATCATATTTAGGGTAATCGTACCTAAATTTAGGGTTTTTAGGAAAACATATTTCATTAAGCCCAAAATTTATGACTAAGTTAGAAAATTTAGTTGAAGTAACCTAGTGAAGTTAGATTTCAAAAGTAATGAACCAAAATCTCAATTTTAACCTTATAAATATGATTATTCAATATAGTGTAAAAATAATTGAAACCCCTAAAACCAAGCTCGAAATGTAACGAGGACTTAGAGATAAGTCAATTAGGCTATAAAAGGAAATAATATAACATAATATAATATATGAGTATATACGTATTTTTATAAATATACCCAATATATATAATAATTATACTCGTAAATTAACCTAAAATTGTATGATTACATATAATATGAAATAAACTCATAAAAATAAGTAAAAAATATATCTTAAAAATAAAATATAAGCTAGGAACATAAATTATATAGGATATATATACGTATATTAACAATTATACAAAATATTAACATAACATACATAAAATAGTAATAATTAACTCAAAAATAATCAAAACCTATTTGAACTGCATGAAAATTTCATAAAAGTGGCGTAGCATCCTACAAGTAGCAAGAATTGCTGAATCAAAAGATGAATCAAACAAATTAAGGCACCTCATGCTTATATTTAAGGGAAAAAATAAAAGAAAATTAAAATAAAAACGGGAAAAAATTATGGTTACCCAAAATACTATAAATAAGACTGCCCCACATTAGATACACATTTAGGAACCAAAACTACACAAGGAAAAAAATTAGAAAAAATTGTAGAAAACTAGAAAAATTTAATACAAACTGAGCAAAGACTGAGCCTAGCTAAGCTGTTGTGCCCTTCCAACATCACTTAGAACCACCAACACTTAAGCCTTCTGACTACCCCTTGCTAGTTGGTGGCCACCGAAGTTCCAACAAATAGGTTAATTAAATTTTTGCCCTATTTTTCTTATAATTTCTAAAAATATTAAATTAAGTCAAAAAATAATGAAAAAAATTATATCTTGGTTATTTTAGGTTAGTTTCATGTTTTAGTTTTATTTATGTTAAATTATGATTTTTTATCTACTTACTTAAGAAAGTCACTAATTATCTAAATTTTAACTTCTAAAATAAATATACTAAATGATGTAGTTTCTAGCTCAAAACTTTTGTATAGAATACATATGATATGCGTTCAATTTCTATGCATCCATATTTTTAATTCATGCATTTTTTATATTTATTTTATTTTTTGACCCTAAAAACAGCTAAAAATAGGGTAAAATGATGAAATAAATAGGTTTTTATGAAATTAATTGATGAAATGTATATCCAATGACTTTTGGTGATTTAATTGTGTTAGGATATATTGAAAATAATTTTGCATAGAAAGGATAATATTTGGTTAATTAAATGTAACTTAGGGGTAAAAATGTAATTATAAGTATGTAAACAATAAACCGATAGCATTATACCATATACTAAATGAATTACTCATGTTATTAGGAATCTATAGAAAATTTAGGAAAATTATTTGGCAGCACAAGCCATTTATTTTGAATTTTTATAGTAAATTAGCTTAAATTACGAACCAAAGCACGTTTTTAGTAATAATAGGCTAAAATATGATAAATATTGAAATAAAATTTAAACATTTACATGCAAGTCAGATTTGGTAACAAATGGATTTTTAATATATTTAATGATAGGTTTATGACCATGTTATGATATATACAAATTAAGATTAAATAATACCTATATTATTAAGTTATATTAGCAAATTATATAAAATATAGTTCAATTACATAAATGAGTATTATACAATATTACTTATTATAGGTGCATATAAGTATATTAGAAACTTGAAATATCCTTTAGAAGTCATCTCTCAAAATAGAACCCATAATATGTATCATTAGGTGTGTATGAATCCAATAACACTATTTTTACAAAAAATAAAAAAATCCTAAGTAATATAACCTATATCTCAATAATATTATGAGAATTTATGAACTACAATAACCTTATCATAATTAAAACGTAAATTGACTGATTAAAATTATGTTTTGATACGATCAAAATGATATATTATACGCAGTAGTATAACTACGTATATTGTCAATATTTAATAACTTAACTTAACTTATATAATAAAAATATATTTCATTATATAAGGAAAATGATAATACACCTTAGATATATATATATATATATATATATAACATTAGAAGGAAATTAGAAAATAGATAGAAACCTAATGTTTTCATAACTCTTACGAAAACTAAATTTAGGTATTATATATATATATATAAGGCCTCCTAGTGAACAAAGCATCGACAATACAAGTCTTCTATAGAGAACATCAGGACAAATAAGTAAGATCAATACTCTATAGCATTTTGGGGTATTATTTTAGAATATTTAGAGACTTTGGTATGCATATGCTTATGATTGTAGTAAACTGTTTATGCATGTGCAATACTTTTTGTTTGAGATTTGATTTACTATGATAAGAGCTGAGCTCTATGTTATATTTGTTCTATAAATATTATTATACTTAAATTGTTTGAACTTAGTTGATCACCTTAAAAATGAACTAACTCAAACCTGGCATAACACCTAACCTAATATGCATCACAAACCACTAAGGGTAACAGTTAGGAGTCTTGGGCCAAACATGGACCCTCTTCAATGAGGATAGTTGAAATGGTCATTTCCTTACCTTTGGCTAAGCTAAGTGACAAGAAAGGAAGTCATGGTAAAGGTGAGGGCTCTGGTTCTAAAGTAGTCATAGGAGGAAGGTGTTCTCTATTACATAAGCCCCAATTTGGTTTCGATTTACAAGTACATGACATTAAGCTTCTTAACTCAGATTAAAGTGGGCGTAATTTCTCTTATCTCACAATAGACTGGATAACTTCGTGTGATGGAATTTGTCTATACACGCTCTACATCTAACTATCTTGGTTAAAAACCATGCTTGTGATATGATAAATACTTTCAGTCTTCGCCTCACTTATTGAGCAAGTTATCACTCTTTTCCTTATAGTTTATTTTGTAAGTTTCGAATGGATTACAAGTACCTACTCAATACCAGAACACTAGTAAATTAGGATAGGGAGTAAGCCGTAACAAGGAATGGCTAGTTACGGTCCTTAGTATTGACTTCCTTACACTTTTAAGGAAAACTATACAAGACTCTTCAAAGGCCTTAGTAGTTTTCAGTATTCTAGTCTGTATATGAAATGACAAATACTTATGGGATTTATTGTAGGGCTTAGTTTTTCACCTCCCGGTTCTTTTAAAATTATGTCTTCTTTAAACCAACCAGTATTAAACCCTTAACCATTTAATGCTAACCCTCGACTAGGGTTTAAAGAAAACCCGTTCTTTTTTTTACACTTTGAAAATGTATTAGAGTTGCTACCCAACCAAAGTTGGGAAAAACAATAACTAAGTTATAACTAATTGGGTGAATTGGTTATAAATTAACCACTAGTCTTTTGATAAAAACCGATTTTATAAAACCGATTTTAGAAACCTAAAGATCTGAATCCAAGGGTTAAGTTTTTAAACCCCTATGGGTACCATTGACATTCTATATTTAACCTTAATCTTTAAGGATCACCTTTTTATTTCATAAGATGGAACTCAATTGTTAATTACTCTAATAAGATAATTTAAGTAATCTAAAAAAAGGAAAAATTAGATTTTTTTTATTTTTATCGTTGCCTCATAGGTGCTTACGTATACGCTATTCTAGATGAGATGTACGTAGTTCTTTTTGTGAGACCTTAGTAGGTTGGTTTGATTTTAATTCGAAAACATGTCAGATTTACATTTTCGTTTAATTTGGTTTATTTAAGAAAAATTCTAACAAAAGTCCTAAATTTTATTATATTATTTTTTTTCTTTTGAAAAGTCTAAAAGTAGTTCCAATTTATAAAGGGTTTATTTATTTTTGTTTATTTTTGAAAACTTGATTTTTCTAAGTGTCAAAAACAATTTTATTCTTTAACTTATGAACTTACTTATTTTATTTTTTGTTATTTCTACTTATTTTTATTTTTATTAAACTAAAAATAAATAACTAAATAAACTACTTTTTCTTTTTTATTTCTTTCTTTTTCTTTTTCTTTTTCTTTTTTCTTTCTTTTTTATTATTACATTTACATTCACGATAAATAAATAAAAAAATAAAAATAAAAAAAACAACTAAATAATAAATTAAAAAAAAAAAAAGAAATTGGGCTTCAGACGTAGTGGTCATGCGAGTTGGACCTAGAGTAGGTCAAATAAGTCAGTCGCGAATCGAATTGGGTCAGTTGAGGCAGTCACTTGAAAGGGGTTACAGGCATATGATTGAGGGGCTTCAGCTAATCATAGGCATGACACAAGGGTGGATGGCCATTGTCTTCAACCGCTCATGACTGTGATCGGGGAGTACAATGGTTAAGGTTTTGGGTTAGTGGTGCACATCATGGTTAGGGGATACGGCCATAAACGAGGGAGGTTAGGTTTGACTTCTAGGAGCTCAAAAATATTGGCTAGGGAGCGAGCTTGGTCTAAAGAGCATCAATTTGAAGCATCTCCTAGAGAGAGAAAGATACGACTAGTGGAGAGAGGGAGCTCAAATTAGTGTTTGTGAGAAGATTCTAATGCTCGTGCGAAGTTGTTTGTGTGTTTTGGATGCTCATAAGCCCCCTATTTATACGCGAATCCATCAAACAAACAAGGAAAGTTCGAATTCAGATTTGAATGTAAATTCCAGATTTTCAATTTGTTTCCACTTTTTGGAGCTCGATTTGAATGCTCCATTAACTGAATTTAGACGCGTTCTTGATCATTGTTAACATTAAGGCATGTGTGCTCCATGATTTCATCACTAATTTGATGAAATTGCAATGAAAAGGGGATCAAATCTACTCACAAAGTGCACTGTTGAAGATGGAAAACACGAGAAAAACGGGGGAAACTAAAGTAAATCAAGAGAAAGAGGGGAGAAACAAAAGGAAAGAGAGAGAAAATCGACTGACGTGGCACTACATCAGCCAATCCGACCAACTCTAACTTACTACGTTCCATCACGTGATACGTGGTAGTTGATGTGGTGTGCCACGTAACTTGACATGTAGTGCCACATCAGCACATCATCTAATCCTATAATGCCATGTGTTAAGACACATAGCATAATCAAATCCTAACACGTGGCAGTCCCTGATGTGATAAATAATAAAAAAATAAAATAAAACCTTGTATGCCACTTCTATGATTTGAACCCAATGCCTCATGCTTAATACCCAATACCAAATCCATGTGCTTAACTATTAGGTTGTTGGCCTGTGCCTTATCCATTGCATAGATGGACCAAGTTAGTTTGAGCGAAATTTAAATTTAAGCCCAAGTTCAATAACCTAACTTACAAACTTATTCAAAAATTTAAAAATTTATCCTAATAAAAAGTTATTTGCTAAATTCCCTAAAATCCTCTATTTTTTTAACTTTTCTATTTTTTGTAATTTTTTCAATTTTTATTTTCTAAACCTCTTTTTTTTTTTTTGGGTTTCCTTCTAAATATCTTATTTTTTATATTTTTCCAAATTTCTTATTTTTTTGTGCTTTTTCTTATTTTTGTATTTTTCCCAAAATTCTTGTTTTTTTTCTAAACTTCTTTATTTTTTGGGGTTTTCTTTAATATTTTTTTTGTGTGTTTTTCCTAATTTATGACTTATTGAAGAAATAAAATGAAAACAAAATAAAATAAAAGGGGCGAAAATTAAGTGTTTACAATTGCTCCTTTTTGTGGCGAAGCTTGAATAAAACTTTGCCATAAAAACAAAGAGACATTATTTTTGCCCTTAGATTTTAAACAACTAATTAGCTATCCTATAATTAATCTATTAGGGATTAAGTGAAGAAATGAAACTTAGTCGTACCTCTTTAGGCTCACTAACCTAGGTGAGAGCATCTTTTAGAGACCAATAACCCTAAACTAGGATTGGTCTAAAACCTAGTCGTAGCTCACTAAGCTCACTAACCTAGACGAGAACGTCTCTCATGGACTATCAACCCCAAATTAGGATCGATTTAAAACCTAATCGTGCCTCAATAAGCTCATTAACCTAAGTAAGAGCATCTCTCAACGACTACCAATCCTAAATTAGTATCGCTTTAAAATCTGGTCATGCCTCACTAGGCTCATAAACCTAGGTGGGAGTGTCTCTTAAGGACTAGCAATACTAAACTAGAATCAATCTAAAACCTAGTTATCCCTAACTAAGCTCATTAACCTAGGTAGGAGCGTCTTTCGGAGACTTGCAACCCTATGATGAGATCGATCTAAAGGACCTAGTTGTACCTTATCAAGCTCATTAACCTAGGTAAGAGCGTCTCTCGGAGACTAGCAACCCTAAACTAGGATCGATTTAAAACTTGGCCATACCTCACTAAGCTTAGTAACTTAAGCAGGAGCATCTCTCGAAGACTAGCAACCCTAAATAAGGATTGATCTAAAACCTAGTTTTACCTCACTAGGTTCATTAACCTAAGCGAAAGCGTCTCTCAAGGACTAGCAAACCTAAACCGGGATCAATTTAAAACCTAGTTGTGTCTCACTAGGCTCACTAACCTAGGTGAAGGCATCTCTTAGGGACTAGTAACCCTAAACTAGGATCAATCTAAAACCTGGTTGTACCTCACTAGGCTTACTAACCTAGGTAGGAGCGTTTCTNTTTATTTCATAAGATGGAACTCAATTGTTAATTACTCTAATAAGATAATTTAAGTAATCTAAAAAAAGGAAAAATTAGATTTTTTTTATTTTTATCGTTGCCTCATAGGTGCTTACGTATACGCTATTCTAGATGAGATGTACGTAGTTCTTTTTGTGAGACCTTAGTAGGTTGGTTTGATTTTAATTCGAAAACATGTCAGATTTACATTTTCGTTTAATTTGGTTTATTTAAGAAAAATTCTAACAAAAGTCCTAAATTTTATTATATTATTTTTTTTCTTTTGAAAAGTCTAAAAGTAGTTCCAATTTATAAAGGGTTTATTTATTTTTGTTTATTTTTGAAAACTTGATTTTTCTAAGTGTCAAAAACAATTTTATTCTTTAACTTATGAACTTACTTATTTTATTTTTTGTTATTTCTACTTATTTTTATTTTTATTAAACTAAAAATAAATAACTAAATAAACTACTTTTTCTTTTTTATTTCTTTCTTTTTCTTTTTCTTTTTCTTTTTTCTTTCTTTTTTATTATTACATTTACATTCACGATAAATAAATAAAAAAATAAAAATAAAAAAAACAACTAAATAATAAATTAAAAAAAAAAAAAGAAATTGGGCTTCAGACGTAGTGGTCATGCGAGTTGGACCTAGAGTAGGTCAAATAAGTCAGTCGCGAATCGAATTGGGTCAGTTGAGGCAGTCACTTGAAAGGGGTTACAGGCATATGATTGAGGGGCTTCAGCTAATCATAGGCATGACACAAGGGTGGATGGCCATTGTCTTCAACCGCTCATGACTGTGATCGGGGAGTACAATGGTTAAGGTTTTGGGTTAGTGGTGCACATCATGGTTAGGGGATACGGCCATAAACGAGGGAGGTTAGGTTTGACTTCTAGGAGCTCAAAAATATTGGCTAGGGAGCGAGCTTGGTCTAAAGAGCATCAATTTGAAGCATCTCCTAGAGAGAGAAAGATACGACTAGTGGAGAGAGGGAGCTCAAATTAGTGTTTGTGAGAAGATTCTAATGCTCGTGCGAAGTTGTTTGTGTGTTTTGGATGCTCATAAGCCCCCTATTTATACGCGAATCCATCAAACAAACAAGGAAAGTTCGAATTCAGATTTGAATGTAAATTCCAGATTTTCAATTTGTTTCCACTTTTTGGAGCTCGATTTGAATGCTCCATTAACTGAATTTAGACGCGTTCTTGATCATTGTTAACATTAAGGCATGTGTGCTCCATGATTTCATCACTAATTTGATGAAATTGCAATGAAAAGGGGATCAAATCTACTCACAAAGTGCACTGTTGAAGATGGAAAACACGAGAAAAACGGGGGAAACTAAAGTAAATCAAGAGAAAGAGGGGAGAAACAAAAGGAAAGAGAGAGAAAATCGACTGACGTGGCACTACATCAGCCAATCCGACCAACTCTAACTTACTACGTTCCATCACGTGATACGTGGTAGTTGATGTGGTGTGCCACGTAACTTGACATGTAGTGCCACATCAGCACATCATCTAATCCTATAATGCCATGTGTTAAGACACATAGCATAATCAAATCCTAACACGTGGCAGTCCCTGATGTGATAAATAATAAAAAAATAAAATAAAACCTTGTATGCCACTTCTATGATTTGAACCCAATGCCTCATGCTTAATACCCAATACCAAATCCATGTGCTTAACTATTAGGTTGTTGGCCTGTGCCTTATCCATTGCATAGATGGACCAAGTTAGTTTGAGCGAAATTTAAATTTAAGCCCAAGTTCAATAACCTAACTTACAAACTTATTCAAAAATTTAAAAATTTATCCTAATAAAAAGTTATTTGCTAAATTCCCTAAAATCCTCTATTTTTTTAACTTTTCTATTTTTTGTAATTTTTTCAATTTTTATTTTCTAAACCTCTTTTTTTTTTTTTGGGTTTCCTTCTAAATATCTTATTTTTTATATTTTTCCAAATTTCTTATTTTTTTGTGCTTTTTCTTATTTTTGTATTTTTCCCAAAATTCTTGTTTTTTTTCTAAACTTCTTTATTTTTTGGGGTTTTCTTTAATATTTTTTTTGTGTGTTTTTCCTAATTTATGACTTATTGAAGAAATAAAATGAAAACAAAATAAAATAAAAGGGGCGAAAATTAAGTGTTTACAATTGCTCCTTTTTGTGGCGAAGCTTGAATAAAACTTTGCCATAAAAACAAAGAGACATTATTTTTGCCCTTAGATTTTAAACAACTAATTAGCTATCCTATAATTAATCTATTAGGGATTAAGTGAAGAAATGAAACTTAGTCGTACCTCTTTAGGCTCACTAACCTAGGTGAGAGCATCTTTTAGAGACCAATAACCCTAAACTAGGATTGGTCTAAAACCTAGTCGTAGCTCACTAAGCTCACTAACCTAGACGAGAACGTCTCTCATGGACTATCAACCCCAAATTAGGATCGATTTAAAACCTAATCGTGCCTCAATAAGCTCATTAACCTAAGTAAGAGCATCTCTCAACGACTACCAATCCTAAATTAGTATCGCTTTAAAATCTGGTCATGCCTCACTAGGCTCATAAACCTAGGTGGGAGTGTCTCTTAAGGACTAGCAATACTAAACTAGAATCAATCTAAAACCTAGTTATCCCTAACTAAGCTCATTAACCTAGGTAGGAGCGTCTTTCGGAGACTTGCAACCCTATGATGAGATCGATCTAAAGGACCTAGTTGTACCTTATCAAGCTCATTAACCTAGGTAAGAGCGTCTCTCGGAGACTAGCAACCCTAAACTAGGATCGATTTAAAACTTGGCCATACCTCACTAAGCTTAGTAACTTAAGCAGGAGCATCTCTCGAAGACTAGCAACCCTAAATAAGGATTGATCTAAAACCTAGTTTTACCTCACTAGGTTCATTAACCTAAGCGAAAGCGTCTCTCAAGGACTAGCAAACCTAAACCGGGATCAATTTAAAACCTAGTTGTGTCTCACTAGGCTCACTAACCTAGGTGAAGGCATCTCTTAGGGACTAGTAACCCTAAACTAGGATCAATCTAAAACCTGGTTGTACCTCACTAGGCTTACTAACCTAGGTAGGAGCGTTTCTTAGGGACTAGCAATCCTATGATGGGATCAATCTAAAACTTAGTCGTATCTTATTAGGCTCACTAACCTAAGCATGAGCATCCCTTAGGGACTAGCAACCCTAAGTTTAGTCTTAATGTTGTGCCAAGAGGAATTGATGAAGAGAAGTGCCTTATAAGCTTGCTAAGAGAAACTTAGTGAAAGGAAGTGCCTTATGGGCTCACTTAAGAGAAATTGGTGAATGCCTTATAGGCTTGCTAAAAGAATTTGGAAAAGAGATTGAGTTAAGATCACATCTTCAAAGATTGGTTAAACACTTGAATGTGGAAGGTGAGTGTCTTATGGGCTGGCCAGAAGAGACTGATGAAGAGAAGTGCCATATGGGCTCGCTGAGAGAAACTTCATGAATAGTAGGACCCAATTGGCTCACCTAAAGAAATTAAGCGTCCTATGGGCTCACTATAAGATCTTTGAAAAAAAAGAAGTGCCCTATGAGCTTGTTAAAAGAACTTGGTGAACTGAAGTGTCCTATGAGCACGCTAAAGGTAATTGAGGAAAAGAGGCACCTTATGGGTTTGCTAAAGACCTTGAAGAAAATTGAATGGGTGAAAGGCGAGATAGCCCATTTGAGAGCTAGTTAGGATAAAAACTTATCTAAAACACTAATCAATTATAAAGGAAAACATTTACAAAAAACCCCTTTTAGTGAAAACCATTTATGTTGAAAAAGACGTTAGGGATAATTTCCTTTATTTTAGGAAGAATGAGAAAAGCCTTAGCTTTTAACTTTTTTTTTTCTCTCTTTTTTTTTTTTTAAGAATGGATTGAAAACTTAGCCACTTGAGCCAACATGGACTTGAAATAAAGATACTTTCTCTCTCTTTTTCTTTTTCTTTTTTTTTTTTTCATTACCACACCACCCCCCCCCGCCCCCCTTTTTTTCTTTTTTTATCTTTTTTTTTTTTTTTTTTAGTTTGCTAACAGGTAAAGAACCCTTCCTTAATAATCACATGGGGCCTCTCATGTTCCCCCTAGCCTAGACAACTAACCATTTGGTGGGGCCTTATGATTTTAAATATCCTTAAAAAGATAACTCATGACTAGTTTAGTTGAAGAGGACTTCTTTACAAACTCTCAATTCATATTACACTATTGACTATAGGTCCAAAATTATAGTCCATTTTGCATGTGATACACCTTTGATCATTCCATTAGGTCTTTTTTGGTTTAACATTATAAATTTAGGCTTTTAGTTCAAGGGTTTCAAAAGGAACCAATGAAGAAGCCTATTTTGAAATAAATATTAATCTCGAGCGTACAAGTCAAGAACCTTAAGAACAATTAGAAATATACTTGCCCCAGTTTCAAAAACAATTTTTATTAAAGATAAATTATCTTTAAAGGTCGGAAGAGCTTTTACTTATATAAGGGTGGTATTATAGGTAGGTAGGCTAAGTATGAGAGAGGCTTCAAAGTGGATGTAGAGATTTTGGGTTTTTGAGCTCAAATTTTGATTCAAAGCTTTGCATCTTTAGGGCTATTTAGACTTTGACTTTTGATTTAACTGCTCCTATTGAGATATGATATGGCTTTCACTTGGCTCTTGACTTATACTTGAGCCCAATTTTCTAATCTCTTTTCCTCATCTTTTTCTTTTCTATTTTGTTATTACTTTGTCCCACTATTCTTTTGTTGTTCTTTCTTTTTGTTTAAGCCCCAAGTCTCCATTGCCAAGTTTTTACTTCTTAAGCAATTCAAGGTCCTAAATCCATGGATTTCTATTGTATAGGCTCGGGTGAGGTAAGTAAAAGCTTGAGGTGTTTAAAAAGGACGTGGTTCTTCCTTATTTTAAAAAACAGAACTTATCAGGAATAAAATTTTCTTTTGAATTTAATGTTACTAAAGCAAGTACAAACCAATTTTAATCCCTCTCTCCTTATCAATGACCCTAACCTCCGAATTACTACAAAATGGGGTGGTTCTCGATAGGGTTTAAATTTGAAAAATTCTTCGAATAGTTCCAATGGGGTAAACAAGAGATTATTGTGTTTAGGATTCAAGAAATGAATGCCTAATTTCATTTTAATGTGCGTATCACATTCAAAGTGGAACTCCTTTAAGGAATGAGTCCAAAGTATCCTCACCATTATGTCGCTCAATTCTCAAAGTGTTTCAGGTTAGTGTGTGGAAAATATCTTGCTTACCAATTCCTTAAGGAGAATTTGTTTGCTCCAATAACATTGCAATCATTCCATTGAAAAGGTAATTGTATTATTCCAGCTATTACATACTTTATTGGAAACAACTTTCTTTGCCCCTATCATAACAATCATCCAATTACTTCGAACAACCTGTGAGGTTATTAGAAGGTAATGGTAAGTTCAAGAGAAATGGAGCTCAAAGCGACTCAGTTAGACTATCCCCATAACTTAAAGAAGGATTGACTTGTTGTAGCTCTAGCTAAATGACTTTTGCATTAATCAAGTCTTGAATCTTATTTTTCAATCTGCAGCATTTTTCAGTGGAGTGCCCCTTTTGACCCATATGATAGTCGCATCATGCTTCTAGGTCAAAGTTGGATGGTTTGTAATTCGGATTAGGGGCTTCACAAACTATAATCCTTACTGCTTTCAAATGATGAAAGATTTAGGTAATTGAGATCTCTAATTAGATGAATTGTCTCCTCTAAGTCCCTTAGGCTTGTTTTTTCCCATTCTTCCTTAGCTTCTTTCTGCTTAGGCGTCCTTCATCACTTGTGCTTACTGACCTTTGATTAGTGTTCGATGTTAGGTGTTGAAATCTTCTAAGTATGGGGCTCATTACTATTTCTAAATCTATAGTGCTCTTTTGTAGCATGGCTATCTTCTCTTCCAAATTTCAAAATCTCCTATCTAGGTTCAAATCTTGGGATATCTGGAGAGTAGTGATTAAGACCTACCATTGTTGAGCCATTCGATACATCATCCTTTTTAGCAAGGTGAGTTTGCCATTAGCTATGTGAAAATGATTGGAAGAATTCTTTACTAGTTAGCAAATTTTCTTTCTCTTTTTCTTTTTTTTTTTCCTCTCTTTTTTTGAAAGAAATCTCTTCTTTTTACAAAAAGGAAAAAATGAATGTAATATAAGGATAAGACTTTTTTACAAGTTATGACAAAGGAGTGAAAACAATCCTAAGGGACCAGAGGCCTAAGTATTTACAATCTCATAAGAAAAAAAAAATCTTAAGGATGTATAAGGGAAAAGATTGGAAAGAGTTAGAATAGAAGATGCAAAGAAAAGGACTTAGAGACTTAAGGACATGACTCTCATGATTTTATTCAAACAAAAACTAAAGAATGCATTATGAAGATGTGTGAATGCAGAGAAGGGAGCTGACAAATTGACTATGATGTGGCTACAAAAAAGATCTTTATTGCATCTTTGAAGTTTCCCTTAAAAATAAACCTTAAAGTTTAGATCCTTTTTTTCTTGTGAAAACTTGGCTCCTCTTCTATCTTATTTCTTTCCTTCAACTTAGTTGCCTTAATCTATCTAGCAACCCGGGAGATATCTTCATTATGGAACTTCTAGAAAGCTCTGACCTAATAATGGGGTATAATGCCTTTAGAGAGTTCAATGATAGTAGCAAACACGTCAATAAGATTCATCTTCGGATACTTTGTCTATGAATGAAATCAAGTTTAGGGCTTTAAGTATGGTTGATAAACCAAACCATAAGTAAGGCCATATCAATCTTTAATTCTCCATTCTTCTCTTCCTGCAGATGACTGAGCGACCTGCCTTACACTACTAGTAGTGTTAGGACATAAGATTTCCCTTCTAAACATTACGTCATAAGCTCTACAATCCTATGATGCATGTGAAATATCCCATTAGGAAACAAAATAGTTCCAAATGTTGCCAAGATATAGGCAGTGATTTTATATTGTTGCCAATCTTCAATGTTGCCACAAAAGAGTTTCTAGTTATAGCTAGATGGGGTTGCGAACTAAGAAAAAAGATTATCCAACTTAATGATTCTCTTATGGGGATATGCCTACATTCTACATATTTTAGATTCATGGAGGCCTAGGAGCTTTTTAAAGATCTTTATAAGGCTAACCATGATATTTGGGATATATTTTCCATTTCCAACAGAGGGGAATCCTAACAAATAGGAGTATTCTTCAACGGTTGGGCTCAGTTAGCATAAGCCAAAGTGAAAAGACTGATTTTGAGGGTCCTGGAAGTGGACCAAAGCCTATACCATGGTGACATTAGTATGGACTTTGAGCAAAGAGAAGATGGGCTTAATCTTGTCTTTAATGAATTTCTAGTGGTTTGGATTGAAAAATTGAAACCATCTTTCAAGTATCCCCTTGGGCTCTAAAGACTAGTGGATATGGACTTCTTTGAAAAGGGCCTATATAAGAGAGGACCTAACCATTTTCTACAAAAAATGATGAAAAGAAAATTATGTCAGAACTATCTTATTTACATAAGGAGTACATCGATATTTACAAGAAGAAAACATTTATAAGGAAAAGATTAAGAAACTTCACAGATTTTTTTTTTTTTTTAGTTTTGCTACATCGTGTCAATTTGCTAATTTTGGGAAAAGGGTTGATGAATGCAATTAAGGTAGATTCTAAAAAGGTGCTTAAGCTATGACCTTACTTATTAAAGAACACTTTCATGGATCACATCGAGCTTAAGTGAGGTGATCTAATCAACCCTAAGTAATGGTTATACCATAGCACTCGAAGCCTGGATAATGGTCCCTTTCCTAAGGTCCTAAGACAACTTGAGTTTAGCCGTATATACCCTGCAACAAATGACCCTCGATATCCTAGTGTGTCTGATATGTAAGATAATAATACAGACATGAAGTTAATAATAGAACCTAAAAGTGAATTCTAGGAGAAAAACAAAGAAAGAAACTTTAGGTTTGTTTTTTTTTTTTCTTTATAATAATGTCGCCTTATTAGCTATTTGTGAAACCCTGAAGAAAGTATGCAAGAAGGGTAGGTTCTAGAGGTCCTCAAACTTTGTGACCACACGTGTTTATGAAAAAACGGTTCCTTAGTCACATCGAAGTTTAAGTAGGGTAGCCTAATCGACCTCAAATGGTGAATGCCCCACTACACTTGGAACTTACACAATGGCTCCCTATCCTAAGGTCCTAAGACGGTCTAGGTTTGACCGTATCTATCATGCATTTATGGTACAATAAGTGAATTCCCCTCCTTAATACAATTGAATAAGACTAAACCTGTAAAAGACATTAGTGCAGCTATCATACAATTAAAGAACGAATAAATAAATAAATTGCAATAAGGTAATTTTTAGAGATTAATTTTAATCTTGGAAAGTTAAATGGCTAACCCTCTTGATCCTCAGTGAAGTCACAAAGTTGTTAAGCCTGGTTTTTCACCTCTCAATTCTTTTAAAATTAAGTCTCCTTTAAACCGACTAGTATTAAACCCTTACCTATTTAATACTGACCCTTGAGTAGGATTTAAAGAAAACCGGTTTTTTTTTTACACTTTGAAGATGTATTAAAGTCATCACTTGATCGAAGATGGGAAAAAAAATAGTTAAATTATAACCAATTAGGTGGATTGGTTATAACTTAATCACTAGTCTTTTGATAAAAACCGACTTAGAATAAACGATTTTAGAAATCCAAAGATTTGAATCTGGGAGTTAAGTTTTTAAACTCTTACGGATACCATTGACTTTCCAAATTTAACCTTAATCTTTAAAGATCACCTTTTTATTTCATAAGATAAAACTCAATTATTAATTACTCTAATTGAATAACTTAAGTAATCTAGAAAAAGGAAAAATTAGATTTTTTTATTTTTATTGCTACCCCAAATGTACCTACATACTCGCTATTCGAGATTAGACGTATGTAATTCTTTATGTGAAACTTTAGTAGGTTGGTTTGATTTTAATTTAAAAACATGCTAGATTTACATTTTTAGTTTAATTTGGTTTATTTAAGAAAAATTATAACAAAGGTCCAAAATTTTAATATATATATTTTTTTAGAAGTCTAAAAGTAGTCCTAATTTATAAATGGTTCATTTATTTTTGTTTATTTTTGAAAACTTGATTTTTCTATGCATCAAAAACAATTTTTATTCTTTAACTTATAAACTTACTTATTTTAGTTTTATTTTATTTTTTTTATTATTTCTACTTATTTTTATTTTTATTAAACTAAAAATAAATAACTAAATAAACTTAGTTTTCTTTTTTATTTCTTTTTTTCTTTCTTTTTTATTATTACATTTACATTCACAATAAATAAATAAAATGAAAATAAAAATAAAAAACAACAACAACTAAATAATAAATTAAAAAAAAAAAAGGAAGCTGAACTCCAAATGTATTGGGCATGCAAATCGAACCTAGAATAGGTCGAATGGGTCAGTCGTAGATCAAATTAGGTCTACTGAAGCAGTCACCTAGAAGGGGTCACAAGCGTAATCGAGGGGCTTTAGCTGATAACGAGCATGACGCAAAGGTAGATAGTCGCTATCTTCAATCGCTCATGGTCGTGATCGGAGAGTACAGTGGTTAGGGTTTTAGGTTGGTGGTGCACGTAATGGTTAGGGGATACAGCCATAGACGAGGGTGGTTAGGTTCAACTTCTAAGAGCTCAGAGATAGTGGCTAAGGAGCAAGCTTAGTCCAAAGAGCTTCAATTCGAAGCTTCTTCTAGAGAGAGAAATATACGACTAGTAGAGAGAGAGAGCTCAAATTAGTGTTTGTGAGTAGATTCTAACGCTTGTGCGAAGTTGTGTGTACGTTTTGGATGCTCGTAAGCCTCCTATTTATATACGAATTCATTAAACGAACAACGAAAGCCTGAATTCAAATTTGAATGTAAATTCCAGATTTTCAGTTTTTTTCCACTTTTCAAAGCACGATTTGAATGCTCTACTGACTGAATTTGGATATGTTCTTAATCACTATCAACATTAGGCCATGTGTGCTCTGTGATTTCATCACTAATTTGATGAAATTGCAATGAAAAAGGGATCAAATCTACCCATAAAGTGCACTATTTAGGAAGGAAAACACGGGAAAAACTGGGAAAACTAGAAGAAATCAAGGGAAAGAAGGGAAAGAGAGAGAAAATCGACTGACGTGGTGCTACGTTAGCCAATCCGAACAACTCCAACTTGCCATGTGTCAACATGACACGTAGCAGTTGATGTGTCATGCCATGTGGCTTGATACTTAGCGCTACGTCAACACGTCGTCCAATCCTACAATGCCACATGTCAGGATACATGGCACAATCAAATCTTAACACGTAGCAGTCCTTGATGTGATAAATAATAATAATAAAAAACCTTGTATGCCCCTTCCATGATTCAAACCCAATACCTCATGTTCAATACCTAATACCAAATCCATGAGTTTAACTATTAAGTCGTTGGCTTGTGCCTTATCAATATGTGCAATTACCAAGTCAGCCTAGGCTAGGTTTAAATTTAAGTGTAGGTTCAATGGCCTAACTTATAAACATAGTCAAAAATTTAAAAAACTATCCTAAAAAAATGTTATTTGCTAAATTCCCTAAAATCTTCTATTTTTTCAACTTTTCTATTTTTTGTAATTTTTTCAATTTTCTATTTTTTTTTCAATTTTTATTTTCTAAACCTCTTTTTTTTTTTTGGTTTCTTTCTAGAATTCCTATTTTTGATATTTTTCCAAATTTATTTTTTTTATGATTTTTCTTATTTTTGTATTTTTCCTAAAATTCTTACCTTTTCTAAATTTCTTTATTTTTTTGGGTTTTCTTTAATATTCTATTTTTTATGTTTATCCTAATTTAGGACCTATTGAAGAAATAAAATGAAAACAAAATAAATTGAAGGGAGCGAAAATTAGGCATCTACATTTACTACCACTCTTTATAAAGTCAAACTACAAGTTATTTTTAACAAATTATTTCAAAAGATTACTCAATAGGCTTATAACAAACAAGTATTGAATTGGATGCTTCAAAAGGGTAGAGTTAAGTACACTTGGTATAAATTAGGTTTAATGTAGTAGTTGTAGATATGATTTCTATCTTAGGATGGCTTATACAGTGGGACTACTATAACTCTACCTTTTCGAGGTGTGACGATGCAATGTATTGTCTACATATAAGGAAGTGAGGTATTTATATGACCTCAACTAAGGTTACACTAAATAAGGGAAAGACAAAATGGATATTGAACTAAAGATTTCTATAACATTCTTAAAAGGGGTAGAAATGGCAAATAATACATTATATGGACAAGTAAAAAATCATTCTAAATTATTGTGCTAAAAGACACTTGTTAGTAGGTGATTGGTGATATGTATAAAAGCCGGTCTTGTTGATGTGAAGTCTAGAGCAATCTTAAGGCTACAGGAACAAGCTTAAGGGATGTTGGGAGAGGGCATGAGAACTATGTAGATCTAGTCCTGTTTAGGATGGAGCTCGAGTACATGAAAGATATTTAGAGTTTAGGGCGGCTCCTTAAGCCGGATGTCTTAGCAGCCTAGCTCGGATAGAGGTCTAATTCTAGTCAGCTCAAGAGTTGCTTTGATCATGGTATGAGCTCGGTAATAGGTATGGCTGCTCAGCTACTCGACATGCATGCTTGGTAGGTTAGCATGATTGCTAGGTAACTTAGAAATAGTGCTAGTACATATGAGAGCTCGACACTCAAGTTGGCAATAGTATAAAAGATAAGGATTGGAATAGGAATCCTTATCCTAAATGGGGTTTTGAGCTAGTATTCTCAATGTGAGTTCTTGTAGTCCTCTTGCTCATCTACGTATGACTAGTCTGAGGAGTTGATTCCTATCATCTACTTAGGGGTCATAAAAATTTGTCCTCAAATCCAAAGAGGTTTTTGTCTCTTGCTTTGTCGTAGCATTTACTGGGTCTTCTTCTGGTCAGTAAGGAATCAAGTCGAACACATTAAAGGTAAATGAAACACCATAGTTCTCAAGTAATTCAATCCGATAGGTGTTGCGGTTGATTTTCTTTAGAACTTTGAAGAGACCATCACCTTATGGAGATAGCTTGCTCTATCTCAAGTGAGAAAATCTTTCTCAACTAAGGTAAAATCACTTGGTCTGGAGGAAACATTTTGGCAGCCACAACTATTAATCTCTTATTGTCTTCGATTGAATTTAGCGATCTTCATTGCTACGGACTAATGCAATTCTTGTAATTCTTGGGCTCGAGCAACTCTAAATTAACTCTCTTTAGTAGCTACAGGAGTACCGATCAGATCTAGGGGAATGGTGGGAATGAGGCCATAGATGACCTCGACAAGAGTCTTCCCAATGGTATTACGAACAATTTAGTTATGAGAAGTCCATAGCTAGTAGACACAAATCCTAATCTTTTAAATTCTTTCCCATGACAACTTAGAGTAAATTGCTTAGCTTCTTCTTGACTACTTCAGTCTAACCATTAGTTTGATGGTGGCTACTAGAGCTGAACATAAGTTTAATTTCAAGTCTACTCTAAAGTGTCTTCTAAAAATAACTCAAGAATTTTGTGTCCCAATTTGAGACGATGGTTTTTAGCACTCCATGTAGTCAAATGATTTCCTACAACAACAAATAAGAAATATATGAAGCATCATTTGTTCAATGGCACAAGATGAAGTATACCATTTTCCTAAAGTAGTCTACTGCAACAATGATTGAATCTTTTCCTTTAGATTTTTAAGGCAACCCTATGATAAAGTCCATGCTAAGGTTGGCCCAAGGTGAGGTCGGTGTAGGTAAGGGCATACACTCTCCGTGTAGCTCTCTCTTACTCTTGGCCTTCTTGCACACTTCACAACTACTAACTATCTTATAGACATCCTTGACCAAACCAAGTCAATAGAAGTCTCTTTCAATAGGTCAACTATTTTGGTCTCTCTAAGATGATAAGATAATCCACCACTATGAAATTCCCTAACCAATAGCTTACATGTGGAGTAAGTCAACATATACAATCTTCTTTCCTTAAACAAATAGACATCCTTGAGGTAATGTCCTCCAATAGCAACTCCTTCTTTGGATTGCTCAAGAATAAGACCAAAATGGGGGTTGTGAGCATACTGCTTGGTGATATGGGAAAATCCTAGTTATTTCTTCTATAGGATGGTCAATAAGGTTTGCCGATGTGGTAGGGCATCTACGACCACAGTGCCACTACCCTTTTTGTGTCGAATCACATGAGAAAAACCTTCTATGAATTCTAGCCACTTTACTTACCTTTTCAAAAGTTTGTTCTAACTTCCAAGATTTTTCAAGGACTCAAGGTCCATATAAATCATAAACTCTTGTCGTAATAAATAATGTTACCAAATAATAAGAGCTCGAAAAAGAGAGTATTAACTCTTTCTCATGCTCAAAATAGTTCATTGTGGCACCAATGAGCTTCTTACTTTGGTAAGCAACCGGTTGACATTCCTGCATTAGGATTGCAACAATACTAATGTTTGACGCATCGCATTCCAATTTAAATGACTTATTAAAATTTAGTAGGGATAAGATAAGGGCAGTAGTGAGCTTGTCCTTGATTTCCTTGAAGCTCTGCTTCGCTCGATCATTCAATTGGAATCCATCATTCTCCTTTATCAACTCGATCAAAGGGGCTGCAATTATATTGAAGTTTTTAATGAATCGTCTATAGAAAAAAGTAAGGTCATGAAAACTCCATATTTCAATGACATTCGTTAACATCAACCATTCTAAGACAGCTCGGAACATTTCCTCATTTGCTCTAATTCCACCTCCAGATACTACACATCTCAAGAAAGAAAATTTTACTCTAATAGAACAAATACTTCTTCAAGTTCCCATACAACTTGTCAACTCGTAAAAAGTCAAAAACAACTCGAAAATGTTGAACATGGTTGTTTAAGTCAACATTGTACACTAATATGATGTCAAAGTACACAACCACAAATCTTCTAATCAAAGGATACATCACATGGTTCACAAGCCGCATAAATGTGCTTGGCACATTTGTAAGTCTGAATGGCATAACCAACCACTCGTAAAGACTATGCTTAGTCTTGAAAGCAATCTTTCATTCATCATTAGGTCTCATGCGAATTTGGTAGTAGCTACTTTGTAAGTCAATTTTCAAAAATATCTTGGTGCTATAAAGCTCATCTGAGATTTCATCGAACCTCGATATTAAGTATCTATTCTTGATAATAATTTGGTTGATAACTCGACTGTTGATATACATATGCCATAAACCATCCTTTTTTGGGATGAGCAGAGTTGGTACAGCATAAGGACTCATGCTCTCCCTCACATAACGTTGCTCATCAACTCTTCCACTTACCGTTTCAATATGATAGCCTGCTCAAGATTCATTTTATAGGCAGGTCAATTTAACAAGGTTACCTTGGCTATAGATTAATACAGTATTCTATACCTCAGGTCAAGGGTAATCCCTTAAGCAACTCTTCGAGAAATAGGTCAAAAAATTCATCAATTAATCTTCAAATCTCATTTGGCACATCTTTTAGATCTCTCATCTCTGATAATCTCCTAATCAATAAAAACATAGGTTCATCGATCTTCTTAGCAACTCAAAGCTCTCTTCGACTCATTACTAAAGCTGTCTTCTTGCTAGCTCAAGTGAGCTATGTCAAGCCTTATTTCAACTTCCTTAGTTTAACCTATATTAAGCCCAGTCGGCTTAATATAAATTACTCAATATTAAACTAAGGAAATACTTTTCTAAAAAAGAAAAAATTTTAAATTGGAGTCGCCAACCGGTTCAACCAATAAATAAAATGAAATTACGGTTTTTGGGTGGGGAAAACCCTAATCTAACCACTAGTTTACGAATATTCTAAAACATTTAATTTTTTAAAAAATTGAATAAAAAAAACCGAGTTCGAGTGCTAACCTATTGAGATTAAGTTACCATGTGAAAATAAAAAGAAATTTGATGGGTCTTATTTTTGTAATTTCCCTGAAAATATTAAAAATACACCTAAATAAGTAAAAATAAATAAAAATGATTTTTTTATTATTTTTCATTACAAATTTCTAAAAACGGGAAAATTTTTTATTACTTAATAGTTGCCTCGAAGGTACCTACGTACCCACAAATCAGAATTAAACCAGCCGTAGTTCTTTTTTTAAAATATTTAATTGGTGGAATATTTTTATTTTGAAAATCGAGCCAGACTTACATTTTTTATCAATTTATCATTTGAAGAAAAAAAATCCTAAAAAAACATCTAATTTTTCTAAAATAAACAAAAACCTTAACTAACTATCTTTTTTAAAAAAAAAAAAACTCAATTTAGATTTTTTTTTTTCCAAAAACCCCTATAAGTCAAATATATATTTTTTATTAAAAAAGTGATTTATTAAGAAAAACCCAATTTAACTAAAAATTTGCAAGAAAATAAATAAATAACAACCAAAAACTTGCACTTAAACAAAAGACAATAAATTAATAAAAAAAGACATAACTAATTAATAAAAATTAATGAAATAATTAAAATGATATAAAAAAATTTACTGAAAATTTACTTAGGTCGAATCCATCGATGTTGGACGGTAATGGACGATAGCTGGGCATGCATTAGGTAACGACTAAGTGTATGCTGGGCGACGACTAAGCATATGCTAGGCGAGCGCAGGCGTGCATGGGTGTGTACGAGTAAGCGAGGGACAACACTAGGCAAGATGTGGGCAGGCGAGGGGTGACACTAAGCAAGACACGAGCAAGTGAGGGTAACTACAGGCAATACTGGGAATGTAACTAGGCAAACGTGAACGTACGACTGGGCAAGCACAGGCAAGGTATGGACGACACTGGGCGTACGACTAGGTGAGCGCAAGGGAGGCACAAGTGACACTGGGCATTAGCATGGGTGACAGCAGGCACTACTGGGTGAGGTACGAGCAAGACGACGGGTGTTCTAGGCTACGTAATGGGCAACGTAGGCATATACTTCAGCGATGGCTTGGGTGCTATAAGCGATGGCCTAAGTGGTGTTACAAGAGACATTAAAGGCGATGCAGGTGCATGCTACGAGTGATGGCCTAGGTATGGTTGTGGGCGGCAGTGGTGTGTGTGATGGGCGACAGCAACATGCGCTTGGACAATGTATAGGCAGTAAAGTAGGTGAGCGGCAACAATGTTGTGGGCGATGCAACGATGCTAGGGGCGATGCGTGGTGGTTTGGAAATATATGATGATGTTTGGTGTTGTGGTATGTGGGAATTGTGGTGGCATATGCAACGTGGTGGTGGCACATAGGTCTTGTAGTGGCGCATGTGGCAATGAGTGGTGGCACATGGAGTTGTATAGGTTGTGTATGGTGTTTTGGGTATGTGTGATTAAAAAGAAAGCCAATCCCTAATCCTTCGCCAACATATTATTTATAAGCACCAAATTGAATTTTTCGTATCGAAGATACGGAAGATTTGATTGCGATTCTTCCATGATTTACCCTAGCTTCTAGAAACCCTAATTAGCTTAAGATTTTTTCTTTCCAAGCTCGACCCGATCCAATTTAACCCAATAATTTAATCTTTATTTTGAGCCCCTAAATTAGATAAAATCTTATTCTATACTGTTTGGTCCAAAACTAATTAATTCAACCCCTTTCATCTCCTAATCCAACAACTCAAATTAATCCAACTTGACGTGACTCGACTCGTAACTCAACTTGCTATGACCTAATCTTAATTTTCTTTTTTCTATTTTTTTCATTTTTTATTCTATTTTATTTCTCTATTATTTTTTTTTTTTTGTTTATTCATTAACTTAGCTCAATTAACAAAAAAATAAAAATTGAAAATTAGCAAAAATGAGATGTCTACAAGCAAGTTATGAGTCTTATTTACTTAGGTTGGTGTCATGGGTTATAATACAATCTTCTTTACATTCTTAATAAAGGCATATGTACTCTAATATCCATTGTGAGTAACATGTCAGTCAATCAACCAAGGTTGTCTAAGTAATAGATATGAAGCTCCCATGGGGACGACATCACACACTACTTCATACCTGTATACATTCCTAATACTAAAATGCACGAACACTTGTTCAATGACATGCAAAGCACTCTTATCATGAAGTCAGTGTTGCTTATAAGGTCAAGGGTGCTTAGAGGTCAGTAGTCCAAACCTCTACACAAAGGACTACGCAACAACGCTAGTACAATTCCCTCTATCCACAATGATAGTGCACAACTATCCTTTAATGATACACTTGGTGTGAAACAAATTTTCCCTTTGGTCTTCCTTAAAGCTCGAAAAGGAGCTTAGTACTCATCTCAATACTAGTGTCATCACTTCTTTTTAGTTGGTGTAGATATAGGTCTCATCTTCCTCCTCAATTTCAACTCTTCCAATATTCTTCTCCTCCTCTAACTCGCTCCTGTCGGTGTTATCCATTACATCTTCTTAGAGCACCATGGCATGTCAGTTTGGATATTCAACAACCATGTGTCCGAAACCCAAGCATTTAAAGCATTTCACTTCACTTATCTTCCATTTAAAGGTTTGTCCTTTCTCATATGTCCTCCGAGTTAGCCTATCCTCAACTCAACTCTTTTGGCCTGCTCGAATATCATTAGGTCGGTCATGTTTTTCCTCGGCTCAAGGGGGGTCTCCTTGGCTCAACATGAAAAGGTTGGTCCGAAACAGTAGCTCAAGAAAAACTCAATCTAAGTTTGCTCAAAGCATTTCTCCTCTACTTTTCAACCCTCTACACAACATTAGTAGCCTCTTCCATTGCACAAAACCCTTATACCTCCACAATGTTACAAATCTCATATTTGAGTCCATAAATGAAATGAGACACAGTATGAGCTTCGAGCTCTTCCACATTTGCTTAGATCATCAACATCTAAAATTCTCTCACATAGTCATCAATAGATCATCTTCCTTGGCAAAACTCTTGCAACTTAGCAAATCTATCCTACAGGTATGTCTCAAGTACAAATCTTCCCCTCAATAATCTCTTCATCCCTTCTCAAGTTCATACAGCTCGTCTTCCATCTCTCACTCTAGCTACATTCAGATTCTTTCACCACATGATAGCATATCCAAAAAGTTCAAGTGTAGCAAGTCACACCTTAATGGCATTAGTATACCCATAACTATCAAACACTTTCTCTAATTTCTCTTACTATTTTAAATATTCGTCTGCATCTCCATTTCCACTGAACGGTAGAATTTGGACCTTAGCATTGTCAAGTCTTCAAGGAGCTCAACATCCTCATTCTTATACTTGGTAATATTCAACCTCTTCTTCTTCCTCTCCATCATCCTCTAAATCTACATCCTTAATATCCTTCTAAACCTCTTCTAACTCCAACCTTTATCTAACAACTCAGTCTGCAACTCCTCTAACTTGATGGGGTTGAACCAAGTCATTAACTTGGCCACCTTAGTCATATTGTTTCTTAGGAGCATTCTTAGGTGAGTTATGACGAGGTACACCTTATAATCGCTGCCTATTGGCTTACATCATAGTAACCAGACTCTTAAAAAGATTGGTGAATTTGTTAAGCTTATCATTAACTAACATAGGGGTATTGCTATCATTTTGACCTTGACCAACATGAGCACCACTACTCAAGTCTCCAATAACACCTTAAACACTTAAATCCAGCATAATGTAATACTTCTTTGATAACTCAACAATAGAATACCCAACAAACGCTTCTACTCACCACCTAGAATCTTACTAACACACTCTCACAACTTTAACACCCTATACACATACAATTACCATAGAAATGAACTTGCTTTGTTTTTGCAATGAAAAATAGACTAAAAAAGAGTAACAACAAGAACAACACTTACCAATCTATGAACCTCCACTTCATAGCTCATAACTTCAAAACTTACTTCACTAAAATACGCTGCAATAACTACAAAAGAAACACATCAGCTACTAACTACAAACATTAAAAAAAAAAAAAAAGCCTTCACTATAACTTCACATACTCCCTCTTTGAACCATGCTTTGATACTAGCAAAGCCAATGCATCTCCAAGGTCATACATATGGAGAAGCACCACAACGGACAAAAATAAAAAGGAAATAAATAGGGTTAGCAAATCCTGGTAGTTACCAATTAGATACGACACACCAATTGATCCTACTCAACTTGATCCAAGCACTCAATTTGACTCACGAATGTTGAATTAGAGTCACTCACCACTACTTCTTACTAAAGGAAATATATAAGAGTTAAAAGATAAACAAGAATACTAAGGTTGCTTAGGAAAGGAAACTTGTAATAATTAATAATGCAATGTATTGTCTGCATAAAAGGAAATGAGGTATTTATATGACCTTAACTAGGGTTACACTAAATAAGGAAAAGATAAAATGGTTAATGTACAAAAGATTCTTATAACATTCCTAAAAGGGGTAAAAATGGAAAATAATACATTGTACAAAAAAGTAAAGAATCATTCTAAAATATTGTGTTAGAAGACACATGTCAGTAGGTGATTGTTGCTATGTATAAAAGCTAGTCTTGTTAATGCAAAGACTAAAACAGTCTTGAGGCTGTAGGAATAAGCTTATGGGACATCGAAAGAGGGCCTAAGAATTGGGCAAATCTAGTCCTATTCAAAACAAAGCTTAGGTACATGAGAGATATTCAAAGTCTAGGGTAGCTCTTCAGGTCGAATGTCTCAGCAGCCTAGCTCGAATAGAGGTCTAATGTTGGTCAGCTCAAGAGCTGCATGGATCATGGTATGAGCTCGACAATAAGTATGGTTGCTCGGTTAGTTGGCATGCATGCTTAGAAAGTTGTCATGACCGCTTAGTAGCTCAAAAACTATGTTGGTACTTATGAAAGCTTAACACTCGAGTTGGTAGCAATGTAAGAGGTGGAGATTAGAATAGAAATGCCTATCCTAAATGAGGTTTAAAGCTAGTATTCTTTGTGTAAGTCCCTGCAATCCTTTAGCTCAATTACCTATGATTGGTCCGATGAGTTGATTCCTATCATAAGTTGATATGTAGGACCCATACCAATATTTGTGTGTATGTGTGTGTATGTGTGTGTTGCTTGTTTAGGAGTCATATGTTATCCTAAGTCTTAGAATGCTAAGACTATACTAGTTGCTAGTTAATAATTAAGATAATAAATGATGCTTGCTACATTAGCTTTATTTATGCCTGCATGTGATTTGTGACCGTGTACATTACGTGCATGCATATCTTGTGTTCCATATAGGGCATCACTCATCCTTTGGGAAAATTTTGTTTTCCAATTGCTAGTACAAGTACTTTGGAGAATTCTAATTATTTTGAGGAGACTGAGTATGACTATTATTATCATGATACGAAGATTGACTATTATTATTTGATGATAGGACCAAATTCGCTTAGGCTTTAGACTAGTTACATGGATACTATTAAAAACCATGATAATTTTAATTTTTTAGATTTATGTAAGGATTGCTTATAACTCCCTTATTTGTTCAATGTGTTGTTTAGATTTTCTAGGCTCCTTGTTTAAAACTTATTTTTTATTTTTATCATTTTGGGATTAAACAGGATTAGAAGTTCTTGTATTTGAGCAAGTTATATATAGCTATTTTGTATTTAGAGACTAGTGGTTATTCATGCCACTCATTTGAGAATTGTGGAGTTATTCTTTGTGAGTTATAAGTTACATAATTATTTGAGGAATATAGATATGTGGTAGGTTACTAGATGCCTTAATGTGTCAGCTTCTAGAGTGGACATGTAGCAAGGCTATGGTTTCTCCAAGGCATTACATAATAGCTTTATATAGATTGAAGAACTCTCCTAATAAGAATAATACATCTATGTTAGACTCAAGAGTTGAGACATGTTACATTTAAAGTTTATCTTGTCCTATTCATTATTCCCTAATTAGACATCCAATGTTGCAATTTGCAAATTTTCCCTATTCAAAATCGAAATGCGTTTTCCCTCTTTAGAATCTCTACTGTTATAATTGTTTACATGTGTTTTAAGTGTCAGAATATGAATCCTATAGTTTAGCTAAGGATGATAGTAAAAGTTACATCATAGGCTATGCCTTGTCCCTAACTAATCCAAAGGGAATTCCATTTTAACTTTTAATAATGTTTTATCATAATTTTCTATTTGATTCTATTAAGCTTTTTAGATCCTTGTATTATTTTAACTCAGTCCATCAAGTATTTTTATTAAAGGATCCTATCAACTAGCTTATTTGTTAAGTTTTGATAGTTTGATGTCATCTAATTATAAAGCTAGCCATCTAAAGTTTACAAGTTCGAATAAAACTACAATTGCACCTTATAGGTGTTGGAGCTCATACATGATAATCAAGTGCATTCTATGTGCAAACCGCGCTATATGTAACTGGGAGGGATTAACTTGAATGGTATATGTAGGATGATTAAGAGAGAAATAAAGGAGCATAGTTGCAGTAAACTCCACTATTTTGTAATGGACGGAGTCATGTTCTTAAAATAATTAAGTACTTGATCTTTTAAGACAAGAATTCAACAATACAATGATATTTATGCCAAATTCTCTTCTTTTCGAATGAGAGAGGGGGTTAAGTATTTATAGAAGTTAGCCATTGATATCACCCATTAGATTAATATGATGATTAACAACTAATATGAGCCCTTCCTCAATAGATCCTAGAAGGGTTTCCCTCTTTAGATCTAGAGTGAGGAAAAACTATTTTTAATATGTGAGCTAAATTAAGAAATGTTGGTATCAAACTGGCTGACCTAACGATCTTACTCGAAACCTACCTTGTTAAATGTCCATCAACCCTAATATGCATGGGCTTAAGTCTCTAAACTCTTTTACCTTAATTCAAAAAGTCAAACCCATTTAATTACTAGATTTAAAACTCGAGTTAAATTTATCCCTCTAATGGCCCTAGCCTCATGAATTTGACAAATTATCTCAAAACCCCCAATTTTAATGTGCTAACTATGCTATCCCACAGCACCTTTCTTGATTAATCCAAATATCAATCCTAAAATTTCATTAAACCAAAATGACTTACAGGATCTATAATTCTAATCTCCTTCACTATGCAAAAGTACATCATATCCTCCATACATCACACTAACTTAACAAGAAATTGACACAAGTAATCAAAATAGCAAAAAATAAGGTTCAGAAATAATTAATTTTATTTTTTTTGTTAACTTAATTTTGAATCATATACATATATATATGTATTTTATGTTCATATAGGTTTAATTTCTTGCTAACATAATTCATTTACAAAAGGTACACATATGCTCCTATGAACTAATTGAACACATAAATTATTTTGTATGTACAAGTGAAGAATTTAAACTTAATCCATTCCACTTAAGATATTAGTGTAGATGCTATAACAACTTGACATATACCTAATCGTTTGCAATGATCTCTATACTTGCCCCTAGAAGAAGCCATCCGGACCTATTTTTCAGCTAATAATCATGGAAACTCGTGTATTTTTTTTTTTTCTTTTTGATTCATGTAGCATACTTTCCAATTTGCATCAAGAATTCCTTGTAGATTCATCAACATATTTCCTAATAGGTTAATATGTACTTAAAGTAGCTTTCACGTAAGTTTTATACCAAAAGAAAGAATCTAATGCAATCGGAATTGCCATTTTGAAAATTTCTTACTTTCAAAGGAGAAAAAGGGGGGAAAAAAAAAAAGTGGCCTCTCGGTAAAGGTTGAAGTGCTTCAAGTATTTTCAGAAGTCTAATACATAAAGTAAATCATGTTGCATGCAAGAATCTAATTTGTTTCGTTATTACATTGTTCTCCTATAATAAATTCAATTTCTCAGAAAACGTAAAAAATTTCAACATATAACGTAATTGCTCAATTATTGAGTTTAACTTGAAATTGATGTAATTAGAAACGTATTATAATATTTTAATTTTTAGCTATTCATGATAGACTACAAAGTAAATATTTCTTACACAAGCGATAGGAGGGCTAATGAAATTTTGGATCACAAATTATGCAAAATAATTGAATAAAATAACTAGATTTAGGAGAGAAATAAAGAATGCCTAAAAATCAAATGAATAAATTGAGTCCTTAATTTCTGTGCGTAGACAGACCAAAAAGATTAATGCAACTTCCTACTATTTCATTCTCTCTATTTTTACTTTATTAGCATTTGATCGCACCAATGCAACTTCCTAGACAGTAAATGGAAAACCATTCAACATGAATTAAAGTATCGAAACCAATTTGTTTAAATGGCCTCTACTCCACACTTTTTTGTCACACACACACACATATAGTATCTCTTGTTTAAATAAAAGAAAACTTTGAATTTTTAATTCATACATCCATATATATAAAAGTACGTGCACCCATGTTACGTATTAAAAATTTTATCAATGTTTATGGAATAAATATTCACCTAAATCAAAATTTTTTACTTGTTTTAAGTTTAAACAATGTCTCAATCATATTAATAACATAATGAAAAATCTTTTAACTTTTTTCTTTTAGAAAGAATCGGTACTTCTTTTTTTTTTCCTCGAGATAACTAACTTTCCCAGTTTTTGTCATATATATAGCATATATTGTTTAATTCATAGATGCATATATATACTATATATATAAATACATGCACCCACATTCGGTATTAAAGAATTTATCAAAGTTTATGCGGTAAATCTTCAGCTAAATCAAATTTTTTTACTTGTTTCAAGTTTAAACAATGACACGATCATAGTAATAACATAATAAAAAATCATTTAACTATATTCATTTAGAAAGAATTGTTACTTTTTTCTTTTCACCTCAAGATAATTAATTTTCCCAGCTATCTTTTGCGAATAATGGTAGAGGAATTACTTGTATAACGAAAGAAAAAAAAAATGAAATATTGAAAATCTCATCCCAGTTTATTCTAATAACAACTACAACGGAATCATTTATTTGGTGCACTTCAAAATATTGTGGCACTAAAGTAAAAATAAAAAATAAAAAATAAAAAGTGAAATTTAGACCATTAGTAATATCATAGAAAAGAAAAAAAAAATGCTGTGGAGCTAGCCATATGTGATAATTGGACCTAGTCAACAAAGTTGATTGAGTAACAAAACTAACCAAGCAAAATTTTAACCTAAGCGAATATGAGCATCCGAATTTCTATCACTACCAAAAGTTAGAACCAAAAAAGCTCTCACTTTAAATTTAAAAAAAAAAAAAAAAAAAACTCCCTAGAAATCTAAATTCAAGCAGTTGAATTTATTCGTTAGCAGATGCACTTGCGATGATTTTTTTTTTCAGAGTCAGTTGTTATTAGGATGTGCACTTGCAATCAATTTATTCCTAGAGTTAAAATGAAACCATTATGGAAAAAAAAAAAAAAAAAAGCTCTAAGTTTCACCTTTCAACAACAAATCAAAGCGAGTGCAACTGATCTTAACTAAAGAAACCAAGTCCCCTAAAGAGAACCTTCTAAGAAAAAAAGTACCAACAAATAAATTGTGCGCGTTATATATAGAATGGTATGATCATAAATATAGGGTATTATGAATATTCAATACCACTAACATCATCTTCATAAGGTCATCAAGTGGGAATTTCTTGATGAGGAAAAAAAAAAAGCGAAAAGCATAAACATAAGGCTGAGTAAAGGGATACTTCTTTTGAAATATTTGCGAGATAAATAGAAAAATGACTTAGAAAAACGTGATCTTAATAATATTAGTGAACCTGCAACCATTAAACATGGATACTCCAAAACTTCGACATACTGTATTGATAGGACTTGCATTCAAATATATTATAGGTTTTAGTAGTCAAAACTCCTCGGAGGATGGAGTACCCTGTGTCGTCAAAGTGAGCTCCTCATCGGGGAGATTGAGGGAGGTGCAGGAACTCCTCAATAATGTGGCAATTGAGAAGATGTAGTGGACCCATGTAAGATATTTTCTGATGTTTTATGTTTTTCCGCTTTAATTATTACATCCCTTAAATCCTAGACACCTTTGTAATTGAATAAATACCATCACCATTTCATAATTAGCATACCTTTGTAACTAAAATCAACTTAGCAGCATGGGAATTATGGCAATCACCTATCAGCAGGAACTCTGATTTTGTACACATACTTATGTCGTGAACTTGGTGTAAGCAAGTTGTGGTGTGTGTACACGTACTTATGGGAATTATGGCAATCATCAAGCTTACTGTGATAAGCTTTTAGAGATTTAAGTATATAGATGTCAAAAGTTGTGGTGTGTGTACACATACTTATGTCGTGAACTTGGTGTAAGCAAGTATATAGGTATGTAGTTTGTTGTTTCAAGTCTTAACATGCTTAGTCAAGTTCATTCTAACTTATTAGTATCACTATTGATTTTCCATTTAAATTGATTAGGGTTCAAATCTCCCTTCCTAAATTATAGCATAGTTGGGAAAAAAAAAATGTTTTAACATGCTTTGAAACATTAATAGAATGAAATAAATTAATGGATAGGTAAAATATATATTAACATATCTATGCCAAAGCATACATGGAAGTTACTTGAGGATTATATATATGTACATATATATATATTAATTGTGCATGATATTAATGATTGGGAGCATTAAATATCAAGCATAACCATTGTTATCAAATTCAAACCAAAAGGTTAATTTGCGAATGAGAAAGGATTAAGAGTTGAATCAAGATTAAATCAAGATCAAATTAAGATCAATAAAAATATTATAATATAATTTATATTTATTTATAAAGTAATAAAATTGCTTAGATCCTTGAGAACTAAACTAAAAGTTGAGAGATTTTCATCATTTACTTTTTGTTTTTCATTTATATATATTTATTATTTTAGCAAATTGGTGTATTTTCTAGAAAATAACATATTTTATCTCAAAAGAAACCGATAAATTCTTATAGATATTGAGTTCAATGGTTAAGTCGATTAGGTGAAACTGGAGTTATTTGTAATAATGGTCAACAAAGTAACTCAAACCAATTTTATAGAGGGATTAAATGTAACTAGATTGGATCAGGTCAATCAACCCAAGTCTAACAACATTGATAATGACTGTCGACATGCTCCATGATAGCATAGGCTCATTATTTAATCTTTCTTTCTATCTAAACTTATCATTGAGAGATTAAGAAACATTAGGAACTAGCGAGATTAAAATTTAAAGAAATGCTAGTCAACATGTATACATATGTGAGTACAATAGGGAAGGGTGGATTAAACATATGGATTAATTATAAATATAATGTAAATTTATGTGCTAAAAGGAATGGATAAGGATATAAGGTTGTATCTTCCAATTATTATGTTTCAACATGATCTATATCAATAACCTAATGGCATATTTACTTGGAGGAATGAAATGTCTACTCCCATCATTCTCTATTACCATGTTTAGTTGATTTTTGACCTTTATTATGCCCATTCCTACACATTGTCGATTCCTTAAAAATTTTGAATTGCAATTCATTCCTCTGACCTTGAACTACCATTCCTAGTTAAAAAGACTTTCAATGTGCTTCTTTCCCTTCTCTATAGCATACACTCCACATCAAAACATAACACCACCACCATTAACCATCCGACATAGCACCGCCACCATCAACAATCCAATACAGGATCATCACCATCACCTACAACAATTTCATCATTTTCATCCATAATCTATTTCCTCCACCACCAACATACAATATCTGCATCTATTGAATCTATCATCTTCTTCTTTTGGCAAAAACAGATATGATTATTTTTTCTCTTCTCATCATCGCTAGTAATAGCCATATGAGCTTTCAACTAACCACTAGTCCTTATGACCACCCATTACTAAGTAGTCATGTCAACTACCAATCACCCTCCAAATGTTACCTACAAATAAATCACATAATAAAAAAACATAAAAAAGGAATAAAAAGGTAGAAATGTCCTAAAATAGTAAATTATATATGCGTAAGAAGAAAAAGTGACTAGCCACTACTAAATGAAAGAACTTCTCTTTTATGTGTTTTTACACAAACTTTAAAGGGCTTTTGTTGTTTTGTGGATAAGGAAATAGATTGTATCTTCAATTAGGTTCAAGTTTTATCATAAACTTGGAAAATCTAGAGAGATAAAACTTTGGGTTTGCATCAATGGCGACCTAATGAGAGAAAGTAACAAGTTCTCAGAATCATATAAGACTTTCAGTCGAACTTATGCATCCAATTAGGCTTTGAAAGGTCAAGTTATATGGAAAAGCCTCTTACAATTCCTTTAGAAGCTACTATTGATGAATTGCATTGGATAGGAGAGATAAATAAAAAGGAAACATAGATAAAAAAGAAGAAAAAGAATATAAAAGGGCAATATATGTTTACTTCATTGTATGGAATAGACTTGTAATAGCATTCCTATTTATTCGTAATTGAACAAAACCATAATAAGCTATTTCATTATTTAGATAGACAAAAGAACACTATAGAATAGACCTATTATGTAATTCAAATTACTATATTGCCCTAATTCAAATTACTATATTCCTATTCATTGGTAATTGAATAAAAAAGCAACCTAATAAGTAACTAAACTAAGGTGGGGGTAGGGAAAACCAATCAAATAATAAAAGCTATCGAAGATTTATAGACACACCTGCCACCAACCTAAGTTGATGTATCACGAAGAGTAAACTAATCAAATTTTTGAAAAAAGAAATCTAAATGAAGCTGGACTCTCAAAGCTTCCATTTTTTCCTAAAAAACAGAGTTGAAATGAATAAATTAGACTGTTAGAAGATGACTTCAAAGGTGAAGTGAGCAATTTAATTAAAAACTCAATTAGCCAGTAGTGATGAGATAACATCAGACTACTCTACATATTTATGGTTTTTGTATCTTGTATACGTCATTTGTAGTAGCACTAATGTTATAATATATGAATCAAACTTATGTACTTTGCTACTCCATTTATTTATGTTGTGTAATTGATGTAAGATATTTATGTAATTTCAATTGATATGTTTAGTGCCACATGGTGGATAAAAACAAAAGTGTAAGTTGTTGTAGGAAGGCATGACTATTTATTTATTTTCATAGAAAGGTATGATTATAGATTCGCAATTTAGATTTGTTTACATTTTACTTAACATATGTTCTCATTCTCATGAATTTGTGGCTCGGTTTAACAATGCCATAGTAATGATCCTTCAAGTAAAAGAGGGTGTTGCGATCCATGCCACTCAACTCAGCATCCTATCATCCAGTATTTTCTTTCACTTTATTTCTAAGAGCCAACCAAAGACCCTAGCTAAATTCTAGCAAAAAGTCTAAAAATACATGGATCGAAGGATAACATCTGCACAAGCGCAAGGCAAACCTAAAGTGGTTAATAGGAAAGAAGGACAAGGAGAAGAGTTCCGTGAAGGACCAATTAGGCAGCAAAGCTCATAGCCATAGTGATGAAGGTAGCTCTAAGGATAGAAGGCATTCACCATCGATTCTTACATATGCTCAAAGCATACCCTTGAACCAACCACTTTAGCAAATGTATATGGAGGTCTGTAGTAAGGATTGCTCCCTTGACCTATGAAAATAAGGGGCAACCCCAATGGTAAAATCTCTAACAAGTAATGTTAGTTCCATAAAGACTACAGCCATACCATGAATGCGTGCTTCCAACTGAAGAATGCCATGGAGAATTCCATCTAGAGAAACTTCTTCAAAGAGTACATAACCGATACGAATGATCATGCCAAATGACCTCTTTAAAGACAATAAGTCAAGGAGGTCCAACCTCAAGACAATAATGACCACCATAACAATCGAACCCCCAACAACACAATCAACCCCATTGTTGGGGGACCCTACCGAAGGAGCTGATCAAGCTCCAACAGCTTAATTTATACGCTAATTGAGGTGATGTTGATGAGGGAGAACAGGTTCCTTCTATAAGGAAAACCTTAAGGGAATCAAAACCCCTCACCAAGAAACATTAGTAATTGATGCATAGATCTTGGACTTTAAGGTCCAAAAAGTAATGATGGATACTAGAAGCTCTACCAATATCCTCTTCAAACACACATATAACAAGATGCGAAAGAAGCTGTCCATTCAGATGAAGCCATAACACTATGATCTAATCAGCTTCAACTAAGGGATTATTCGACCTAAAGGCATCACCACTCTCGACATAGATCTTGGTGACGACGATAATATCACCAAGTGACCTATCGAGTTTGTCATGATGGGCTATCCGTCCCCTTATAATGCAATTTTGGGACAATTGAGCTTAACTAGCTTTCAAGTCATCACATCGTCCCTCCATCGCAAATCCAAATTCCTAACTCTAACCAAGGTAAGGATTTGCAGATGTGACCAAAAGTTCTCCATGGAGCTATATGTGAAGGCCACCAAAGGAGACAATGTCTTCGCATTAAAAATGGGAGGGCAAGAGAAATTGGCTAACAGAAGCAAGTCAAGTGAGAAGACAAAAGAGGTACAGGTTGGCAATAGTCCCAACCAAACCATATGGGTAAGGACTTCAACACCTCTCGAGCTTAGAGAAGCTATTATTTAACTCCTCCAATCCAATACGAAGATATTAACTTTGTCACAATCTGATGTATTGGGCATATCACCTAACTTAACAATTCACAACCTCAACATAAACAAGAATGTTTAGCCTGTCAAGGAAAAAAAGAGGTACTTTGCAACCAAATGATAGGATATGGTTGAAGAAGAAGAATAAAAGATGCTCAAGGCTAGCTTCATAAGGGAGGAAAAGTATCCAACCTGGCTAGCAAACATCATGTTAGTCAAGAAGAAGAATGGGAAGTGGTGAATGTGCATCGATTATACCAACCTCAATAAAGCTTGGCCAAAGGATTGCTTTCTTCTCCTTAGAATTGATCTACTAGTATACTCCATGTCAAGCCTCACACTATCGAGTTTGATGGACACCTTCTCGAGTTACAATCAAATCAAGATAGACTTAGAGTACATAGTCCACATCTCCTTCATCATTGACTTTAGCACCTAATGCTATACAATGTTTCCCTTCAACCTCATAAAAGCTAGAGATACCTACCAAAGAATGGTGACTGATTTGATTAAACCCTAAATCAAGCATAACAAGGAGGTATATGTTAACAACAAGGTCGTCGGAACAAATAGCCTTACGACTGCATCCAGGATTTATGGGAGGCGTTTGACGAAATGAGAAGTTTTGACATGAAGTTGAACCCCTTAAAAAAGTGTCTTTAGGATAGCCTTTAGCAAGTTCCTCAGCTTCATGGTCTCATAGCGTAGCATAGAAGCCAACCAAGAGAAGATCAACACCATCCATGGTATGAAGCCCCCTACTTCGATGAAGGGAGTATAGAAGCTTATAGGGATGATAGCCACGTTGAGCAAATTTGTCTCTTGAAGCATTGACAAGTGCATAAAGTTATTTAAAATCCTAAAAACTCCAAACAATTTGAATGGACTCCTTAATGCCAATCCATCTATATGGAGTTGCTAGCATTTTTAGGGCACCTACCCATTATATCAAAGCTTGTCCCAAGAGAAGATCTATACCTCTACCTTGCTGTTAGTAGCCAAGTGCTCTCTTCAATGCTAGTCCGAGCTGAAGGAAGGAAGTGTAAGCCCATTTACTATGTCAACCACATCCTCTAGGGGCTTCAGGTCAAGCATTTAAAGATAAAAAAAATTTCCTTGGTAGTAACAATCTTAACTTAGAAGCTATGCCTCTACTTTTAGGATCACCAAGTGATTATCCTAGCTAATCAGTTGTTGTGCACCATACTCCAAAAGCTCAACGCATCCAAGTGAATGGTGAAGTACACATTCGAGCTCATCACGTACAAAATCTAGGATAGATTGTACGAAGCCTATAAGGCCTAAGTGCTTATAGACTTTACCGTCAAATATATGAAACAGGAGGAAACACCATTATGAGACAACAAGTTGGTGTAAACTCTCCATTTCAATAGATCATCCACCTCTAGGAGAAGAAGGGTGAGATCGGTACTTACTATCCTACATAAGACCACAATCTACTACACCCTCAAACTTGAGTTCAAAATAAGTAACAACAAATCAAGAATTCGGTTACTAATACATTATTTTATTAGGCAAATGCACCTATCAAGTAATGGTATAGACTATTAGTGTCTAAGGTTATCAATCTCATGAAGACTGTACACTTACTCAGCTATTCTAATCACTCTAACTTATGTTAAATTGCAATATTAATGATGAATTGAAAGAAAATAGAGAAATAGAAATAAATAAAAGATTATCTAATAATGCAATAAGGAAATAAAACTAAATAAACATAAATTTAGATATCTAGATTTTGATCACTAAGATCATAACATGTAGAATTGTAGGATTTTTAATGAATTTGTTCATATTATTAATTGGAGAAATTCAAGTGTAAATCTACTAGGAATCGCTTCTCTATAAATTATAATCCTAATTAAATCTTACCTGAATTGCTTCTAAGATAGGACTCCTTAGAACAACATTAAGATTCAAAATTCCACACATAAACAATAATGAATTTTCAACTCTAGAAAAAATCTATAATTTTTCTCTAAGCTGATAACAAATCCTTTCAATCAAAACAAATTTATTTATGTATTGGCCTTACAATTTCAATACATAAAATCAGATAATTAAGTTAAGACTTCTGAAATAATAACTTAATCCAAAACAAAACACGCAATTGAATCACTAAGGATAAGAGAATTACATTAAAATAAAACAATTATTGCACACTAAATCATTACTTCAATGGTTCATAGGTCTACATATCAAACTTCTAAGCTACAATCATAGTAAAGATGACAACTTACACAATAAAAGTAAAACTAAACACTAAAAAGAGTGTTTTTATTCTCTATTGTCTCTCTTCTCTTTTGCTCAACTGTCTATCTTCTATTTATAGTGTCTAAATAGAATAATCTCGAAATAGTGATGGTATCATAGTAAAGTAAAGGTCTATAGGCATGAACACAGACGTATTGCTGGGTGTAAACAACACCTTACAATAACTCTTAAAGAATTTTCTTGATATTAATTATGAGGAGATTATGGTTAGGGAACATGATTGTACTGGGTGACCTAATCATGTTCTTGTAAAAAATCCTTCAAACTTAAATTTTGAAATTAAAGACGTAGGTTTCACAACTAAGGAACACAACTGTGAAGTGCAATCATGGTTGTCTTCCTTACTTATTTCTAGAATAAATTCACTTTGATCCTTACTATCTTCACATTATCCTTCGAAATAGATGAAATTCTTTTAAAAAATAACCTATATTCTCATCTTTTCTTCATATGGCTTTAATTGATCTTGAAATAAAAAATAACCCAAATCAATAACAAATTCAACTACATTATATGAAAATGACTCGAAATATTCGGGAAAATAACATGACGAATGAAAAAATTTTACATTCATCAACCTCAATAGGAATACTATTGTCATGACCCGGGAGGCCTAGTTGGATTGCTTAAAATTTTCATATCAAGTGTATACCCATGATAAGAAAACCGCCTTATTTATAAGACTCTAAATAATTATTCACTAGAGTTTCTTATTTTAATTTATTAACATATTGTAAAATATAAGTAACTATAGACATCAAATAATCTACAGTTTCTCAAAATCACAGAGAATCAGTATTCTCTACCAAATGATAAGATCAAGTAGAAAAGACTTAAATTTTAAAATTATTGAAGTTATGAAATCTAAATATACAAGTAGTGTTTACATTTGAAGTTTCAAAGGAACTAAACAATCTCTCTCATTCTAGTTTTTAAATCATCTCAATACTTACACTCAACACTCGACCCTTGACCCATTCTCGATTTTCTATCAACCTGTAAAAGAAAAACTATTGAAGAGTAAGCTATAAGAGCTTAGTGAGTCATTCCCTCAACCATACAACAAACAAGTTATGCAATAATTTAATTCAATCAAATGAATGCATAAACAATCAGTATGCCGTACAAATACATGCAGGTAACTAGGTACTGTATGCAACTTAGATTTAATGCCTTACGAAGTCAGGGTTGGAGATACATCGATATAGTCAAATCCGGGTATCATACTAGAACTTATATCATAACGAAACTCTGCGTTTTGCATTCAAAATATAATGGTATATCCATTTTCAATTTTTGTCAAAATTGAGTTCTATGTATGATTGTGAGTAGGTTCACGCAGCCTTCACTCACCCCTAAATGGAAGCCTCTAGACTCGACCCTTAGGTAAGCAATTGGCATCTCCAATGCCTAGTGATCGTGCAAGTCAGGGTAAGATCATATCGCATGTGTACAACATACGAAATCTATAACAACAAATAATCAACCTAACTATGGCCTCTCGCTACCTCCGTATGATGTGATGGTCGAAATTAGTTATACAGTACATGATTATGCGTTATTTGATTTAGTTCTTTTAAGTCGAATAAAATTAGATCTTATTATTCAGTGATCAACAAGATCACAGACAATCAATTCCTACTGAATTTACCATGCAATAACCAATACGTTATTATACTTTTAAAGTAAATTCACTAATAACAAACAGTATCATACATTAGCATAACCCAGCTCCACACAATATTCAATTATTAATCAAAATTTATATTCACTAACTATACACACAAATAAATATGGAATCATTAAGAAAAACTTAGTCAGTCATAATCAACCCAGGTGTCGTAATAGTTTGATGACAACTTAGGGTCAAAGTCGAGATCACCTGAGAATAAGGAATATAAAAAGTAGTAAGTTTAGGAATTAAAAACTAAATTAACATGGTAATTCGTACTGTTTACTTAACTTAATTATTGATTTGCATTAAATCGTCGATTTGAGCTTTTTAATGAATCGCGTATAACTTTTTTGATTTAGCTTGGATCCGTATGAACTTATAGTCCATTTCAATCGTTTTCGAGCATACTTCCTCATAATGAGCTTCGTTTTAGACGTTATAACTTGTAACTTGGATTGTGATATAAAAATATCACAAAATTCATTATTTTAACGTAAAAAGTTATAAAATATCAATTTAAGTTTTTTCTTAGTATATTTACGATTTATTATTTATTTAAATCATAAAATTGGTAATTTTCTTATTTTAAGCCTATTTTACGATAATTATTTATTTTTACTTATTTTTTAGATTTTAGAAATATTAATTCAATTTTTTCTACTTTATTATTTTTATACTTAATTAATTAATTAATTATTATTATTATTAATTACGAAAATTAATTATTTTATAATAAATGGTGATGTGGCAGCATATGGAAGTGCCTCGTGTCACCTTTGTACTTTTCCATAATTTTCTATTATTGTCCTATTTTACGGTATAAATATATATATAAATACTTATGATTATATTTTATCAAATTTTCTAATTTACTTAATTATTAAGTATTTTCTCCAAATTTATGGTATTCTTATATATATATATATTAATTAATTTAAGATTATAGTATATTGTGTGTACTATTTACACATAATCGTATTTTTACTTATACATCACTATTCATATACGTACGTTTATACGTATACAATACATTATATAATAAATTATTCTAACCTTATTTATACGTTATGAAAAGTATAATATACACTTATTTATACCATATATACTTATGTACATATACGGTTATACTATATACATACATATATACTAAAATACAAAATATTATTAATAATATGTATGTATACATATTCACGTCGACTACATATACATATACACAAATATACAAAAATTTGTATACTTTGAAACTATTAAGTATATATACATATATTATACGTATACATGTACATACTTCATATATTAAAATTAATAAGTACATATATATACATAATCACGCATATATTTATAAATAATTAAATAAAATGCTAAATATATATACATATATATAAAGGAAATATTTAGTACATACACATATACTATACGTGCATACCTACATATATATTATATAACAAAATACTAAATATACATGCATATATAATACACACGCATACATATGTACAAAAATACATGTGTAGGAAAAATACATTCTATATGTATTTCTATTTATACTTATATACATATACCATATATTATACATAATAATATATGTATACATGCCTATATACACATGTTTATACACAAATAAGTAAAATACATAATACATATGTATATATCTATTCATGTATACATATATGTACATGTAAATAAATAAAAAAATACTTACTATATATGTACATACTATTTGATATTCATATATGTATAAAAATTAAATAAATATTTACCTAATTTTTTTAGTAAAAAAAAAAAATTCCTTGATCTTCTCCTTCTTCTTCTTCTTCTTAGCTTTTAGTCTTTGATCTCCCAAACCCCACCCCCGCCTTTGTTTTCTTGTTCGATATTTGGTGTGTGTGTAGTGATTGCAAATAAAGGGGACTTACATAGACAAAACAAAAGAAAAGAAAATCAATTAGATATAGCATTTATTAAGATGGGACACATCCTTACCTCTTGGATTTGTATCTTTTTTTTTTTTTTAACACGTGTTGATTAACTTTGGCCACACAATTGCTGTACGTAATCTGATCGAAAATATTGCTAGACGTGGCAACAAAAAATAAAAAAATTAGAAGAAAGAAAAGAAAAGGAAGAAAAAGGAAAGTAGAAATAATTATATGTAATTTTTCTGAACATAAAAAAAATCAAAATAACATTTATAAATTAATTTTGAAATCTTTTGAAAATTTATCAATTTAATTAGTCCCCATTATAATTATAATTTTTATGAGTTATTTTAACGTTTTCGTTAAAAGTTTTATGCGATTTAGTCAATAATTATAATTGACTCCAATTATATCACTATTAAGTAATATTTATTCATTTTATAAGCTTAAAGTTATAGTTTTAGGGTTTCAATCAAGTTCACGTTCAATTTCGAGTATTTGCACGTATATTAGATTCAAGATTTTTGTACGCGATTCAAAATTTCGATTAAAATTTTAGGATTTTTATTACTTATAATATATTCAAATTTATAACTTAATAAAATTTTTATCTTACTTAGCCTTATTGACTCCTAAAGTTACTTACAATATTTAAGCTTGATCCTACACTCAAATAGCTAAATTTACAAGGATTACAACTAAGACCCTAAGTGAAGGCAAAATGATTTTTTATCAAGTACTTGCCAAACTAGAGCATCAGCTTGGCAACCAAGAAGTCTTGGAACTTAATACAGTTCCTCCTCAACTAAGATGAATGGACTCCATTAAGGCGTACTTCGAGTACAGCATTATCCTAATGGACAAGAGGGAGACAAGAAAGTTGAGATATCATGCTACAAACTATAACATGGTGGATTATCTCCTTTACCAAAGAGGGGTTAACATGCCGTTCGTGAAATGCCTTCAACCTAATTCGCCATTGCGTACACCAAGCACATTTAGTCATAGGCACTTTACATCAGAGCTCTCCACCTCAAATATTATTAGCCAACCCATGAGGTAGGACGTAAGAATAGTCACATAAAAGTGTACATGATGTTACAAGCATACCTCAATCACACATGTTCCCAACACCAACCTCCAATAGCTGACTAGCCTTTAGCCATTCACCCAATGGGGCATAGATATCTTGGGTGCCTTCCTTACAGCTTCTAGTGAGTGAGAGTTCATCATAATGGCTATCAACTACTTTTCTAAGTAAGTTAAAGCTAAAGCCATAGCTAAGATCAAGAGAAGCATGGAGCTATCTGTTTGCAACAACATCCCTCTAAGTTTGGGGTTCCATATGCATTAGTCAAGTACAATGGATGGCAATTCAACAACCCTAAGTTTAAGGAGCTCTACGTAAAGAACCATATCAATGCCCACTTCACTTTAGTCATGCACCTACAGTCCATCAATTAAGTTGAGACAACCAATAAGATCATGCTCAATAATATCAAGAAGAGAATGGACCAAGCGTAGAGCAGATGGGTAGATAAGCTTCCTAACATGTCATAGGGTTACGTAAGTACTCATCCAACATCAACAGGAAAGACACCCTTCCATCTAACCTTTGTCTTAGATTCCATCTTGCTAATAAAGTTGACTCCCTAACATCAAACCTAATCTTTTGATGCACTTAGGCATGAGTCCATCTTGCAAGCTAATGTAGACACTATAGGAGAAGTGCGAAACCTCACAACTAATCATGTAGTGACTTACTAGCATAGGGTAGCTCGATACTATGATAAGAAGCTCAAGCACAACAAATTTAATGTTAAAGACCTAGTTTGCAAAAAATTACAAGTTATGGGTTCTCACAAAGGACAAGGGAAGATGACCCTGATTAAGAAGAGCTAATGAGATTTAGAGATAACTTGGGAATGGAGTGTACCGATTGAAGAAACTTGACGACAAGCTCATATCATGGATATTTAGCGCTAATAATCTTAGATTGTATTTTAATAATTAACATTCATGTTTATATATTTACCAATAATCAATAAAGAAAGTTCACTACCTAAATTTTATCTCCATTTTACTTGAGTATCTCACTTCATTTTTAATCCTATAGTTCCAACCTACGACAGGTGAAGAGATATCATACTAATTAAATCCTTATGAGGATTCCTAACCACCATACTTCTTCAAGCTAGGGCAAGTTAAAACACCACTAACCGATCCCCTTGGATGCCTTCAATGGCAAGGATAGTTCCCCTTTGTGATTGAGGAAGTCCTACATGCACCAATTAGAACACCACAAGATCAACCCACTAAACAACCTAAGCTGCCAACAGCTGAACAATCTCTTTAGAAGAGTTACCCCAACTCCTCCTTAAGTAACCTTAGCTACTTATGGCTAATCAATCCACTTAGAAGAGTAACCTAACTCTTCCTCTAACCCCCTAAAATACTACTAAGTATAAGTGAAAACATCCAGCAGAAAATACATAACAAATAATAGACAACAAGTGAAACAAAAGAAAACAAAGATCAATTTCCATTCAAAAAAAATTACTAGTAATAAGCTAGCATACTAATCTAATTAGCAAATCTATAAATCAATTCTTTACAAAGAAAAATGAAAAGGAGAGAAGGAGAAAAACAAATAGGGATGTACCCTTCACTTCAAATTGGTCCACTCTAGTATATATGAGAAGTCTAATGCCTTGATGTGCTTGTTGGGAGAATTCAAGGAAGCCAGCTATAAAGAGGCCATAGGAGGAGGAATAGGAGGACTTGTACTTTAGTGGCCCAACCCACCTCGACAGTGATGGCTTTGCACTTGTTATGGCACTCCTTCATCTTAAAGAATTCCTCGTGGAATTTCTTCTCAATGACTAAGTAGATGACTTCCCCAATCTCTAAAGTAGTGACATATTCCTTCATTTCACCAATCTCATTCTCTAGCTCCTTTACCTTCCTTCCCACCTCCCCTTTCTTCTTATCTTAGGTCATAGACAAGTCCCTATCATTAATATGCTCCTGCTCCTAAGTGTTATTTCGATCTTTAGCCTTACCACCTCAACATGTAAGAGTCGAGCTCAATCTTCGCCTTCTTCTCTCCCTTTAACTGCTTTCAAAGCTTAGTGTTCTTAGCAATAGTCTTTAGGTAACCCTCCTCCGTCTCCTTTAAGAGACCCTTTAACTCAATGTTAGCTTCCTTAGCCTATTCCAACAATAAAGCACATTCATTAGCTTTTTCAAAATAATGGAACTCCACATCCTTGCGACACTCTTTCTCCTCTTGAAGCTCCTCTTTAGTTTATTTTACCTTCTTGAACCAATCTTGAAGTGATTAAAGCACTTCAACATGAAGTCATTATACTGCAAAAGCCAGTATAATGACTGGTGTTAACCAGGTGCAAAACTAAAAGCAAGTTGTAAAAGAGAAAAAGGGGTCTAGAGACTTACCAGGCAACCCATAGCACAAAAGCGACCTTGGGTGTCCTTAATGCCCAAAAAGTTTTCAAAATGCTTATCTAGAGCCATCCATTCTATAAGAGCATAAGACCTTAACATATCATGGAATTTGAGAAGGTCATGGCCCAGCATGGATAGACCACTAGGACTATAAGAGTTTACTATGGAGCAATTTCACCTTAACCTTATCATCCTCAATGAGCTCGGTGTCATGAGAAGTAAATAATAACTTAAACTTCTTAAGCACCTCCCCCATCTAAAGAACTTATTCATCTCGGCTTAAAGGGCATCCCCCATCTACTCCCCAACATGGAATGGGTGGCCCCTAGGAAGGTTTTCATTCTCACTAAGTCTCCTTAAGTCCTAAACCTCCTTAGTCCCCTTATCCACCTCCACCATAATAGGAAATTTCCAAACCTTCTTTTATGGCTAACCAAATGCCTCCACTTTAGCAACTACTTACTGTTTCTACTTCAACTTTGCCTTAGCGCATCATTTAGGGCCTTAATGGTTGCTAAGAGAGACGACTTCAACTCAACTAAAAGGGTAGAAGATGTCGACAATAAATCTAAAGCAGTGATTGTCAGGACCCTAAAAGGGGCCTAGTAGGATTACCTAAAATTTTCATAACATATGTGCACCCATGATATGAAAACCGTCTTGCAAGTCAGAGATTGCAAGACTCTAAATAATAAATCACTAAGATTAATGATTTTCAAGTAATTAACTTATTATAACATGACATAATATATATAATTATAAATAACTATGGATATTCGATATCCCACAGTTCCTCAGAATCGCAGAGAATCAGTATCCCCTACCAAATAATAAAACAGGATTACCAACATTATAAAACTGCAGGTAGAATTAAATTATATTAAATTCTAACATGTGAATATTTTCTACAAAGAGTATTTATATATTACCTATAAAAAAAAAAATCTCAACTAATCCTAACACTAATGTACATATCTTCATCTCGCACTCAACACTCAAGACTTATCCCAATTCCATTATATGTAAACCTGCAAAAGAAACTAAGGGGGAATGAGCATAAAACAGCTCAGTGAGTTCGTTCCTCACCACTACCGGTCAAGCAAGTTTTCACACATTATTATCACACATGCAAGCAAGCTATCTACATACATAATGAATGCAGGCGTGATGAATGCAAACAACACATCCATAGGAGTCCGGAACTATGGAAGGTGTAGAATTATGTCGTCCACACTTCGATTATCCCCTGTACTTACCCGCACAGGGCACCTCAGCTTACCCGCAGAGGCTACCTAGGGGCACTACCCCACTAGGCAAAACTCGACTATTACCCTAGCCAAGAAAAGAGTTTCAATCCAAATAGGGGGAGTCCGAACTAGGACTATCCACCCTCCAAGGCCCCTCGGGCACAAACATACGAGTCCTCTCGTAATCAAAAATAACCAAGGCCTTTCCGGCACAATAAAGCGAGTCCTCTCACTATCAAATGGAGAACCCATGCTAGCTTTGCCTTAACGTTAAAAATACTATTTATGGCTCCACAAACCCTTACAGCGATCATGCAAAAATTTGTTTAAGGATAGAAAAGCTTTTGCCAAAAATACTTTTCTTAAGATTTTTGCAAGGCTAGCACTCTCCATTCATACCTTTACCAAGTCATAGACATACGACGAGTAGAACCGGTTATTTGGGTCAGACATTTATATTTATCAATTTAAAAATGTGATCACACAGATGATGGCATACAAGCAGAACAGTTATTCAAACATACAAGCAATAGCAAACAACAAAACATCATACAAATAACACACACAAGCAAGTAGCAGGTCGTTAGAACTCCCTCACCTGGATTATTGCTCATTCTTCAAGCCTTTAGGGTTTCCAAGACTCGATATCGAACGCCTAAATCAAAATGGTAAACCTTATAAGTGTTCTGAGAATTCAGACTCCTTAGTCAACTAAAAGTCTATTGTAGTTTATCTAGTTTCCTCCAATATAACCCGAGTATAGTGTGTATAAGGTTACCATATTCCATGAGATTAATAATAACTATTTTCTTATATTAGTAAGGTATGAGGCTTCCTTTATGTATTTTGTAATTTTTTTTGTTCTGATTTCGATATTTGCGAACTTATAGTCGTTTTTCATCGTTTTCGGACGCACATTCATACGGTAATGTCCGTTTTGGACGTTAAGACCCGTGTTTTATGATATGGGCTAAATTTATTAAAATTTTATCTTATTGAAGTTTAATTACTCTTATTACTTATGTTTATGCCCTAGTTTAGGATTTAATGATTGAATTAGCTATTTGATTCTTACACTTAGGAAATTTTACATTAGTGTTACAAATTCACATACCTGATTAAGTTTAATTCAATCTAAGAGGTGTATTAGGGTTTAAGGAATTTTCGACTTCTAAATACATGTATATACCTATGTTATGTGCTTATGTAATCTTATTATTTTTTTTTTTCTATTATAAACCTATGTTTACATCATCACTTATGTAACCAATTGATGATGTCATGGCTTATGTAATGTTTAGATGATGTCATGACTTATGTAATCCATTTATTACATGTAAATATATATGTCATTAAGTACTTATACATATACATATGTTATATACCTACCTACACTCATAACATACTAATATGTATACTTATGTACTTATACTTTATACATACATATACTTATACATCTACTTAGGTTTATACCGTATTTATACATATATACCTACTCATATACCAATACGGTTGGATACGTATTTTTATACAAAAATTCGTATGCCTAATCTTTTCCTTAAGAAAAGCTTCCTAATTCCATTCTTTTGTGTTCTTAAGTGTGTAATTAGTGTAGTATAAGTATGTATGGTTAGGTTTTGTTTTAATTTAGGTTATGTACATGGAAAATACTCATATACCATGCTTCTCATGCTTTCCTTCTTTTCGGTTTACCTCATGTACACATTCATTAAGCACATATTCATGTTTTCCTTTCTTCTTATTCATGATTCCTAGATTTCTACACTTAAAGATGGAAACTTTGTTTCCTCTTCTTCAAGACAACACTAACACCTAACTACTTATCTAATCTACCTAATTAACTAACTAATTAATAACATAAACCAACATAAAGTAAGTTAAGTACATACCTTTAGATGTGTTGGATTTAAGGAGGCAAAAGTGAAGAAATGAAAGTGAAAGGGAAGGGGAAAGCTCACGGCAATGGAGGGAGCTTTTTGTTTTGTTTCTTTTTCTTTGTTTTGCTTATGGAAGAAGAAGAATGGTGGGGTCTATAAGGGGAGATGTATGGACGGCAATTGAAGAGAAAAGGAGGAGAAAAAAATCAAAAAGAAAGAAAAGAAAAGCCATCATTAAGGAAGAGATATTTTCTTTATCTCTTAAGTGTATGTTGTTGACTTTTCAAGGTGTTGACTTTAGTCAACATATGTTGACTTGGTCAACCCTTTGACTTTGGTCAACATGCATTATCTTAGTCAACATTCCTTAAGTATGTGCAATTTTGTGCACATAATGTAGTAATTAAGGGAAATTAAAAAAAAAATGAAGGAAATGAGAGGAAAGGAGGTATTTAATGAATTGATTAGCAAACATAGTTGATAAGGTCTTACTTTAGGTCTTTATAACTTATATATCTCATTCGATAAACTACTTTGGATAACAAGTGCAAAAAGTACTAATTTGGGTATTAAAGTTCACTACATGTAACGTAATCTTCAACTATAACCCTAACTCTAAATGAGACTATCTTAATCACATACTTAAGGGATAAATATACTCCATGACTCATTATCTTAGTTTCTAATGGATTACTTGAGGATTCTAAATGTTTATACATGATTGAGGGTTATCCTTAATCATTTACTGATGAAATGGCAAATTGTGGAAGATATATTATCATTTAGGGTTTTAGGGTAAATTATGGTGAATTAGTGCTTTTATATCCTTAAAGTTATGGTTTTAGGGTTCTTATTACTTTAAGGCACCATCTCTAATATTTTTACACATTTAGGGTTTCATATATTCTTACGCGATTAAATTTTCGATTGTCATCTTATGGTTTTGATGAAGTTTGAGGTTTTTGGGTCTTCGTATGCGGTTAGGGGTTCAATTGATGATTTAAGGTTTTTCGTATCCACTTTAGCTTTTAGATTGAGATTTTAATCGGTTTTAAATCTTACTGGCTCTTTTGAGTTCGGGAAATCATCTACAGTTTAGATGTTTGTTTCTATACTTAGAAAGCTAAATTCGCGGGGTTTACAGTGATAGTAGTCAACAATGTTGGTTATACGATAAGGGGAGCTAAAAGGATGTCATCTATAATCAATGGCTCTTGCTAACTCACCCCAATAGTCATGGATTACCCAACAAGATGGACTTTAGCCAAGGTTGCCCATCTATATAACCTCACCTTAGCCTCCTAACGTTAAAGGAGTCAGATCTACAAAGTAAGAGCAGGATAACTTCTCACCTGCAAAAAGACATACAAAGGTTAGTACAACAGCAAAACCAGACTTTAGGTTGATCTCATTAAAGATTCTAGCTCCATTCAATTCGTCAAGCATATTATCTAATCTAGGGATAAGGTACCTATACTTAATCATTATCTTATTCACAGCTCCACTATCTACACATATATACTAAGTATCATCCTTCTTTGGCACAAGTAATACAGGTACAGTATAAAGGCTGAGACTTTCTCTCATGTATCCCTTCTCCAACAATTCATTGACTTACCTTTAGAGCTCAACAACTTGCTCGAGATTCATTTGATAAGAAGGCTTGTTTAATAGGGTATCACCAGTTAACAAGTCAATGTAGTGCTCAATTCCTAGGAAAGGAGGCAACCCATCAAGCAACTACTCTAGGAATAGGTCATCATACTCGTCCAATAGTTCTCAAACCTCTTTAGGTAGCACAACTTGCTCCTTTAACTCTAATAGTATCCTAACTAGTAAAAAGGTCGGCACATTGGATTTAATGGCCTCTCCAAGCTCAGATCGACTAAGTACTAATGTCTTCTTAGATCCTCAAGCTAATTTGGCTTGTAACTTACTCACTTGGCTTAGGGTCAATGGATTTAAGGTAATCTTCATCTCATCTTTCTCAAATACATATGTATTCCTTAACCCTTCATGTATGACTTTCCAATCAAATAGCCAAGGTTGACCTAACAACACATGCGATGTGCACATGGGTAGAAGATCACAGAGAATCTTGTTAGAATAACTCTCAATGGAGATCGACAGCAAAACATACTAAGTGACATATAGTGCTCTCTTCTCATTTAGCTAATGTAGCTTGTATGGCCTCAGATGTGACAAAGTTGGTAACTTAAGCTTTCGAATCAAGTCAGCAGATGCTACATTGGTACAACTCCTACTATCCACTACGAGCATGCACACTTACTCATTTACCTTCTAGGTAATGTAAAACAAGTTCTCTTACTACTCCTCTTCCATAGGTGGTCCAATGCTCAAGGCTCACTAAACAACTAAAGTTAGCTTGTCCAAGTCATCAGCATATACATTTTCTTCTATAAGCTCTTCACCATACACCTCAACTTCTTCCTCTAGTTCAAGCTTCCCTTTAGGTTCCTCATCAATAGTATCTACTACAATGGTAAGGACTTCGCCTTTGATTACCATGGTACATCAGTTGGGGCACTAGGTGGCCATGTGACCTAAATCCTAGCTCTTAAAACATTTCATCTAGCTCATCTTCCATCATCATACCTAAACTTTCTCATAAGTCCTCTTTCACACCTCCTGGTTAGCAAGGCAACTCTTCTACTCAAACATGACTTCAGTCCTCCTACTACGTTCAGTATTGTATTGAGCATGGTCACCAATATATGCAAGTCGACTAATTTAAACAAGTTAGCTCAACTGAGGTAAGATCAGGCTATTCTTCCTTTATCTCTCCACCCACTGAGAAACCTTTCTAACCTCATCTAGAGTGACAAAATGTTGTAACTCCACTACATCCCTAATATCTATCGTTAATCTAGTTAAGAATCTAGATATTGTTTGGGTTAAAAGGCTCATTGACCTCGCATTCAATCATAAGTGCTTAAAACTCTTATACATATTCATCAACAGTGCAATTTCCTTACCTTAGTTCTTAAAGCTGAGCAAAAGAATCTTGTAAGCAAGTGTTTAGCATAAATCTGGCCCTAAGGACTCTCTTCATCTCGAGACAAGTACCAACCTCTATATACCTATCTCGTCTTCTCATGGCCAAAAAGTTTCTCCATCATATCGCAACATAACTTGATAATTTTACAACAATAGTTCGAACCTTATCATAGTCTTCGTACTAGTAGTATTCAAAAACTTACTCTACTTTTTCTTCCTAGTCTAAGTAATCATTAGCATTTCCAAAGCCATTGAAGCTCATGACTTGGAGTTTCATATGGTCAATAACTGGTGGTACGCGAGCTCTATCCTTTGCTTCATATATTTATCTTTCTCATCCTCACCTACTTAACCTAAATCTATTCTTCTCCGTACCTGTCCTCCTCTCCTCCTACTCCTCCACCTTAATCTTACCAAGCTAGGAGTTGTCTTCGCACATGTTAGGCATCTTAAGGAACTCCCCCAACTTCAAGAGTAGCTTGGAGAGTAATTTGAATGACCTCACCTGATGCAAACCATGACCAAGAACAAACAAGGTCGTTTGCTGGATGAGTCCAAGCTTGTAAAAAACTCAAAAAAGAAAGTGATGAGGAATGGGCGAAAGGACAAATACAAATGAAGAGTAAGCAATCACAAACAACTTCAGAAGATATGACGCACCAATGGAACTTCTGAGGACTCACGACATAATTCAATATGATGTATGAATCGGTCCGGTGTAAGCCCTAAAGCTAAGCCAAGTGATCATAGGATTGAACTTAGAATATAAGGTTTAGAGCTATCGGATATCGGTTAAAGGATCCGATCAAACCCAAATTATAAACTATTAAGAGAAATATTAGTAAAAATGACCCCGTAAACTTGAATTTAAGAAAATAAGTAATAAAATAGGAGACTATAAAATTTTCAAATTTTAAGCATAATAAATACTAATTACTAAAAAGGCGAAAAGTGTAATCTAATAACTAATAAATTATTAGAGATAAATTATATGTATACTAAAAATTTTAGAATGACCTAAATAATAATTAGGAATGTTCACATGTATCCCATATGTATTTACGTGTAGATAAAAATGCGCGAAATTACCTAAATTGGCCAAAAACTAAGTAAATAATTAAAGAAAATTATAAATTAATTATGGAAAAATCAGAAAAAAATCAGAAGAGGATAGAATGATCCAAATCTAGTCGTGGCAAGTCAGGATCTGCAAAATAAAAATCAACCAATTAGAATTACGCAACACAAAAACCAAAAATCAAGGAAATTAGGCAAAGTCATGTCTAATTAATGCATAATAATTACCAAAATCGTCTATAAATAGAGGAAAAATTTCCAGAACTTATTTGGGCAGTTAGAAATCTGAGAAAAATCGAGAGACTCAAAAATTTAAGAGAAAATCCAGAAAAAAAAAAAGAAAAGAAAATTGTGCAAATTGGGCAAGTGAGCTAAACCCACACCTCACCACCACCTAGGACTGAGCCACCACCACCACCCTAGTCTAGACCTACCGTTTGGGCTGGCCGATAACCTTGGACCGGGTTTGGACGGCTAGAAAGCATCAAACCGAATGAGTCCCTTAATTACCCTGATTTTGTATAATTTCGTAAAATTAGTTATTTTGCCCAAAAAATTATGAAACTTGTTATTCTGAGGTTTTATTATATGTAGATTTAGGAAAAAATAGTGATTAGTTTAATCATATCTGAAAATATAGGGTTCTTAACAAATTGAACAAAACCAAGCATGATTAGAACTAGAAATAAATAGGTTTAGGAGTGTAGTTTGGAGCTCAATTTTTTTTCTATAGGATGCTCATGTGATATAGAACAATGCTATGAAACCATTTTTTTTAAATTAATTTTCAAAATTTTTAAGTTAATTTTTATCCCTAAAATGATGGAAAAATTGGGTAATTTTAGGTTAATTAAGTGATTAAGATACTAATTACTGATTTAGATAGTAATTAGATGTTTAGGGATGCTAAACTCTAATGTGGAAACCTAATCCTAGCCTTTAGAGTATTAAGTATGGTTAATTTAGGAAATTAGGTAATTAATGTAAGAAATTAGTAATATGTGAAATTGAAAATTTATAAATCTAAAAAATTTGGGTTATTTAGATAATATTATAATAGAAATCAGAAAAATAATAAATCTAAAATAACATTCAATTTTAAGTAAATGTATAAAAATATAAGATTTTCTCACATCGGGAATAAATCCGATATCTCAATTAGGGTTAGTGTGTACCAAATAGTTTAGAATACTGAATTAAGACCCAATAGGATATTTGAATACTCGAGCTTAATGTGATTAATGTCACATTAAGATTCGAGCATATTTAAGACTTAGGAATCAAAATTAAAAGCTAATTTAGGATTCGAATCCCAAAATAAAGTACAGAGAATTATTAGTATATAATAGGTATACATGGAAAAATGAGTTAAATTATGACTTAGAATATGAATCCTTAAAGTATAAGTACTAAAAAGACCTATTTGTATTATAGGACACCTAAAGACGAATCGACTTGCGATTAAGGGATCGAGCGATTGAGAAAATTCCAAGTAAGTTGGGTTATTGCTTATTGTAATAGAGTACTAGTTTTATAGTACTCAGAGACTTAGACTTGTATATAGTTGTGATTGTAAGTAGTTTACACATGTGTTTGATGTATATGAATTCGTGCTGAATTTGTAATGTGAGTGATTTTGTGATTGATTGAATTGGTGTGAAATTGTTTGAACACCCTAAATGAAATTTAATCTTATTCGACTCTAAGAACCAAAAATGTCATGCATTGCAACCCGTTAGGGGATCATAGGATTCTCCAACCAAATACCGACCCCTTCGAAATGGAAAGCGCAAGATTGCAAAATGGTCCCTTCTTCATCCTCAGTCGAACTAAGTGACAGGAGAGGAGGTCGCAGCGAGGGTGAAGTCAATGGTTCGAAGGTAGTCATGGAAGGAGCGAGGTCTCTATTGCACAAGCCTGGGTTTGGTTGTGAGCTGCTGCATAACATGGAACTCCTCAACCTGGATTAGAGCAGGCGAAATTTCTCTAATTTCATAACGGACCAGACTACGTTGTGCAATGACACTTGATTATTGCATTACATGAAATTAATTGATTAATAATCTTATTTGTGCTTATATGCATTCATGAGTCTCCAATTCAACTTACTGAGCTGTAGTTGCTCATACCCTTATAGATCCTTTTGCAGGTTCTGATTTCTGAACTCTTCAAGTAATATGCCGCCTTACAATTACCAAGAGGTTAGTCCTTTTGAAGCTGGGGGTGTGAGGATCAATCTACTTAGTAATGATGTGTAGCTAGAGTATCTTTGTAGTTAAGGATGAAAGACTAATAGTTATTATGTAATTTAGTAAATTGTTGTGTTTATGTAAAACTTCTTGGGAAGCTCTATGGACTTACATATAATTATATATGTTTATTAAAAATTTGTAATATTTATCCTAATTGTAGTTTAAATGATAAACGGACTATTTACTTCAAAGCAAGGAATCGTCGACGCCTTGTGTAAATCATGTCTATAGTAGGCACTGTGAGGCCAGTTACTATCATAGATGGTTTACACGGCGGGACTGTTGCTACTCTATGACTTCAGGGCGTAATATCCGATATGGTTATTCACCACCTAGCCTTTCTCAAAGGTTAGGATAAAAGTTGTATCGAGAGTAAGCAAATAGTGTTTATGTAAGGAAGGAAAAACACTCAAGTGTATTAATGATAATATGTCTAATACAGCTACAATTATAAGGGTATTTATACCCATAAGTTAAGGCAACATGCCCAAAAGGAAAACAACAAAAGGGTATTTCCTAAGGAAATAATATACAAGATACAAAAGGGTAAAAATGAATATTCAAGAAAAAAAATCATTGGTGTAATGGATTCTGCACATGATTCTATACACGTGGCAATGCTGTATTGGCAAAGCTGTTAGAAGATGTGAACATAAAAGTATGGGCAGCTTGCTTGTTCGAGCAGGGGTGGCTGAATCAGTTCGAAGTCTCTCTCTTGCCATCTTGACAAGGGTGATGTAAAGTCAGTAATTGGCCAAGCGTAAGTAAGAATAAGGATTAACTGTTCTCTCGGCTTTCCGCTTATCAACACACTATCTGTGAGAAATAGGCGATCACACGACTTGACATGCAGAATATGTCGACAAGGAAATGCTCGGCTTTAATAGGAGTGGGCAAAAATAGGAGAATCCACCATACTAGGCCTTCTAGTCCTCGAGCTCAACTGTGGGTCAAAGGTCTAGTGGCCTAATTCCCATCATTCCCTTCGGGTTGATTTAGATTTGCGATCAATTATGCACAATCTTCAGTCTGCTCTCCATTAAGGTAATTGGGACTAAGGAAAGCAATGTTAAAAGTGTCAAATACCCCATAATCATTGGGCAGCTCTAACCTGTAAGTGTTATTATTGATTTTCTAGATGATCTTGAAGAGTCCTTCAACTCTTGCAAATACTTTAATCCTCCTTTTGCTCGAAAACCGTTCCTTATTAACGTGCAGCCATACCAAGTCTCCTTGCTAGAATTGTTTAGCTATCCTACCCTTAGTCTTCTCTCGCATTCTTTTAACAGCTTGCTCTATTTGCCGAGTGACTTTGTCAAAAATGTGCTAAAGGAATTGTGCTCTAGCCAAGGCGTCAAGGTACTCTTGCATGGGTACAGGTGTAGGGGTAAGATCGAAGGGCAACACGGGATTGAAACCATAGACCACTTCAAAGGGTGTTTGCTTAGTGGTGTCATATACTGTCCGGTTATAAGCAAACTCAACCACTGGTAAGCAAACATCCCAATCACCCAAGTTCTTGCCCACTACAGCTCATAGCAGTGATCCTAAAGTGCGATTAACCACTTCTATTTAGTTGTCAGTTTGAGGGTGGTGTACCTAGGAGCTTAATTATCACTAGGACTTACCGTGGCAAATCTAATTGAAATGGGTCCTTCGAAATATCGAAGAAAACCAGAGGGAAATGGTCTATAATGGAATAAGAGTAGCTGACGTAAAGTAGTTCGAAGGATATGACTCACCAACGAACACGATATGACTCACCAACGAACACAATACGACTTAATACCTCACTTGATATAACACACAAGTTGATGTTAAGGTCCACCCGCCACTAATCATGAGCTACTCAGTAAGATTAGATAAGAGTGTATGAAAAATAAACTTAGAGAGGGTTATCTCACAAGAACAAAATATTCAGTCTTAAAAATGTAAGTTATCTGCAACTTACAAGAGAAAAGGACTATTTATAGTAAGTCCCTAAGGCAACTTTACAAATAAGGAAATTACAAGAAAGTATATTCAAAAGGGGGATTCCTAGTACATACGAAAAAGAGTGAAAAGGACAAAAAGACCAAAAATAGAAAAGTAGTTAAATGTTAAACGAAGTAAATAGCTTGTAGTGCAACATTGGTTCCGCATAATATTCTCTAAGCACAACAGTCAGGAAGGATCAAAATGTTGCAGCACTAAAGGGGATAGGACGAAAGAGATGGAGGTATGCCGAGAGAAAACTACTCGATCATTTAAACGAATCTCTTCTCACTCGGTAAGAGCTTCTCAGCAGCTGTTGGTCGGTTAACTCGGCATAGGGTCTTCGGCAAGAGAATGGTCGGCATCATCATTACCAAGTGTATAAATCAATATAGGACAATTTGAGGAGCTCAAGAAGTTCAACTACATTCCTTCGGTGTAAACTTTCTCATCATCAGTAGGTTACCGAGAGAGAATTCGGTAGGTGAGGGATTGGAGTCCTTGGAGCCATGCACGAGTAATGAGACCGTTGGTCAGCAATTCATCAATTCCCCGAGGTTGTTGAAGATTTACCCTCAAATCTTGGTCTTCGTCATCTTCAAGCACATATGGAGTTAAGTCGACGATGTTGAATGTAGTAGATACACCGAAACCTTCGGGGTAGCTCAATCTCGTAGGCATTATCATTAATGTGCCTCAGGATCCTGTAGGGTCCATCTGCTTTAGGAGATAGTTTGTTTATCCTCTTGCTAGGGAAGTGTTCCTTGCTAAGATGGATCCAGACAAAGTCCTTAGAGGCATAAACAATTCATTTCGCTCAGCAACTTCCCATTTCCTTTTGTCGGGCCACAGTTTTGGCTAATTGTTCGACAATTCTTTGATGTAACCTATGAAATTCCCCGATACACTGTAAGCCAGATTGACTCTCCCCTTATGTAGAAAAACTGTTAACTAAGTTTAAGGATAGGTTCAGGTTAAGTCCATAAACAACCTCAAATGGTGATGCTCCAATGAAGCTGTAAGTTAAGCAATTGTAGGCAAATTCAATTATGGGTAAGCATAAATCCCAATCGTGAGAGTTCTTTCCAACAGTGGCATACAAGAGATTACCAACAGCTCTATTAACTACTTCATTTAGGCTCTCTGTCTAAGGGTGGCAAGAGGTACTAAACAAGAGCTTAGTGCTGAGTTTCCTCCATAAGGTCTTCCAAAAGAAGCTCGTGAATTTAAAATCACAGTCGAATACAATACTCCTTGGCACTCCATGTAGCTACACAATTTGCTACAAAAAGAGGTTAGCGATGAATAAAGCATCATTAGTTCTATGGTAGGGAATGAAGTGGCCCATCTTATTAATCCGATCGACTACCACCATGATCAAATCATGTCTTTTCAGTATGTGGGGAAGGCCGAGCATGAAATCCATGCTTAGATTGGTCTACGGCTACTCGACAATTGGTAAGGGCATATATTCTCCATAGGGCTCTCTCCTCCCTTTTGCATACTTACACACCTTGCACCTCTCAAGTATTCGGTGCATATCCTTCATCATCCCAAGCTAGTAAAAGTTCTCCTTTAATATCTCAATCGTCCTCTTTTCACCAAAATGGCCAACAAGACCCCTAACATAAGCTTTTTGAACCAATAACTCTCTTATAGAACCACTCAGCAAGCAAATCTGCTTGCCCTTACTCAAGTAGAATCCATCCACAACTCCTCTATTACTGTACTTGGCTACTAAAGGCCCAAAATGTAGGTCATGTTCATATCAATCAAATAAAGTGCTAAATCTAAGCACTTTAGCTTACAACGTCACGATGAGGGTATGATGGCAAGAAAGTGCATCAACTACTATATTAGTACTTCCCTTCTTATACTTAATGACATAGCAAAAGGTCTCTAAGAACTTGACCCACTTAGCGTGACGCCGAAAATGCTTCTACTACTCATGAAGATACTTGAGAGATTCGTAATCTGAATAGATAATGAATTCTCTCGACAATAGATAATGTTACCAATTCTAGAGTGTACGGACAAGGGTATCGAACTCCTTGTCATAGGTTGAGTAATTCAGGGTAGTACCTCAAAGTTTTTCGCTGAAGTAAGCAATAGGTTGACGCTCCTGCATAAGTACAGCACCAATGCCGACACCAGACGCATCATATTCAACCTCAAAAAAGTTCTTAAAGTCTAATAGGGGAAGTACTAGGGCAGACATCAACTTACACTTCACATCTGCAAAACTCCCTTGAGCCTTTTCTGTCCATTTAAACTCAACGTTCTTCTTGGTCAATTCAATCAATGATGCAGTTATGGAGCTGAAGTTTCAAATAAATCTTTGATAGAACAAACTAGGCCATGAAAGCTCCTGACCTCAGTAGCACTAGTCAACATAGGCCACTCATTAATAGCTCTAACCTTTTCCTCATCAACTCGAACTCTACTCCCTAAAACGACATATCTAAGAAATACAACCTCGCTTTGACAGAACATGCATTTCTTCTGGTTACCGAATAATTCTCGATGTAGAGTATGTTAAACACCAATCTCAAATGTTCGACATGAATGACAAGGTCGACATTGCAGACCAGAATATCGTTAAAATAAATCACAATGCATTTGCCTATTAAGGTTTCGAGCAGTTGATTCATGAGCTGCATGAATGTATTCGGCGCGTTAGTTAAACCAAACGGCATAACCATCCACTCAAATAGACCATCTCGAGTCCTAAAGGCTATTTTCCATTCATCTCCTAATCTCATTCGTGTTTGATGATAGCCACCCTTTAGATCTATCTTCGAAAAGATGCATCCACCATGCAACTCATTGAGCATGTCATCCAACCGCAAGATCGAGTATCAGTACTTAATAGTAATCTTGTTGATGGTACGGCCATGATTATTAAAATTGCGAGTCAAAAATGCATTTCTACGAACTTATGATTTTATGATATTTTTCTTAATTAAAATAGATGTAAAATCATTTATGTGCAGACTTTTAGTGAAGTTATGAACTTTCATATACGATTCTACAAGTTTACGATTTTACTAATTTTATACAATTTTATACGATTCTATCGATTTTATATATTCAAATGAATAATAGAATCGTGATTTTGATAACCATGGGCACAGCTGTCAATGCACATCCTCTATGATCTATCTTTCTTTAGTACTAGCATGGTTGGAATGACACATGTGCTCATGCTCTCACAGACATATCCACAATATACCAACTCATCAACTTGCTTTTTAAGCTTGGCTGCCTATTCAGGATTGAGTTTACAAGTGGGTCAATTCGATAGGGCTGCTCCAAGTTGAAGATTGATGCAATGCTCAATTCCTCTCAAAGGGGGTAATCTTTCGACATCTCGGCAAGGAAGAGGTCAGCAAATTCCTGAAGTAGTTGTAGCACTTCGGCAGGTAAGTTCTCGGCCTCTCAAACCTTTAGGAGTCTCTTGACCAAGAGGAGTATATAATCCTCAAGCTTGACCTCTCGTGAAAACTAAGCTTGAGAAATCACCAAGGACTTCCGCTATAGAGATCTAGCAACCTTTTCCTAAGCTTCTTATACTTCCTTAGGACTCATCGGTGTCAAAATAACTTTCTTCCTATCCTTTTGAAACATATAAGTGTTTCTATACCCATCATGTAACACTTTCAAGTCAAATAGCCATGATCGACCAAGTAATATGTGAGATACACACCTGGGAAGGACATCACACAACACCTCGTCCTTATACCTATCACCAATAGTAATTAGCACTCTGACTTGCTCGGAAACATGTAATCCTCCTTTCTCGTTCAACCAATGAATCTTATATGGCTTGGGGTGTGGAAGAGTTGGCAATTTCATAACCTTAACTACCCCTTGTGTAATGATATTAGTATAGCTTCCTCCATTAATGATCACAGCGCATAGCTTGCCATTCATCTAGCAATTCGTATAAAAGAGATTCTCTCTTTGCTCATTCTCATTAGCCACAAAAGTATTGAGAGATTACCGAACAACAAAGCAATACTTGGCTCTACCCTCAAGGGGTATCTCGACCTCCTAATCTTCCTCAAATTCTTCTAACATCTTATCGGTTGCCACTTCTTCCTCTCCTTCACTCGCACTTTCTACTTCAAACTAGGGCTTATCTCCCTTTATGGTCATAACTTGGTGGTTCAGACATTAACTAGCCACGTATCCATAGCCAAGACAGTTAAAACATTTGATTTCTCGGGTTTTCCATCCTGAACTCTGACCTTGGTCTCTTCGGATCTCAAGTTCCTCGGTATTGCCCCTAACCTTGGCCTTCGTCTGGTTGGCTTAGCATATGACCTCAGCGTTCTACCTCGAAACTGTTTAATGCCCTATTTGACACCTTATCATTCCTTGGTCTACTCGATAGGCCATTCCTATTTGGCATCAGTGTTCTATGACTCGGCGTTCGGCTAGCCTAGTTCTGCCATTGCCCTTCAACTCTCTAGGCTACACGGATGGTTTCATCCAAAGTTATGAGACTTTGTAGTTCCACGATGTGACCAATCTCAGCTCAGAGTCCTAAGATGAACCGTGTTATAGTTCAAGCCTCAGGCTGGTCAACATCACATCATATCATGAGCAACTAAAACTCTCGAACATAGTCGTCTATAAGTCTGATAGCTTACCTCAATTCTTGGAGTCATCGAAAAGTGTCTTATTTGTAGTTTTCGAGAACGAACCTACTTTTTCAGAACTCTCTTCAACTCGTTCCATGCTCGAACTTCACGTTGAGCCTTTAGGCAAACATTCTGCAATTGCTTCTACCACATTGCCACATACCTAGAAAATTCTAACACGGCCACTGTAATGCGGACAACATCTTCATAATTGTAAAAGTCGAATATCTTTTCGATCTTCTCTTCCCAGTCGAGGTAGTCATCAGCACTACCAGACTCATTGAAGCTCAGAATCTGTACCTTAAGATGCACGATACTTCTTGGCACTCTAAACTCATGCTCATCAATCCCATCATACTAGTCTTCTTCTTCTTCTTTGTACTCTTCCACTTTATCCAACTCTAACCTTCTTCTCGCGACTCTGTTGACACATCGCGGTGGCGCTTGGTTCATAGGAAAGGCTTCCGGAGCTTGCGCGTTCACCTGCCTCCTCGGCCTATCTCTTGTTTCTCAACCCTACTTAGCAACTCTTTCGCATGGTCCAGCCTCTAAGACCCTATTTATTGAGATAGCTAAGTTGGCCACAATAGAAGCAAGATCTTGTATCTGCTCATCGGTAGTATGTGGTGTTTGTTGGTTAACTCGACCACCACCACGAGCATCACTCTCGACATCATGAAACTCTCCTTATACACTAAGGTTTGACATTCTCAATACGAAGCTTCAATAAGGACACTTCACTCAAATGCTTTCTATACACACAAATATCTCGAACAACAAACTGACACTACCAGCTCTTAATCTCGATCTTAACCTCAAGCTCTAATACCAGGAATATATAGTGCACCTAATAGCTTAGTTATCACTAACACTTACCGTGGCAAATCTAACTGAAATGGGTCCTCCGAAATATCGAAGAAAACTAGAGGAAAATAGTCTACAATGGAACAAGAGTAGCTGGTATGAAGCTACTCGGAGGATGTAAGTTACCAACAAACACAACACCACTTGATATGACATACAAGTTGATGTCAAGGTCCACTCGCTACTAATCATGAGCTACTCAACAAGATTAGATAAGAGTATATGAAAAATGGAGTTAGAGAGAGTTATCTCATAAGAACAAAATATTCAGTCTTAAAAATGTAAGTTATCTACAACTTACAAGAGAAAAAAACTATTTATAGTAAGTCTCTCAGGTAGCTTTATAAATAAAGAAATTACAAGAAAGTATATAGAAAAGGAGGATTCTTAGTACATACAAAAAATGGTGAAAAGGACAAAAAGACCAAAAATGGAAAAGTAGTTAAATGTTAGACGAAGTGGACAACTTGTAGTGCAACATTGGTTCCATGTAATATTCTCTAAGCACAGCAGTCAGGAAGGATCAAAATGTTGCGGCACTAAAGGGGTAAGGACAAGAGAGATAGAGGTATGCCAAAAGAAAAATACTCGTTCATTTAAGTGAATCTTTCGTGACTCGATAAGAGCTTCTTAGTAGCTGTTGGTTGGTTAACTTGACATAGGGTCCTCGGCAAGGGAATGGTCGACATCATCACTATTGATTGTACAGATCAACATATGATAATTCGAGGAGCTCAAGGAGTTTAGCCACATTCCTTTAGCGAAAAATTTCTCATCATCAGTAGGTTGCCGAGAGAGAATGAGCCAGGTAAGTGATTGGAGTCCTCGGAGCTGTGTGCAAGTAATGGGACCATTGGTCAGCAGTTCAATAGAAGGTGACAGGAAGTACTGAATAGTAGTTTGGTCCCCATCCAACGCAACAAGGTCCCCTAAGAATGACTCAAGAACTTTGGGTCTCTATCAGGGACTACACTCCTTGGCACACCATGTTATCGTATAATCTCCTACAAGAAAAGAGCAGCAATAGCCAAAGCATCGTTAGTTTTAGAGTAAGGCACAAAGTGTGCCTTCTTACTAAATCGATCTATGATAACTATTACAGAATCTTTGCCTCAAGCAGTTCGTAGTAATCCAAGAACAAAGTACATGCTTAATTCGGTTCATGGTTTCGTCAGAACAGGTAATAGCATTGCTTTCCCCTTTATGGCTTGGCACTTCGCCTTCTTGCATACGACACAACTTTTCACAACTCTGTGCACATCTCTCCTCATTCTCGACCAAAAGAATCGATCATTTAATAGTTCACAGGTTCTTCTTTCTCCAAAATGTTTGAAGAGTCCTCTACTATGGGCTTCCTTGATTAGCAACTCCCTTAAGGAACAAGTTGGTATGCATAATTTTCCACCATAGAATAAGTAGTCATCCTCTACATGATAGTCGTCAACCGTTCTTCCATTGACGCATCATGTAATTATGGGTCCAAAGTATGGATCCTCAAAATACTATTCTATGATGCTTGCAAACCCATATAGTCTGGTCTACAGTTCTTTCATAAGTGCATATCTTCTTGAAAGAGCATCTACAACTACATTACTCTTTATATTACAAAATTGAATCCCTTAAGGAATTCTACCCATCTCGCCTGCCACTTAGACAACTTCGTCTAGCTTCGAAGATACCTCAAAGACTCATGGTAAGTGAAGATGACAAATTCTCTTAGTAATAGGTAATGTTGCCATACTTGCAATGCTCGGATCAGTGCCAAGAGTTCTTTGTCATACACAAAGTAATTTAACTAAGGTCCTCTAAGCTGCTTACTGTGGAAGGCAATTGGTCAGCCTTCCTACATTAAGACAGTGCCTATTCCAATGCCTAATACGTTACATTCTAGCCCAAATATTTTCTCGAAGTCAGGTATTGCTAACATCGAGGTGAAGGTCAATCTTTCTTTAATCTCGGAAAAGCTCCTCTTCTCCCTTTCTCCCCATCGAAAGTCAATGTTTTTCTTCGCTAGTTCAATAAGTAGTATAGCAAGGGTGCTGAAATTCTTGATGAACCACCTATATAATGAAGCCAGTCCATGGTAACTCCTCACGTCAACGCAAATAATAGGATTCAACTATCCAATAACTGCTTGAATCTTCTCATCATCCACTCGTAAGCCTCCTTCACTGACTACATAGCCTAAGAATACCACTTCCTCCTAGTAAAAGCAATACTTCTTGAGATTGGCGAATAATCTCTTGATAGGGAGGATATCTAGAATGGCTTAAAGATGTTTACAGTGACTCAACATGTTAGCACTGTAGATCAGGATGTCATCAAAGTATACTACAATACAGTTCCTGATCAAATGTCTGAACACATGATTCATTAGTCTCATTAAAGTGCTCAGGGCATTCGATAAGCCAAAAGGCATGACCATCCATTCATATAATCCATGTCAAGTCTTGAACGTCGTTTTCCACTCATCTCCTAGCCTCATGCAGATTTGATGATGGCTAGACTTAAGATCAATCATACTAAAAATCTTGGCTCCATTCAGCTCATCCAGGATGTCCTCCAATCTTAGGATAGGGTACCTATACTTGATAGTGATCTCGTTCATGGCTTGGCTATCAACACACATTCGTTAGGTTCTATCCTTTTTTGACACTAGAAGTGCCGACACAGTGCAAGGGCTAAGACTTTCCTTAACATAACCTTTCCCTAATAGTTGATTGACTTGTTGTTAGAGTTTAGAAGCCTGTTCAAGACTCATTCGATAGGCAAGCTTATTTGACAAGGAGGCATTGGATATCAAGTCAATGCTGTGTTCTATGCCTCGTAGTGAGGGCAACCCTTTGGGTAATTCTTCTGGGAATAGATTAGCATATTCATCCAGTAGTGCTCTTACTTCCTAGGGTAGTTCACCTAGTTCTCTCATCTCCAATAGGCACCTGACCAACATTAGGGTCGGCTCATCAGCATTGATGGCTTCTCAAAGTTTGGCTCTACTCATCACCAGGGCCTTCTTCGATTCGTGAGCAAGTTTAGCCTCCAATTTGTTAACTTCTCTCAGTGGCATCGAGTTCAGTGTAATCTTTCGACCATCCTTCTCGAACATATATGTGTTCTTGTACCGGTCATGGATAACATTCCTATTAAACAACAATATCGGCTAAGCAACACATATGAAGCACACATGGGCAACACGTCACATAGAATCTTGTCGGAGTAATGTCCGATGGTAATCGGCAATAGTACTTACCAAGTGACATATAGTGTTCCTTTCTTACTTAGCCAATGGAGTTTATATGGCCTCGGGTGTACAATAGTTGGTAGTTTCAACCTTGTGACCAAATCGATCGATGCCACATTGGTATAACTCCCACTATCGACTATTAGTGCACTTACCTGATTATTCACTCTACGGGTGGTATGAAACAAATTCTCCCTCCACTCCTCTTCTCGTGAGGGTTCAATGTTCATTGCGTATGAATAACCAAGGCCAACTGGTCTAAGTCCTTGGTGAACACATCCTCATCAATCAATTCTTTCTCGATAAGGATCCTCTCCTCTTCGAGTTCCTCATCTATATTATCTACCTCTAGCTTCAAGATGTCTCCTTTGATGACCATTGTCCATTTGTTCAGGCATTGAGTAACCATGTGTCTGAACCCTTGACACTTGAAGCACTTGATCTAGCTCGTCTTCTTGCCTGATCCTTACCCCTTCTCATAAGTTCAAGTTGGCACTTCAACGTTAGATTGGTCTTTTTGATCAACTCAGACATCTATCTTTCGACTCAGCTCAATACTTGATTGTACTTAATGACTCGCCTATCCTAGTTGGCTTGTCGACATCTTAACTGGTACTCAACTCCTTCTTTACCTCTCTACTCACTGGGCTATTCTAATGGCCTCATCCATTGTTGTGAATCGCTGGAGTTCTACAATGTCCTGAATATCACCTCTTAATCCTACGATGAACCTAGAGATTGTTCATGTTAGGGGCTCCTCCACTTCACATCAAATCATGAGCATTTAGAATTCCTAAACATACTTGTCAACTGTTTTGCCTCCTTGTTTCAGCTTCTAAAGCCGAGCGAAAGTATCCTATAGGTAAGTTTCTAACACAAATCTATTTCTCAATATTCTCTTCATCTTAGGCCATGTATTAATCTCTCGATATCCTTCTTGTCTCCTCATAGCCTAGAAATTCTTCCACCACATGGCAGCATAACCGAAGAACTCAATAGAAGTAGTTCTTACTTTCTTGTAATCTTTGTACTAATAATAATCAAAGACATGCTCCACCTTATCTTCCCACTCCACATATTCATCAGTATTTCTAAATCCATTGAAGCTCAAAATCCAAAGCTTCACATGGTCAGATGCTCTAGGGACTCATATGTGCTCTTCTTCAAAATACTCTCCTTCTTCTTCATCTCCCATATCTGCCAAATCAATCATTCTCCTCACTCGTCGAGTTAGGTTCTAACCTCTAATAGGTTGAGCAATGTGTATGGTGTTTTGTACAGCCTCAATAGGTCGGCAAGCCAAGAGGTTAACCAACTCATCAAGTCTCTCATCAGTGCTTCTTGAGGTTCCTTAAGGCTATCATCCATGGTAGACAACTCCACCATTGTCATCTCCCATACCAACATTCACACTTGGGTCTATCATTTTCTTCACAAATTCAAAGCTCAAATAAACACTTTAAGAAATTAACAGCTAGTAAATACAGCAGCTAAGATGAACACAGTAACTTGCTATGTTTCACATACGCAGAACAAAGTATAACAGAACTTCAAAAAGAACCAACTTCAATTTGTATGAAACCTCCTCTTTAATACCAAGATCATACAAATCGTGACCAAGAACAAATAAGGCCGTTTACTGGATGGGTCGAAGCTTGCAAAAAGCTTAAAAAAGGAAGTGATGAGGAATGTGCGAAAGGACAAATACGAATGAAGAGTAAGCAAAAACCCACAAACAACTCCAATAGACATGAGACATTAATGGAAGTTCCAAGGACTCATAGCACAATTCGATATGACCCACAAATCGATCTAGTGAGGTTACTTGCCACCTAGCCTTACTCAAGGGTTAGGATAAGAGTGATGTCAAGAGTAAATAGGTAGTGTTTATGCAAGGAAGGAAAAACACTCAAGTGTATTAATGATAATCTATCTAATAGAGCTACAATTATAAGGGTATTTATACCCATAAGTTAGGGTAACATGCCTAAAAGGAAAACAATAAAAAGAATATTTCCTAAGGAAATAATATACAAGATATAAAAAGGTAAAAATGAATATTCAAGAAAAACAATCATTGGTATAACAATTCTACATATGATTCTATACACGTAACGATGCTGTATTGGGAAGGCTATTGGAAGATGCGGACAAAAAAGTACAGGCGGCTTGCTTGTCCGAGCAGGAATGGCTGAGTTAATCCAGAGTTTCTCTCTCATCATCTCAACAAGGATAGTGCTAAGTAAGTAATTAGCCAAGCATGACTAAGAATGAAGATTAGTTGTTCTCTTGACCTTCCGCTTCTCAGCACACTATCCGAAAGAAATAGACAATCACATGGCTCGACATGCAGAACGCGTCAGCAAAGAAATACTCAGCCTCAGTAGGAGTTAGTTGGAACAGAAGAATCTACCGTGACAAGCCTTCTAATCCTTGAGCTCAACTGCGAGTCAAAGGTCTCATAGCTTGATTCTCATCATCACCAGGTCGTAAAGCCAATGCATATACAGCTTGGGTTAAATAAGCTATCAAGCTAGCCATTTTGTCGAATCACTCATAAGAGCTTCTAAGGGTGTTTTATCAACCATGGTGAATAGCACTACTATTATCATCTCCAATACCAACATTAACACTTGAATCAGTCATTCTTCACCCAATCCCTTGTTGTCAACAATAAGTAATACTCATATTAGCTAGAAACGATACACAATCACTTCCAATCTATCAACCCACTAAATACACCATAACTAAGCCCACAATTCAACTAAGCCTTACTATGGAAATCCAACACCATTGCTAACTTCATCAAACCTAACATAGAAATATTCAGCTACTACTTGCTCTATTTTCTATGACTTGACCCAAAGTATGGTAGAGTATTATGCAACAAGCACAACAATAAAGCAAAACCACCACTTCTACTACTTACTCAGACACTAATAGTTAACTCACATACAACCTCAACAGCTACTTCACTGCTCAACACACTCAAATGTAAATTGCAACTACCAAAGCAAAATAATAGCCCAATGAAACAATAATTTACCTAACAAGAAGCTCCACTATGATACCAAGATAATACATCATGGTAAGGATAGACAAGGAAAGTCATATCTAAGGAGTGGTTCTAAGCTCACAAAAAGCTTAAAATGAAGGATGGAAAGCATAAAAAACAAGAAAAACCCATGATCAACTCTAAGGATACGACGCACCAAGAAACCATTGAGGACTCTCAAACCAGCTCGATATGACGCTTAAGTAGTTTAAAGAGAGTTCTCGCCTTCTAACCTTACTTAAGAGTTAAGATAAGAGCAAGAAATTAAGTAAGCAAGCAAGAAATTAAGTAAGCAAGCAAGAAAGCAAGTAAGCAAGCAAGTAAGCAAGAAATGCTCATGAAGAGAAAACTAAGTATAATCAATAATGTCAATGTGATGATAATATTGCAGCTATAAAATACAAGGATATATATACCCGTAAATCTAAGGTAGCCTACTAAAATATAGAAAAAACAAAAAGGGTAATGTCCAAAATGAGTAAAGTATAAGGAATGTAAAAGGGTATAAAAAAGAAATTAGGAAAACATATGATTCGTGCAACAGATTCCACTTCACGAAAGGCTTGAACACGTAGCCAATAGCTATGGGTAAGCGTTTGTAAGAAACGAACAAAGGAGTATAGTCAAGCTAGTTGATGCTAAGTTATACTATAGATTCTTCCAAGGTAAATTCAGCTCGAATGTATTCTAAGCAGCTCGAAACAATGTTGGACAAACAGGTGGGTAAGTGAGCAAAGGCATCAACAAAGCGATCCTCAGGTCGACATTTAGAGGTAATTAACAAGCTCGAGAGAACTTAGCTTAGAAGTGGCAACAAATAGGTGAATAGATGCAGCATAGATTCTTCATACGTAGGTTAGGAAAGGAGAATGCACCTGACTAAGCTCTTAAGCTCTTATTCTCAGGCTCAAGTCAAGGGTCTTGTAGCTTAATTCATATCAATGACCCTCTCTTCAGTAGCAGGTACATTTAGCTCCATGCCTTTTGGGCACCCAATAAAGTTCTTTCAGCAATAATTTATGTACCTCACTAAGAGGATACTACAATGACTATTAGGAGAGGAGCCAATGCCAAGAGTCATATACAAGTTTGCTACCTCTAACCAATGTCACGCCACGAATAGAAAGAATCATAACAGTCCCATCGTGTAAACTAATCTATGATAAAAACTAACCTTATAGTTGCTACTGCAGATATAGTCCACATAAGGCGTACACAATTTAACCAACTTAAAGCATTCGTTATGAAACCTATGAATAATCAAACCTGTGGTTTAGATTTACAAAATACCTATTCTATATAACATATTGTCTCATAACACAACAGTACTTACATAAACATCTCACATCCAAAGTTATAATGTACAATTAGAGTTTATCAAAAACCACAGGTTTTGCAGACTATTTCCAATAAGTTAGGAAACTAGTGGGCATCCTAAGGAATTTCCAATTAGTTTCCTCAAAGGTCAAAAGAAAAGTTNTTGATCAACTCAGACATCTATCTTTCGACTCAGCTCAATACTTGATTGTACTTAATGACTCGCCTATCCTAGTTGGCTTGTCGACATCTTAACTGGTACTCAACTCCTTCTTTACCTCTCTACTCACTGGGCTATTCTAATGGCCTCATCCATTGTTGTGAATCGCTGGAGTTCTACAATGTCCTGAATATCACCTCTTAATCCTACGATGAACCTAGAGATTGTTCATGTTAGGGGCTCCTCCACTTCACATCAAATCATGAGCATTTAGAATTCCTAAACATACTTGTCAACTGTTTTGCCTCCTTGTTTCAGCTTCTAAAGCCGAGCGAAAGTATCCTATAGGTAAGTTTCTAACACAAATCTATTTCTCAATATTCTCTTCATCTTAGGCCATGTATTAATCTCTCGATATCCTTCTTGTCTCCTCATAGCCTAGAAATTCTTCCACCACATGGCAGCATAACCGAAGAACTCAATAGAAGTAGTTCTTACTTTCTTGTAATCTTTGTACTAATAATAATCAAAGACATGCTCCACCTTATCTTCCCACTCCACATATTCATCAGTATTTCTAAATCCATTGAAGCTCAAAATCCAAAGCTTCACATGGTCAGATGCTCTAGGGACTCATATGTGCTCTTCTTCAAAATACTCTCCTTCTTCTTCATCTCCCATATCTGCCAAATCAATCATTCTCCTCACTCGTCGAGTTAGGTTCTAACCTCTAATAGGTTGAGCAATGTGTATGGTGTTTTGTACAGCCTCAATAGGTCGGCAAGCCAAGAGGTTAACCAACTCATCAAGTCTCTCATCAGTGCTTCTTGAGGTTCCTTAAGGCTATCATCCATGGTAGACAACTCCACCATTGTCATCTCCCATACCAACATTCACACTTGGGTCTATCATTTTCTTCACAAATTCAAAGCTCAAATAAACACTTTAAGAAATTAACAGCTAGTAAATACAGCAGCTAAGATGAACACAGTAACTTGCTATGTTTCACATACGCAGAACAAAGTATAACAGAACTTCAAAAAGAACCAACTTCAATTTGTATGAAACCTCCTCTTTAATACCAAGATCATACAAATCGTGACCAAGAACAAATAAGGCCGTTTACTGGATGGGTCGAAGCTTGCAAAAAGCTTAAAAAAGGAAGTGATGAGGAATGTGCGAAAGGACAAATACGAATGAAGAGTAAGCAAAAACCCACAAACAACTCCAATAGACATGAGACATTAATGGAAGTTCCAAGGACTCATAGCACAATTCGATATGACCCACAAATCGATCTAGTGAGGTTACTTGCCACCTAGCCTTACTCAAGGGTTAGGATAAGAGTGATGTCAAGAGTAAATAGGTAGTGTTTATGCAAGGAAGGAAAAACACTCAAGTGTATTAATGATAATCTATCTAATAGAGCTACAATTATAAGGGTATTTATACCCATAAGTTAGGGTAACATGCCTAAAAGGAAAACAATAAAAAGAATATTTCCTAAGGAAATAATATACAAGATATAAAAAGGTAAAAATGAATATTCAAGAAAAACAATCATTGGTATAACAATTCTACATATGATTCTATACACGTAACGATGCTGTATTGGGAAGGCTATTGGAAGATGCGGACAAAAAAGTACAGGCGGCTTGCTTGTCCGAGCAGGAATGGCTGAGTTAATCCAGAGTTTCTCTCTCATCATCTCAACAAGGATAGTGCTAAGTAAGTAATTAGCCAAGCATGACTAAGAATGAAGATTAGTTGTTCTCTTGACCTTCCGCTTCTCAGCACACTATCCGAAAGAAATAGACAATCACATGGCTCGACATGCAGAACGCGTCAGCAAAGAAATACTCAGCCTCAGTAGGAGTTAGTTGGAACAGAAGAATCTACCGTGACAAGCCTTCTAATCCTTGAGCTCAACTGCGAGTCAAAGGTCTCATAGCTTGATTCTCATCATCACCAGGTCGTAAAGCCAATGCATATACAGCTTGGGTTAAATAAGCTATCAAGCTAGCCATTTTGTCGAATCACTCATAAGAGCTTCTAAGGGTGTTTTATCAACCATGGTGAATAGCACTACTATTATCATCTCCAATACCAACATTAACACTTGAATCAGTCATTCTTCACCCAATCCCTTGTTGTCAACAATAAGTAATACTCATATTAGCTAGAAACGATACACAATCACTTCCAATCTATCAACCCACTAAATACACCATAACTAAGCCCACAATTCAACTAAGCCTTACTATGGAAATCCAACACCATTGCTAACTTCATCAAACCTAACATAGAAATATTCAGCTACTACTTGCTCTATTTTCTATGACTTGACCCAAAGTATGGTAGAGTATTATGCAACAAGCACAACAATAAAGCAAAACCACCACTTCTACTACTTACTCAGACACTAATAGTTAACTCACATACAACCTCAACAGCTACTTCACTGCTCAACACACTCAAATGTAAATTGCAACTACCAAAGCAAAATAATAGCCCAATGAAACAATAATTTACCTAACAAGAAGCTCCACTATGATACCAAGATAATACATCATGGTAAGGATAGACAAGGAAAGTCATATCTAAGGAGTGGTTCTAAGCTCACAAAAAGCTTAAAATGAAGGATGGAAAGCATAAAAAACAAGAAAAACCCATGATCAACTCTAAGGATACGACGCACCAAGAAACCATTGAGGACTCTCAAACCAGCTCGATATGACGCTTAAGTAGTTTAAAGAGAGTTCTCGCCTTCTAACCTTACTTAAGAGTTAAGATAAGAGCAAGAAATTAAGTAAGCAAGCAAGAAATTAAGTAAGCAAGCAAGAAAGCAAGTAAGCAAGCAAGTAAGCAAGAAATGCTCATGAAGAGAAAACTAAGTATAATCAATAATGTCAATGTGATGATAATATTGCAGCTATAAAATACAAGGATATATATACCCGTAAATCTAAGGTAGCCTACTAAAATATAGAAAAAACAAAAAGGGTAATGTCCAAAATGAGTAAAGTATAAGGAATGTAAAAGGGTATAAAAAAGAAATTAGGAAAACATATGATTCGTGCAACAGATTCCACTTCACGAAAGGCTTGAACACGTAGCCAATAGCTATGGGTAAGCGTTTGTAAGAAACGAACAAAGGAGTATAGTCAAGCTAGTTGATGCTAAGTTATACTATAGATTCTTCCAAGGTAAATTCAGCTCGAATGTATTCTAAGCAGCTCGAAACAATGTTGGACAAACAGGTGGGTAAGTGAGCAAAGGCATCAACAAAGCGATCCTCAGGTCGACATTTAGAGGTAATTAACAAGCTCGAGAGAACTTAGCTTAGAAGTGGCAACAAATAGGTGAATAGATGCAGCATAGATTCTTCATACGTAGGTTAGGAAAGGAGAATGCACCTGACTAAGCTCTTAAGCTCTTATTCTCAGGCTCAAGTCAAGGGTCTTGTAGCTTAATTCATATCAATGACCCTCTCTTCAGTAGCAGGTACATTTAGCTCCATGCCTTTTGGGCACCCAATAAAGTTCTTTCAGCAATAATTTATGTACCTCACTAAGAGGATACTACAATGACTATTAGGAGAGGAGCCAATGCCAAGAGTCATATACAAGTTTGCTACCTCTAACCAATGTCACGCCACGAATAGAAAGAATCATAACAGTCCCATCGTGTAAACTAATCTATGATAAAAACTAACCTTATAGTTGCTACTGCAGATATAGTCCACATAAGGCGTACACAATTTAACCAACTTAAAGCATTCGTTATGAAACCTATGAATAATCAAACCTGTGGTTTAGATTTACAAAATACCTATTCTATATAACATATTGTCTCATAACACAACAGTACTTACATAAACATCTCACATCCAAAGTTATAATGTACAATTAGAGTTTATCAAAAACCACAGGTTTTGCAGACTATTTCCAATAAGTTAGGAAACTAGTGGGCATCCTAAGGAATTTCCAATTAGTTTCCTCAAAGGTCAAAAGAAAAGTTAAAAGCTTAGGTTCAATTGATTCTTCGATCCTCACTTTCCCAGTCAACAGCATACTAACCTAAGGGTAACGATATTTGAACATCCTGGTCTTCACTCAGTACCTGCAAAAGAGTTTATGGGGATGTGAGCACAATTAGCTCAGTAAACGGGATGAAGTCAGAAGAGTACCAGACAATCACAAGTAAGGTTATTAATTATGATGAAATGCAATGCAATCATTCATATGAAACATCGCACAACGTTATCTGGTTCATTGTGAGGCTAAAGAAATTACATCTACTCTAACCCGAATTGAGGAGTTTTATTGCAACTCAAACCAAACCAAGCCTGAGCTTATGCAATGAAGAACACCCTCCTCCCGTAACCGCCTTCAAACCATAGCCCTTACCCTTACTACAATCTCCTTGCTTGTTACTTAGTTCGACTAAGAATGAGAAAGGACCATTTCAACTATCCTTATTGAAAGAAGTTGATATTTAGCCTAGTACTCCTAATCGTTTCTCCTAACGAGTGTTATGCATGTCCAATTTCAATATAGTTGAATAATCATTAGTTATAATCAAGGCTGAACGAATAAATTCATACAATACAGAAACATTATGAACATGCAGAACAACACACTAAGGAGTTCAACTCCTATCACAACTGAATATCACATACACACATGGCATGCGTATAAAAAACTAATTACACGTAAAGCTACAATCCCGACTTACCTATTCAAAAACTTACTACGAAAGACTTGAGTTATCAACAATCTGACTATTGGGAAATCCTATATACACAAAACTCAAATTCAGTTTTCATAATAGTTATAAAAACATTAGAGTTTTATCATAACAACATATAGTTTTATTATATTATATTATATTATATTATATATATATATATATATATATATATACATCGAGTTAAGTTATCAATTATTAATAATATACATAATTTATATTATTACATATTATATATCGTTTTGATCATATAGAAATGTACTTTTAATTGGTTAAATCACATTATAATTCCGATAAGGTTATCGTAATATGTACATTCTAGTAATATTATAGAGTTATAAGTTATATTACCTAAGCTTGTCCAATTTCAATAAAAATACTATCTTGGGTTCATATAGACTTAACAACACTTATAACGGGTCCTATTTTTCGAGATAACTTTTAACGAGTTCAAGTTTTAAATACTATGTATCTAGAGAAGTATTATCGCATTATATGTATTTTATGTTGTTAAATTGTATTTTACCTAATTTGCTAATATAACCCTACAATATAGGTATTATCTAACCCTAAGATCCTTATAACGCATCATGATCATTAAAATATCACTAAATACATTAAAATATTCCTTTTATCAAATCTGACCAATACATGTATAAGTAGTTTTTATTGTATTATTTATCATATTTAGCCTATTCTTATTAAAAATACGCCCCAATTTGTAAATTAAGCTATTTTACCACGTAAATTCATAGTAATTAGCTCAGGTCACCAATTAATTCCCCGAAAATTTCTATAGAATCCTAAAAATATGGGGAATTTAGATATCATTTGGTTTTAGGTTTTTGATTTATCGTCTATATATTCGAATCTACAATTTTATCCTTGAATTATATTAAATTACACAATTATGATTCTTTTCACACAAAATTGATTTCAACCTATCTCAACATTATTATACTTTATTAGAAATCAATATAGGTTGATTATATGATTTAATTTCAATAAATATTAAAAATATTCAAATCAAAATTCAGGCTACATAGCAATTATCTATATATCATGTACACCCTACAAAAAATTTTTGAGCTAAAAACAACATTATTTGATATATTTATTTTGAAAGTCAAAATTCAAATGAATAGTAACTTTCTTAAACAAGTATATTAAATATTACAAAATTTTCAAAAAAAAAATATCACATGAAAGCATGTATGAAATAATCTAAATTTAAATTTTTTTTTAATTTTTCTAAGTGGAATTACTATTTTTTAAAAATAAAAAAAAAAAAGACAGAATTTTGACTTTTGTGTTCTTGGGTACTCCGATGGCGGTGGGGTAGTGGAGGTATGTCGAACTAGCTAGGCGCTACATAGGCTAATGATGGCCAGTCAAGTTGGTTATTAGGTGGTCATCTAGGTCAAGTACAAGTAAGGCTCGGTGGTTTCCTTTGTTTTTTCTTATTTTCTTTCTATTTTTCCTACTAAATTTTCTTTAGATGATCTGGTTCCTAAAGTGTTAAATGTGATGTTCTAGAGTCTTTTTATACTACCTTACATCAATTGGTCTCCTCTTTCATTTTTCTTTTTCTTTTTTTTTCCTTGCTTTTTCCTCTTGAATGCTTAAGTAGGAGGTAGCTTCTTGATGGGAATTTTCCTTTAAATCAGCTCCTCTAACTCTCCTCAACATGCTACGGCAATGTCTAGATTTTCCTCTACAAATTCAACTGTAATTAGATATGGTTTGGTTGATTTTTAATTCAATTACTAGTATTATATATACCATATTAATATTTAGTTATTCTATTAATATATAAGTATATATATACCCTATATATATGTCACATGTAACATGTATTTATACTCATATAATAATGCTTTTAACATATCCTTTGTTTTTAAGATATGTTCTCTACTTATTTGTATGAATTTAGTACATAAAATATATAATATTATATAAATTCGGGTCAAATTATGGGTATAATTATTATTTTTACCGAGTATACTCATAAAAATACGTGTATATTTATATAGTAAATTATACTATATTATCTCATTTTATAGCTTAATTAACTTATTTCTATGTTCTCGTCACATTCTAAGCTTGATTTTAGCAGTTCCGAGTAATTTGGCACTATATTAAATAATCATACTTCTAAGAGTAAAATTAGGATTTTGAATCGCTATTTTTAAAATCTAATTTCGCTAAGTCACTTTGACTAACTTTTCTATCTTAGTCATAAAGTTTAGGCTCAATTAAATAACTTTTCCTTAAAGGTCCTAAATCTAAACTCGGTTATCCTAAACACAATTTTCGAGACTTAAATTTCCACCACCTTAAAAAAGTTTTGTCCCCAAAACTTCAAATCTAAACATAATAACTACTTACTCGTTGATAAAACTTATTATTTACCATTTTCTTTAAAGAGTTCCGAGTAATGATTCCGCATCACTGACTTTGGTTCTTGAGGTAGCTCTGCCATTGGACCACTACCCCATTGAACTTTCACATACTCTATCTCTTGATTTCTCAACTTTTGAATTTGGTTTTCCAAAATCTTGATCAGTCTTTCTTCAATGGTATAGTCTTCTTGTAAGTAAACCGGTTTCAATTCCATGACGATATCTAGATTCTTCATGAACTTTCTTAACATTAACACATGAAATATGTCATGATATCCAACTAAACTTCAGGGTAAAGCAATTCAGTACGCCACATTTTTTATTCTTTCCAAATTTTCAAAAGTTCCAATATATCGAGGACTTAGCTTTCTTGTAGTAACGAAATAATTAAATCCTTTAAATGGACTTATCTTTATGTATACATGATCTCCTATAGCAAGTTCTATAGGTTTCCTTTTCAAATCAACCCAATTTTTGTATTGATCCTACGCCACTTTCATCCTTTGTCGTATTATTTTAACTTTATCATTCATCTATCCAATCATGTCAAGTCTTATCATTGCATATTGTCGAGCTTGGTTTTTTACCCTCTCGATTCTTTTATAAAATTAGGTCTTCTCTAAACCGATCAGTACTAAACTTTATCCGTTTAATACTGACCCTCGATTAGGGTTTAAAAAAAAAACATTCCTTTTTGTTTTGAAAACAATTTTGGAATCTCTACCTAACTAGAGTCAAGAAAAACAGTTAAGTTATAACCAATTAGGTGAATTAGTTATAACTTAACTACTAATCTAACGATTAAAACCAATTTTACAAAATGGTTTTTGAAACCAAAGAATCTAGATCTGGGGGTTAGGAATTTTAAACCCTTACGAGTACCATTGACTTTCTAAAATTAAAATTAAACTTAAAAATCACCTTTTTAATTTTAAAAGACAGAACTTAGTTATTCGTTATTATAATTGGATCAATAAAACAACCTAACCAAAAGAGAAAAGGAAATTAGGTTCTCTTTTTCAATTTTATCATCGCCGCATAGATACCACATACCCGGTATTTGGGATCAAACGTACGTAATTCTTTTCTTTTTATAAAACTTTAGTGGGTTGTTAGTTTTAATTCTCGAAAATGATCGAGTTTACATTTTTTACTCAATTTTAGTTCATTTAAGAAAATTTCTAAAAAAGGGTTTAAATTTTATTTTATTTATTTTTATTTTTTGAAATTCTAAATGATCCTAATTTGGAAAATGGATGATTTATTTTAGTTTTTTGGAAAATCAATTTTTCTAAGCAATAAAACAATTTTATTCCCTATCTTACTTTATCTTATTTTATTTTTATTATATCACCTTATTTATTTATTACTTATTATATTTTATCTACTTTTATTAAACTTATGAAAATAAAATAAAACAAAAATACTCTTTTCTTTTCCTTTTTTCCTTTTTTTTCTTTTTTTTCTTTCTCTTTTTCTTCTTTTTTACATTTACAATTATAAAGAAAGAGAAAAAAGAAAGAAAAAAATAAAATAAAATAAGATAAATATAAATAAATAAATCAAACAACACTAACAACAACTAAAAATAAAAAGGAGTAAATAAAAAAAAAAAAACTTCAAATGGATTTGAGGGAGCAGGTTGGACTTAGGCAAATTGGTCGAGTTGGGTCAAGTCAAACTTCTTCCCCTTCAGCAGCACGGCGGCAAGCGTGGTTCAAGACAATTTAAGCTATATTTTTTAAGGGTAAGGATGGATTTGTATGTATTAGATTAGGGAATGGGAGGTAAGCTTGACGTCGTAGCCTGGGTTTGTTGTTTGGTGGTTGTTCGATGGTGGTAGCCACCGGTGGTTTTTGGGTAGTGAGATTTGGAGTTACTGGGTGTGAACGAGTGGTTATGTTGAGGGTTTAGGGTGGTTATGTGTTTAGCCGTGTGATCGGTTTAGGGTAAAAGTAGCTAGAAGTGGTGGTTTGAGGAGAAGGGGTTCGATAGTTAGGGTTAAGTGGCAATGAGCTTAGTGGTGTCGTTAAGGGGCACGGCAAAGGTTGAGATGAGTTGGGTTAGGAAGTTGATGGTGTGGAGAAGTTAGTGAAGGTGGTGGCTGGTGGTTGAGAGCTTAGTAAAGAGAGATTCGAAGAGAGAGAGTGCGGGTTAGAGAGAGAAAGAGAGCTACAAGAGAGAGAGAGAGCTTAAGAGTTGATTTTAAAGCTCATGGGGGTTGTGTGTAGTTGTGTGTCTTCATGAACATCCCTTAACACCATTTTATAGTCGAATTCCACTCGGAAACAATGGAAAGCTAGGATCGAAGTTAATGGGAATGGCTGAATTTTCAATTTTTTCCTAATCTTTGAAGCTTGATTTGAATAGGTTTTTGACTAAATCTAGACTTGTTTCTTATGCCAATTCATAGTAGGCTATGTCTAGTTTGCAATTTCACCATTGATTTAGTGAAATTGCAATGAAAAGTGATTCAAAAATCGAGTCAAAGGTGGTTGCCTAAGGAAGAAAGTATTGGAATTCTGGAGAAAAATGAGGGAAAAAGAGGGAAAGGAAGGGAAAAGAAAAGAAAGGGAGGGAAAAAGGTACCGACGTAATACCATGTCAACCGTGCCGACCTAGTACCATGTCAACCGTGCCGACCTAGTACCATGTCAACCGTGCCGACCAATCCTAACCTACCACGTGTCATCATGTGATACGTAGCACTACGTCAACCCCATCCAATCCTATGCTACCACGTATCAAGATACGTAGTGCAATTAAATCATGATACGTAGTAGTATGCTAAACATAAAAAAGGCCTTCATGCCATTGCTAAGATTCAAACCTAAGACCTCACACCTAAACCTAATGCAAATGTCCATGTGCTTATCTATTAGGCCGTTAGCTTGTGTCTTGTTTATATGTGCAACTAAATTGCACATATGAACTCAATTAGCTTAAGTTAGATTTAAATCTAAGCCCAAGTTTAACAGCCCAATTTCTAAGCCTAAATTACAATTAAAAATCTACCCTAATAAAATGTTATTTTCTAAAATCTTTTATTTTTTTCAATTTTTTTTATCTTTTGTGATTTTTCAATTTTTTTTTATTTTCTAAATTTCTTATTTTTGATATTTTTCCAAATTTCTTAATTTTTTGTGTTTCTTATCCAATTCTCTTATCTTTTATGAAATTTTTTTATTTTTTCCTAAAATTCTTTTTTTCTAAATTTCTTAATTTTTTTTGTTTTCTTTAATTTCCTTTTTTTTTTGTTGTATTTTTTCTAATTTAGGGCCTAATGAGAAAAGAAAGAAAAATAATAAAAATAAAAATAAAGAAGGCAAAAATTAGGTATCTATACGTATTCATCATTTTCCCAATACAATGGTGATCAATATTTTCTTCTATATAAAGCTTCATACGATGCCATCTAAATTGTTGCTTAATAACTATTATTATAAGTAAATTCCACCAATAGCAAATACTGATCCCACTTGCCACTAAAGTCTAAAATATAACCTCTTAACATATCCTCAAGTGTTTAAATAACTCTATCTGACTATCCATTGGTCTGTAGATGATAGGCCATGCTAAACTGTAGTTTAGTTCCTAAAGATCAATGTAAGCTTTCTCAGAATTTCAATACAAATCGACTATCTCTATCTGACACGATACTTATCAGCACACCATGTAGTCTAATGATCTCTCTAATATACAGTCGTGCCAACTTTTCCATTAAATCACCAATTCGATAAGATAAGGAATGAGCACACTTTGTTAACCTATCTACCACAACCCAAATTGAATCGTAACTTGATCTCGTCCTCAGGAATCCTATTACAAAATCCATTATAATATTATCCCATTTCCATTGAGGTATCTCTAACGATTGCAGTAAACCATTGGGTCTCTAATGTTTTGCTTTCACCTATTGCATGTATTATACCCAGCCGCATATTGTGCTACATCCTTTTTCAGCCTTTCCACCAAAACAATCATTTCAAATTGTGGTACATCTTATTCTCACTAGGATGCAATGTGTAACCTATATCATGTACTTCAATCATTATTTCATTCCTCAGCTTTGAATCACTAGGTACATAGAATCTATTATTATATCTTAACATACCTTCAACATCAATTTTAAAGTTAGGTACATTACATGTATTCAACTTTTCCTTGATTTCCTTCAATCTTTGGTCTTCGTCTTGTTGGAGCTTAATTCTTTCTATCAAGGTTGGTTGTACTACTAAACTTATCAACTGTGCCTTAGTTTCATGCCATCTGGATTCAATTTCCAACTTTTCAAATTCTTTGATCAATTCACGTTGAGTAGTGAGTAATGAGGCCACTTGTTGATAGTTCTTACAACTCAACACATCTGCTACGACATTAGGTTTGCCAAGATGATAGTTTATGGTCAAATCATAATCTTTGAATAATTCCAAACAACGTCTTTGTCTTAAATTTAACTATTTCTAAGTAAAGAAATATTTCAAACATTTATTATCAGTGTATATATCACAATGTTGTCCATATAAGTAATGTCTCTAAATTTTCAAAACAAATACTACAACCACTAATTCTAAATCATGAGTTGAATAGTTCCTCTCATGATGCCTCAATTGTCTAGATGCATATGCTACCACTTTCCTATCCTACATCAATACACATCCCAATCTACTCTTGGAAGCCTCACTATATATATAATAAGATTTATTTAAATCTGGTAGAAAGAGTATCGGTGCTAAAATCAAACGATCCTTTAATTCTTGGAAACTTTGTTCACATTCATAACTCCATTCAAATTTAACATCTTTTTGCATCAGTCAAGTCATAGGCTTGGCAATTTTAGAAAAATCTTTTATAAATCCCCTATAATATCCCGCCATTCTAAGAAAACTTTTTATTCCATTCAGCTACTGCTTTGACTTTTTTGGGATCAATTGAAATTCCTCTACTAGACACAATATTTCTCAAAAATGATATTCTATCTAGCTAGAATTCACACTTACTCAACTTAGTATACAATTGATGGTCTCTTAACTTTTGCAAGGCCAACTGTAGATGATCAGCATGATCTTCCTTAGTCTTACAATAAATTAAAATATCATCAATGAGTACTACAACAAATTTATCCAAGTAAGGTTGATTGATCCGATTCATCAAATCCATAAACACAGTTGGTGCATTCGTTAAACCGAAAAGCATTACTAAAAATTCATAATACCCATATCTAGTTTGGAAAGTTATCTTTAGTACATCCTCTGACTTAATTCATTGCTGATGGTATCCAGATTTTAAATCAATTCGTGAAAATACAGTGGCACCATGCAGTTAATCAAATAAATCATCAATCTTGGGTAATGGATATTTATTCTTAATAATCATCTTATTTATTTCCTGATTATCAATACATAACCTCATGGTTTCATCCTTCTTTTCCCCAATAATACCGGTGCTACCCAAGGAGATACATTGGGTCGTACAAATCCTTTGTCTAATAGCTGCTAAAGTTGCTTCTTTAACTCTTGAAGTTCTATTGGCAACATTCGATATGAAGCTTTTGATATTAGTTCAATTCCTAGCACCAACTCTATAAAAAAAAAATCTAACTCTTGCTATGGTACTAATCTAGGTAATTCTTCTAGAAAGATATCAAGAGATTCACTTACCACTGGTATTTCTAATACTTTTGGGGTTTCCTTCTTTCCCTCAATAGCAAATATCCAACAGAATTGCCATTCTTCAATAATTTCATTCACTTCCTCACTTACTTCTATTACTGATAATCTTAGACTTTACTTACCCATTTTTCCTTGAAATATGACCTTACCCTCATCTAAGTTATGTTCTTATTTTGGCAATTCACTTTCACTCTTTGTTTGGACAACCAATCTATTCCCATAATAACACTATATCCCTTAATTGGTAATACTATTAGTTTTATTGGGAATTCTCGTCCTTGGATTTGTAATTGTCCATTATCTACTATTTCCTGTATTAACACTTGTTCTCCTATAGGTGTTCTTATTCTATATAGATTTAACTTCACTCGTCTTAATTCCATTTCCTAAGATAAACTTCTGACTACTAAATGAATGAGATGCTCCAGTATCAAACAATGCATAAACAGCTCATCCATTTATAAGTACATTTCCTAAAACAATTACTATTACTATAGCTATCTACTTCTTAAGTGCTATACTTAAGTCACGTATTTTCACAGTTCTTAATACTATCTACATATATATAAATTTGCAACTAACTCACTAATAAGTAAAAGTTACAAGTTAGTTTTTATGTACACATTACTAAGCCTTAGTCAGTTCCATCAATCTCCGTTTCATCATCCGAGCCATCATGAAAGTATTCCTTCATCCATTCATCAAAATCCTCAATATCCTCTTCTATTCCCTCAATTGCAAACACTCGAGCCAGCACAATAGTTGTCTCTACTCCTCCGGATTTCTTATCCTTTTGTTTGGCTTGACCATAATATCTAGAGAAGTGTCCTCTCAATCTATACCTATAACACTTGATTGTTCTCATCTTTGGACATTGTCTTGATATATAATTCAGATCATTACACAGAAAGCACTTGCCCCTTAATTGAGTACATTTCCTGGGGAAATGTTGAGCTCTACACTTCTAGCATCTCATATTTCCTACCTCATCATAATTTAAATCCGGTCTTATTTGAAGCAAGGCCACTAATTACAACAGCTAGCTTCTTTCCTTTCTAGCCTGAGTTATTATTTGCACTAAAAAATGTTCTCTTGAAAACAGGTTGTTATTGATTAACTCTCATCAATTTCTTACTCTACTCATTTTGCATAGCCAATCGATCATTCTCCAATTCACTTGCCTTATCAACAATCTAATAATAAGTGGTGATTCCATAATCCATTAACTTGCATCGCATTATAACATTAAATCCATTAAGAAAAAGATCCTTCTTCAACACCTGATTATCCCTGTATGACTCAGGTACATATTGCAACAACCTGTTAAACTCATTCTCATATTGTACTACACTCATAGGCCCTTTTTTTATTTCCATTAACTATCAGGTCATCTAATTTTATATATTAACAGGGAAATATTGTCTCTTGAATGCTTCGTGAAATACTTTCCACGTAATGAGGCCTAGTATTGTTCTTACTGTCAAGTCTCACCAAACTCAAGCTCCCATCTTTAGCAAGAAAGTGCCATTAGAGACTTTTTTATTTTCGAGAATCCTAAAGGCTTCAAAACTACACTTAATTTGTGCTAACCAATCATCAACTGAGGCAAGCTTACCCATTTCTTCTTCAAAATACCAATTTGATGTCACAAACTCAGGAAATCAACTTGTATCTTGGGGTCTAATTACTCTAGGTTCAACCTCTACTGGCTTTTGGTTCATCACATTTCCTCCTATGATTAAGTGCTGGATTAAAGCTCCTTATTGTTGGATTATGGTATTCATATTAGCCAACATTTGTCTAAATTGAGTTAGGTTCATCATGTTCAAAGAAGGTGGTGGTATATCATTTCTAGGTAGTTCTGGTGGATTAGGAGGGTTAGGAAGCAGTATTTCTCCTTTAGGTTGGTTATTTTCATTTTCATTTCCATTTCTATTTGCTTCCTTTGCCATATTCAGATTCATAATTCACTAATTATCAATCCTACACTCACAATATGTGTACCTGAAGTTAATATCCAACTTAAGCGATTCATATTCACATATAGATTAATTATTCTCTATATTAGCAATACACAATTACAAATTTCCTCATCAAGGATCTCAATCAACATAAGACCCGTAATACTTCATCCCTATATAAACAATGATATATTCATATATCACTAATTACACACTCTACATGTATTCAAACATATACCTATACGTCATGAGCTCATCGTGTTTCACCTATTGCATTATATCATATTCGTGGTGATATCTCATACAGATACTGAATAATAAGGACATGTACTTTACAATAATCATAAGATAGTGGAAACTTTACATTCAAAAGATCACATTACTTTATTTAAAACATTAGATTACACATCTGATTATCTATGTACATCATTTACATACTTAGTAGCTGCAACATCCGAAAGTACATTGGTTACATTCAAAAAATCAAAAACACATCAAAAGTTGCTAAGGGGACCAAGATACACTAAAACAACTAAGTCAGGTGATATCAAAAGCCCTAAACTTATCTTCTTACCATCTTCTTACTTTCAGTTACTTGCACTATCTAGAGTTGCTACATCTTCCAAGGGAAACTAATCTCCTATCCTAGTCTCATCAAACCCTAAGTTAACCTCTACCACTATAGGGGTATTTGGTATGACCATTACTTCGTGTACCTCACTTCTACTGTCTTGGGCTCCATCTTCTACCTCAGCCTCCTATTCTTCCAGATCCTTCTCAAGATCGTCATCATTATCATTATCTAATCCTACATTTAGTTAAGCTTCTTAAGGTAGGTTTTCAGGCAGTATTACAGAGGTTCAAGCTCTTAGGGCTGCAATTGTACTTCTATACCCTCAGTTTCATCTAAGAGGTATTTGGGAAACCAAACGACTACACCAAGGGCATAGTTTCTAAGGATGTAGTACACCTGATCAAAACCAGGGGGATAATCCTTACCTGCTTTTACTAAAGCTGAAAAATACAATATAGGGATTCTCACAGATAAAACTCCATTTTCTCAGAAGTACTTCTTCTTAGAGGCAACTATAGTAATATACCAAGTCCTAACTCATCCCTCATTATCCTCCAATCATCCTACATACTAAAGGACATTTTACGCTTATAATTTTCAATGATCTCATCGACAGTATAAAACATCTTCCAGTCAGTAATATCTAGTAATAAATTCTACATCAAATCTTATACTCAATAAGAGTCTCATCCCCTTCCTATTCAAAATTCCACATACATATAATAAACCACTCTTATGAATCTGAAATAATAATTTAAAGTCAATGTATAACTCTATTTTACATATATATATGCTATACATATATATATGTTATACATATATCTTATGAATCTAAGTCTTTTATATACATTATCAACACTACTCTCAATAATCCTATTATCTACTCATTTTAATTATACACTTCAAAGCTTAGTTTTTTTACAACCATGCTCTAACACTAACCCAGAACTGTCATGCCCCTAATAGGAAGAGTCATAACAATTCCGCTGTATAAATTAATCTAAGATAAAAGCTAACCTCACAACTACTACTGTAGATACAATCCACACGAGGCGTATACAACTCAACCAGCTTAAAGCATCCGTTATGATGCTTGTGAATAATCAAACATGTGATATAGCTTTACAAAATACCTATTCTATATAACCTGTTGTCTCATAACACAACAATACTTACATAAATGTCTCACATCTAGAGTTACAATGTACAATCAAAGTTTATAAAAAACCATAGGTTTTGCAAACTATTTACTATAAGTTAAGAAATTAGTAGGCATCCTAAGGAATTCTCAATTAGTTTCCCCAAAACTAAAAAAAAAAAAAAAATTCAAAATCCTAGGTTCAATTTATTATTTACTCTTTACTTTCCTAATCAACAGCACACTAGCTTAAGGGTAACGATATCTAAACATCCCGATCTTCACTCAGTACCTATAAAAGAGTCTATAAGGATAAAAGCATAATTAGCTCAATAAGCGGGACGAAGTCAGAAGAATACTAGATAATAAGAAGTAAGGTTATTAATTATGATGAAATGCAATGTAATTAATCATATGAAACATCGCATAATGCTATCCAATCCATTGTGAGGTTAGAGAAATTACATCCGCTCCAACTTGGATTAAAGAGTTTTATCGCGACTCAAATTAGATCAAACCCGGGCTTGTGCAATGGAGAAAACCCTTCTCTCGCGACCGCCTTCAAACCACGACCTCGACCTTTGCCGTAACTTCCTCGCCTATCATTAGCTCGACTAAAGATAGGAAAATTATCATTTCAACTATCCTCATCGAAGGAAATCAGTATTTAACTTGGTACTCTGAATCATTTCCCTTAACCGGTGTTATACATTTCCAATTTCATTGTAGTCAAATAATCATTAGTTGTAATAAAGGGTAACCAAACAAGTTCATGTAATACAAAAACAATGTGAACATACAAAACAGCACACCAAGGAATTTAACTCCTGTCACAACTGAATAGCATATACACACATAGAATGCGCACAAACAACTAATTACAAACACAAACAAAAGTACTCTTGAGTCTCCAGATACTTTCATACAGTATCTCAACAAGCGATAAAGCTACAATCCTAACTTACCTATTCAGAAGCTTACTACGGAAGACTCAAATTGTTAACAATCTAACTATTGGGGAATCCTATATACATAAAATCCAAATTTAGTATTCGTAATAATTATGAAAACATTAGGGTTTTATCTAAAATGGTTATATATATATATATATATATTCATAATAATGTAGAGTTTTATTATATAATATATATATATATATACATCAAGTTAAGCTATCAATTATCAATAATATACGTAATTTATACTATTACATATTATTTATCGTTTTAATCATATCAAAATGTATCTTTAATTGGTTAAATCATGTTATAATTCCAGTAGAGTTATCGTAATATGTACATTCTAGTAATATTATAGAGTTATAGGTTATATTACTTAAGATTGTCTGATTTCAATAAAAATAGTGTTGTTAGATTCATACATACCTAACTATACATATTACAGATCTTATTTTTAGAGATAATTTTTAACGGGTAGTTTGAGTTTTTAATACAGTTATACTTATCTATACAAATATTATCATATTATACATATTTTATGTTATTAAATTATATTTTACCTAATTTGTCAATATTACTCTATAATATAGGTATTATTTAACTCCAATATCCTTATAACATATTCCGATCATTAAAATATCATTAAATATATTAAAATATACCTTTTTATCAAACCCGACCATTACATGTATAGGTAGTATTTATTTTATTATTTATTACATTTAACCTATTTTTACTAAAAATACGCATTAAGCTATTTTACTACATAAATTCTTAGTAATTAGCTCGGGTCACCAATTAATTCCTTGAAAATTTCTATAGACTTCTAAAAATATGGGAAATTTAGCTGTCACTTGGTTTCAAGTTTTCGATTTGTCACCTATATATTTGAATTTATGATTTTACCCCTAAATTATACAATTATGATTCTTTTCACACAAAATTGATTTCAACCTAACTCAATATTATTATACTTTATTAGAAATTAGTATAGGTTTATTATATCATTTAATTTCATAAATTCCTATTTATTTCACAATTTGAGCCTATTTTCAAGCTATTTTTAGGTCAAAAATTACAATAAATATTAAAAATATTCAAATCAAAATTTGGGCTACATAGCAATTAGCTATATATCATGCACATCCTCCACAAAAATTTTGAGCTAAAGACAACATCATTTGATATATTTATTTTGAAAGTCAAAATTCGGATGAATAGTAACTTTCTTAAACAAGTATATTAAATATTACAAATTTTTTAAAGATAAAAATATCACATGAAAGCATGTATGAAATAATCTAAATATTTTTTTTTTTTGAATTTTTCTAGGTAGAATTACTATTTTTTAAAAATAATCGAAAAACAAGGCAGAATTTTAACCTTTATATTCTTAAGTGCTTCGGTGGCCGTGAGGTGGTAAAGGTGCATCAAACGGCTAGGCATTGCATGGGTTGGTGGTGGTCAATCAAGTTGGTTGTCAAGTAGTCGTTTGGGTCGAGTATAGGTAGGGTACAGTGGTTTCTCCTGTTTTTTCTTATTTTCTTTCTATTTTTTCCCATGAAATTTTCTTTAGATGATCCGGTTCCTAAAGTATTAAATGTGATGTTCTTGAGTCTTTTTATATTACCTTACATCGATTGGTCTCCTCTTTCATTTTTTTTTTTTTAATTCTTTTCCTTGCTTTTTCCTCTTGAATGCTTAAGTAGGAGGTGGCTTCTTGATGGGAATTTGCTTTTGAATCAACTCCTCTAGCTCTCTTCAACATGCTACAACAATGTCCAGATTTTCCTTAATAAATTCAGCTATAATTAGATATGGTTTAGTTGATTTTTAATTCAATTATTAGTATTATAAATACCATATTGATATTTAGTTATTCTATTAATATATAAGTATATATATACGTGTAACATGTATTTTTACTCATATAATAATGCTTTTAACATATCCTTTGCTTTTTAGATGTGTTCTTTATTTATTTGTATGAATTTAGTACATATTATATATAATTATATAAATTTGGGTCAAATCATGGGTATAATTATTATTTATACTAAATACACTCATGAAAATATTTTTATATTCATATAGTTAATTATACTATATTATCTTATTTTATAGCTCAATTAACTTATTATCTTATTTTATAGCTCAATTAACTTATCTATAAGTTCTCATCGTATTCTGAGTTCGATTTTAAGAGCTTCGAGTAATTTGACACTATATTAAATAATCATACTTCTAGAGGTAAAATTGAGATTTTGAATCATTATTTTTAAAATCTAACTTCACTGAGTCATTGAGTCACTAACTTTTCTATCTTAATCGTAAAGTTTAGGCTCAATCGGATAACTTTTCCCTAGAGACCTTAAATCTAGACTCGGTTATCCTAAACACAATTTTAGGGACTTACAACCTATCTTCCCCATCATTAGAATAGACATCTTAGAGAAAGGCAACGATCAAAGCCACTTTATTAATTTCAACATCCAAGTCCCCTAAGAACTCAACCTTCACTTGTGTTAGAGTTGATGAAACTTCTCTTACCGTTGTCATTAGGGGAACAGTCTCCCTTTACCCCTTAGACTTGGATGATGTAAGCTCATGATTACCCAACTCTAACATGTTGAAGATGAATTTAAAGAGTAAGAAATTATAAAGTTTAGAATAAACTGAGAGAGGAATCATACAAAGAGTTTCAAATACACAAAATTGCAAAAGTGGTAAAACGGACAATTTAAAGGGTATTTATAGGCTCCATGCTTAGGTAAAACCAATCGCCAGTTACAAGGAACCAAATCATTGTGACTCCTTGCCATTCTAATCTAGCTACGTGGCTCTCAATTGGATCTTAATAAGATAGCTTTAGTCGTACTAACAACTGCAATGACATAACAACTATCAAGTTACATTAACTGCATCTTAGAATGTTCGCCAAAACCTACAATTAAAAAGCTTGGCTTCCCAACAAGCTTTGGGCATGACCCCTTGTCTTCTATAGTAACAAGTCTTCCTAAGTTTGGACAACTTGAGGGGGAGGCAAAGCTCTACTTAGCTCAAGTGATGAGGTGCATTAATTTTATTATGCAACCCCATACAACCCTATGCCTTATCAAGATAACTCACTTGCTCTGTTCAAAAAAGCCCAACACTTGAACTCTACATCCCCATAGTGCAATTTACTTAGGGTAAGTAACACGTAAACAACTCGATATCAACAAATAACCTACTCAGGATAAGTCTTAGACTAAATACAATAGCTCTTTAACTACCCTCGCTAGGATGACATCTAACCAACTTAGGCTAGATGCTCTTCCTACATTAGCTTGGTGGTCTAAGTAAGATCCTACAAGCTCAATTGAAGCACCATAAATCATAGGCTACTCCAATGATTTAGTTGTGGCCATCAACTTCCATACGAACATAAAGCACCAATTACAAAGGTTAGCTCAACTATGCGCCTAAGGACGAACATAGGATTCAAAAGTAGGGGAGGCCATCATCAATATTTCTTTGATATTATTATTATATAAAAGAAGTATAACATTAAAATGTCATATAAAGAAAAGTTTTTTACATACAAATTGTATAGATTATTATATCTATATTTTTGAAACAATAACTGGTAATACTAAAATTAGATTTGAATAAATATTCCTTCTTTTTTAATAATATAAAAAAGGAAAATTAGAGTGTATAATTAATTTCAATACCTATCACAACTAATTACAAAACTTAAAAACCTTCAAATCTTAAAGAGATCCATTAGAAAATAAAATCTCAACACAATGTAATATAAGGTTCTATTAAATGGTATTTTCGAATACTTATCTTTTTTAATATTAATGGAATAAATTTAGTGCTTTTCCAAAATAAATTATATTTATTTACTAAGATTTGAATTATTAAAATATATATATAAATTTTTCGTATCTTGAAAATATCTAGTGGAAATAAAATCTCAACACAACGTAATATAGGTTCTAGTAAATGGTATTTTAGAATACTTATCTTCTTAATATTAAAAGAATAAATTTAGTACTTTTCCAAAATTGATTATATTATTTTCTAAGATTTGAATTATGAAACTATAATATATATATATATATATATATATATTGGCCAATTGAAAATAGACTAAAAAGTGGCTTTATTTATGTATACAATGTTAAGGGAGAAAAAAAAAAAGAAAAGAATTGATTGAAATAAAATCTAGGAAAGCAATACTAGAGAAGATAATCAAAATTCAAAATAATAATTGCTAATCTAATCTAATTCATTTCTTAAAAGCAAAATATCATGGATAAGATAATATATACATGTAATATCTTCTTTCCTTATTTTTTTGGATTATTTATTACATACTTTTCATTTTCCTTTAATGTTCTTATTTTTATTAAGATATTTGAATCTTTTTAAATATTCTAATTTTGAAAATTTAAATTGTGCATGAAATAATTGTTTGAAATAAAGAAATATTGGAAATAACAGGTAATTAATTGTACTATGTGTATGAAATAGCAATGGAAATAATGGATAATTGCAAACCTCTTTCCCTACTTGCATGCATGACTAGCAATTTACTATTCGTAATTAATATGGTACATGCATTAATAATTATGGAAACCCGGTAGTGCATTGAAAAATTACAATTTACATGGGAAAGGGAAATCATGATAATTGGTTTGTAGTTTCTTTTTTTTTTTTTTTTTTCTTTTCAAGCACAAACTACATAGAAGAAATTTTTTTAGCTAAGGGGCCTAGGCCCTATAAGCTCCCCTCCTAGGTCATCACTATATGTACCTAAGGAACCTATTCAACTTTTGAATCTCCTTGCCATCATCTTAACAACGAGATTACGTAACTAACCTCTCCAAGTTTTGGGTCGACTTGTTTAGGCTTAAGACCAAAATGATCTCTCCATGACTAATCTAAATAAGGAGTTGCCAAACAACAATCAAATGCTATTCAACTCCTATTCTCACCTCAACTAGGACATAACAGTCATATGCTAATGGATAAGGCTCTAAGACTCAATCAACAACAATCCCTATGTGTTAGGGACATGATGGCTAACATGAACACCACTCTCTAAGCTTAGTAAATACTACAACATACAAGATAAGCACCTAGATGCTTGCGAACTCTTCCTCATAAGTAGATAAATCTCACTAATGGTAAATGCACCTTAACTTTCCTACTTATACTATGTACTTAAGCTCTCCTACTCTGTTATTATTGATCTCCTACGCTTACTAACTTAAGCATCAAAATAATCATAGTAAACAACACAACAATGCCACTCACTATGTTTTTTTTGTCAGGCCTACTTATAGCTCTCCCAAGGCCTATAACACTTACTCACTACCGGCAAAATCCTATTAATGATGGATAGCATTTTACAATTATAGCTTAGAGAAGCACTTGTAAAAAGGGAATAGCAGTCATTAACAATCAATCCAATTATAAGTAGTTAATGATCATGTGAGGTATAAAAAAGAAATAAGGAAAAAAAATGAAAAAATTACAAGAGATTAAACCCATAGTTGTTAAAATCGTGATTTTACCTATACAATTCTACGAGTTTATAATTTTATATAGCTCTTTTGAGTTAATTTAAGTATAAAATCTTTTTTTTATAAAAACTTACGTTTTTAACTGAGTTTATATATAAAATTAATAGAAACTTACATTTTTGACTGAATTTGCCAATTCTACATATCTAAGTTGAATTAACTAAAAAATTAAAGAAAAAAATACAATTAACCTTTTACAAGCCATCAACTATTAAAACATTACAACATTGTACTATCCCATTCCAATTTTTTACTGCTTTCTTTCTCTCATAATTTCTTATTTTATATTCACTACTTTTATCCAAATTTTAACTCCAACAACAAAGTTTACAAAGAAAAACTATATACTTTATTTTATACCATCAATAACTTAAAATGAGTTAAAATATTTGATTTTCTTTAAAAACAAAAAGGGGGGAAAGTTTAGTTTCTACTCTATTTTTCCTTCTTCTATACATGTTAGATTATATATTAAGAATTTGTATGGAAAAAAAAAACTTACTTTCTTTATTTATTTTATATTTTCATCATATATTTTAAGTTTTGAATAATTACTATAAATATATCTATAATTTTTTAAGCTATTTTATGTAAATCGAAAAAACTTCTATTTCTATATTTCGATTTTACAAACCCTTTAACGATTTTGAATAAAATCATAAGTTTGACAACCTTAATTAAACCTTAAAAATTCTGCCTTCTCCTTATCTATCTTCTTGGAGCCACACTGATGTGTTTCAAGAAGGTCACAAGTTCACTAGTTGGAGTTCTTGTAATATTAAATTGGAGAAATTAATATTTTTAGGGTTTTATAGTATTTAAGAGAATCGGATATGATCGATACACTAACAGATATAATGCACTATCAAAATCCAAACTATACTTGGCCAATTTGAGGATTTGAACAAAAAGGTGTAATTTTATTTGATGATAATGTTTGTAGGGTTTATAAAGAAATTTATATTTTTTTTTCCAAAATTGCAATGATAAAATAGAAAAGTAAACAAATAAAATAGAGAAATATGAAGTTTCGTAATCAAAAGAAATACTTGGCCAACACAAATCACTGCACGCCATGGATGTCTGTAGTTTCCATGCATCAAATACACACGGCAGGTTTCGTGTTTTCTTCAACACACCACGTAGACTCCTTGCATGCTCCAATACACGGTATGGACTCTCCCTAGTAAGCAATATACACCGTATATTTTCTCCATGGGTAACACACGGTGTGAACCAAACTTACATAATGCAACACGTGTCTTGTAAAAGATGTATGCGCCGTGTACATCAACAAGTGGCGTCTTATTCTCTTGTACAACCCAAAACTCCAACTAATCTGCTATATGAATCCAACTCTCGCACCGCAACACAAACTCAGTTATTAAAGCTCTAACAATGCACTTCGAACCCATCAACCATGTGTCTTTCATCTTCGCTTAGCATACTATTAATTATCAGATTCAATAAATTCTATAATCTTCGCTCAGGCTTGAGTCATAGGACCATAGACTAGCTGGGTCTCATCATTCCCGAGACATGTTGGTGTTGTCTATTTGTTGATGACTCCTCTAGGATAACACGACCATGTCCATGTTGTGTTTAATTGTTGGAGAATTAAAGTCAAAGAATATATGGGAGCATGGCCATCTAGCTCTTAGTTTCACATTCTCTAAACAACACCATTATGTTAGATTTGATGATGTTGTTTGTAGAGGGCTAAAAAAATTATTATATTAGTTATTAGAATGAGTCCATTATTTATTTAAACTTGATTTCTTAAGCCAGGTGGCAAAGCCTAAAAAGTCTAGTTCATATTAGGATGATTCAGGAAGATTTGGCTTAATGAACTTAGAAAAGAGATCATTAGATCGATCCATATGCCTCCAACTCTTCTCAAGTAGGCTCATACACTTATAAGAAGGGCCACTAGCTTTAAGCCCATTAGCTAGCTCATTCTAAATAATCATGAATCGAGCAAGCTCGATCTCATCCGTTGATCACTTAGATAATTCGACAGATACCATTATATCTAAGAATTTATAAATACCTAGCATTTCCTTATCATTTGAAACTCTTGAAGAGAGATTAAAAAAATAGTATTCCATTATGAAAACTCTGCTCTCTAAGATCAAATAACGTTTAAGTAAAAAATTGATCTCATTCACTCAAGCTATAAAGTGAACGCTTGAGGTCCCCTAAAGCTGCCTTATTTGTCATTTGTACATTTGAGACACTAAGATTGCATATTCCTCCTCCCTACCTTATTCTCACTTAATCATCCCTTTGGGTGACAGTCTTGTGTTATTTCTTTAAAGCCACATGTAGCACGTTACTCACGCGGCATACACATAAACACTCCAATTAAACCCTTACATTAACATTGTTCAACATGCCCTTAATCAATACACCCACGTTAACCTCATGTTAAGAAGATATATCCTAAACTTATTCTATAATTCAAAGAATTAATGAGTTTAGATCAATACGACTCGAAGACACTTGTATTAGAGGCTATGTTGAAGATAATTACTAGTGAAAATTCCAATATGTAAAAAGAATTAAATGTTAGGTTTAAGGTTACACTTTACACAGGTTTTGCATTTAAGGCTTAGAAAGGCATAATAAGGTAAATTCTCATAGATGGGATCAAAAGATTTGAAGATTTGAATAGGTTTTTCCCATCATGATGTGTTTTGATCTTAAATATGTTTATTACAATTTAATTTATTTTCACAAATTTGATTAATCTTATGAGAACTATGTGACCAACTATTCTTTTAATTAAATTGATTCTTTTTTTCATGAGATCCAATTATGTGTTCTTTAGCTTTCTTGAATTAATATTACCGATGTATTGATTCATTTTAATTCCGCTGATTGTTTATTTCGTTGAGATGCAATTATATGTTCTTTAGTTTTCTTAAATAAATATTACTTATGTATTGATTCAATATTTGATTTTATGCATTTTGATATAGAAATCCTCTGCATAAATAGATCTTATAATTGAAAGAAATTACACGCAATCTTAGAAATTGGATGATGTAAATCCTCTAGACTCGAGTCAAACCCAATAGAGAAATTCAAGAAATGGTAATGCAATTCTAGAGGTCTTAACTAAGAAAGGATTTAAATTAATCGACCTAAGTTAGGAATTAATATTATTAGAAAAACATATTAATTCAATTAAGGAATTCTCAAAGTCTAATGAACTATTGATAAAAACTAACATATGTTTATCAGTTGCATAGGTAAGCTTAGGAAGATTCAACATCTGAGTACCACATCTTACATTCTTGCCTGTTTTTAATTCTCATTTATTCTACATTCTAGTTAGTTGGTTTTGTTTCTTTAGTTTTAATTGAAGATTTAGTAATTCTTGATTTTCATTTCCAATTCTAAATTAATGATTCTATAATAGGGTAAAGAGTAATCACTAGTAATTATAGTCTCTATAGAAACAATACTCAATATTAGTATCCACTAAATTATAGTATGGATAGGTGGACTTGCCTAGACAATCTTAACATAGTTATTTAGACCGATATCAAAAACCCAAGCTTAAAATTTCTTATACCAACTAGCTTTTACTCACTCTGAATACCTCATTGAAGATCCTAATCACTTGCTGAGACAAGCTCTCATCTCTTTTCTACACTACTTCATGGATATTGTGCCTCCTGTTACTCTTTTTACTTTTTATTTGCTTATAATTCTCAACGCCATCGAAGATTTGATGAATCGAGAGCTACTGTCTTTCCTCCAAACTCATCAATTGGGTGATATTACTTCCAAGGGCTGATCTAATACAATTCAGTAGGCTTGGGACTCTTTCGTACGTAAGCATACTTTAGTTTGTTGACTACTTTGCTCATATGGCTTCTACTTTTCCTTCTATTACTATTTCATTATTTCCATCCCTAAGTCTTGGATATCATTTGACTTTATTCTAGTTCTTGCTTACCTGCTTTCTTTGGCAATTTGAATACTAGAACGGGAGTTCAAGATATAAACTAAATTCTAAGAATTGGATTTTAAGAAAGAAAACACACCAAGCCTTAAGTTCTTTAAATGATGTATTCTTGAAGAAATCATATTAAGCATGTAATAGATGGAGGTGCTGGCCATAGCATCCAAATTGGCATAGCGCTACCCACTTTGTAAGAATGAGAGAATGAGAGCACTATTACTATTAGTTAGACCTAAGGAAGAGTTGAGTTCAATTTGTGAATCGAACCAGAACTAACCCGATGGTTCATTGAATCGGTTCGAACCTGTGAGTTACAGGCTTGAGCCATAGCTTGACTTGTCAAGTTTAACGAGTTAACACGGTTGAATGTGTTGGACCTATTGAACTGATAATTTAACCTATCAATTCCAACCAGAAAATTAAAAAAATAAAAAAAAAAGTTTTTATAAATTAAATTTAAGTATTCTTTTTAATTAAAATATGAAATAAAATTAAATATATATTATTACTTATATTTAGAAATTGATATTAAGATCGAATAATATATATAAGTTTATCAAAAATTTATTAAAACTCATATTTTAATATTGGTAAAAGTAAATAGTTATGGTATGATTACTTTAACTGCTAAAAGAGTTTTTCAACCAAAGAAAAAACAAACCCCACAAAAAAAGTTCAGAACATAAAATATCACAAGTTTTATATAATCTTGTTTAATTTTTGAAATAGTAACTACTTTTGTAAATAATATATTTTAATGATTTATAAAAATATAAATGTATTTATAATTTAATACCATTAAAAGTCATAAATAGTATAATTATATCATATATAAAATAACAAGTGTATTATAAATATTAAATAAATACTATTCTCTTTATTATATCAATCCAACTCCCATATAGATTATATTGTTTTCTGAAGTTTCCTCTTTAGTAATAAAAAAGCATGAGCATTACATATCACAAATCAAATCCTACACTGATTATATTGATAAACTTTTCTTAAAATATTACCTATAAAAAGAAATTTATTTACTCAATTCACTAATTACAAATATAAAGTAATAATTATACATTATTAAAAATGTAAATTATTAATATCATACCTAACAATTAATAAAGTACAAATCATTAATCTTAATACTCAACAATTAATATAGTGAAATAATCAAAATTTTAAATTCTTATGTTCTATTAGTAATCTTTTTTCAAATAAAAAATAAAAATAAAAGAATATTTTTTTTCCCACTTAAAAAAAAAATCAGGTAATTCACAAGCCGAAAACCGGCCCATCAAGCTGTCAGGACAAGTAAACCAGCCCAACACAGACCTAAGTTGGGCCAATCTTGGCTCAATGGGGACCAAGCCCTTGACCCGGCAGTTCCAAGCTGGGTTGGCCTTGGCCCAGGTTTACTCTTGTCTCCTAAAATTTGACTTTGTTAAATGCATTTACACCTCAGCAGGCAACATTTACTCGAAGATTACGAGAAGATGGCTGCTATTTGAACAATTTTTTCTGTGAATTTACGTGTAACCTTGCGCCTCTCAGTAACCCTTCAAAATAAGCTACAAAGATGAATGTAAAAACTCATCGTTCACGCTATTCCAACACCACTCCATTCTTACCTTAGATTGCAAGCGCCAACATGTGTATAATTTTATTACAAAAACAAAGACAAATGTTAGAGACCTTCTAAGTATAATGAAATTTAACAAAAACAGGCCCAGTAAGCTTTGTGGGATTGTAAGGAAGCATTTACTTAAGCATTAAACTCAAGAGTCATGCAAGGCTTGAATATGCCTGTTTCCAATGTATACGTGCTGATATACAATATCACTCAGCAGTTTCTTAGTTCTTCCAAGAAAAATGACTGCTAGTCTTCAAAAAACTTGTAACAGAATCTACAGCTCTAGGATTTTAAATGCTGTTTCTTATGCTTCTATAGTATTTGAAACATCAATTGTATGGCAATGAAAATTGCTAAAATTAAGCCACGTGACCGGAAACAAACATGACCTTGAAAATCCTGCATATTGGAACAATTCAAAAGAATACTGGGTAAGGTGACACGTATGAACTATAATGAAGTATTCATCAACGAGTTTATTCCATGAGTAAGTACAAACAGAGAGGATAAATTCTAACTCGAATGCCGCATGACTTAATTTGTCATTAACTGTAACAAGGGCGCAATCATCAATAAAGTAGTTCAATCATATATTCAGGGATCAAAAATGCTAACAATGCCAAGGTTCCAGTCATAATCAGAAAGAGATCATAAAAGATCTGACTTTCTAGTGTGAAAACTACCCTATATCCATTATGCGATTGGACATTTAGATAGCCCTAAGCCTTATGTCATGACAGCTCCGTAAAATCACATCTATTCTGGCACCAGCACCAAGCATCATGTTCTAAAGGTTAATATACGGATGCAACAATTTTTGCCAAAACAATGAATATAAACCAGAGTCAGTAACTCTGTGCCACAAAACAGCATGCCCCCAAAAAATCCACAATATAATCATTTGAATATACAGTAGACTCTGAGTTGACATGACACTTTATGATCATAAAATAAAATAAAAACCTTTTTCAGGATTATATTGCTTTGATCCTATTATCCAAACTTGTTCAGTATGAATGATGTTATTGCTGTAATTTCAATATAGACCTATTGAAGCTCATCAAAAGATACGTCTATGGGTAAAAACTTTCCTAATAATAGAACTTTCCACTTCACCATTCTTGTATCTCTCCCACCAATACCAGTTACAAATGCACATATTTCAAGAACATGCATCCTATCCATTCAATGTCATTTTTTTTTTCTTTTTTGGGGGGCCAATCTATTCATTCAATGTCTAATCATTAAAAAATGTCTCTTTCTACACAAGTCATCTGCTTTCTCCCTGTCCTGCAGGACGACTTGAACATCCTTCATATCATGTCACAAATCAACTATCTCTTATTATTTAAAGAAAGAAGGAATCACATATCAGTCCAATATTCAGTTATTACTGTAATATTATTCACTCATTGAGATGTGATCATGAATTCATACCTTTAAAGAGAGATTCAAGGAGGATGCAGACGAAGAATTAAGTGCAGAAAATCCAATGTCATAAGAAATGCTTCCATCTGGCTTGTAAAGTCCATAATTCCTCTCAGACGTTGGTCCAGGCTTCAAATTCTCATTAAATAGTGCAAAAACATAAGCCTTTAATACATTGTGTGGTCTATATGGAGTTCCTTTCCTCAATGCAAGTCTTTTCCGAAGATTATAATTATACGTTCTTGCATTGCTCAATGTTGCAGCAGCTTCATTCCCATCTCCTTTTGAAGCCCAGCCAGTTTCAGTGACTATTATTTCCATCCCTTTGTGACCAGCATCTTCCAAAGCAGCATAGGCAGCATCAATTTGAGCATCAAGCATATTATCATAGTGCAAATTCGTTTTTGGATCATATATCCCCTGTGTTTGCTGAAATAGAGCATAATTAACGTCGATATTCTCTGGATCGCTCAAGTAAGCTAGGAATGGATATGCATTCAAACAGAATGGAGAATCAATTTCTTGAAAAAAGTTCAATAGCTGTGTCATGTACTGTTTAACATTATCAGCGAACCTACATGATGAGGGAGGGTAAGAATTCTGAAAAACAGCCTGCGAATGAGCTGTAGTAATTTGAACATCCTTATCTAATCCAAGAGTCTTTAGGGCATTGTACACATTTTTCGCTGCACCCAAGAGAGACCCCCAGAGCTCATAATCATTACCTCCCAATACTTCATTCCCAACAGCAATCCCCTTTATCCTTGTCTGAGGAACATATGCCTGCACGTTTTCTTTGACCCAACCCACTGCATGATCTGCACTGACATTGAAGTCCTTTAAATAACCATTTGGAAGTCCAATTACTAGATCAAGTCCTGTTCCACTAAATGCTTTAAGGACATTGTGATCAGCATCATAAATACGAACATTTCTTATTTTTGCTCTTCTAAGAAGAATAACAACTTCATCAGGGGAAGGGATATTATCTGCAATCCTCCCATAGTTTATTCCATAGGTACCAACGAATGCTTCACTTGCCACAGTAGCTGGAAAGAAGAAAGTGGTCACTGTCAACAGTTTTCAGCACACACAGCAAATAACTCCAGCAATCTATTAAAAACAGATAAGAACATTGCCACCACGCTTCCCAGATCTGCAGGTATTGTAGTGTTAAGGCACTGAATATCAATTGCAGTAAGTTTAGGACTGCGCCTATTAAATTTTGCCTGTAGTGGTACCTTTGTTTGATTCAAACAATTGTAATGCTTATGTGCTAAAACTCTCTACTTATGGTGTCTGGCATTATAAATTTTGCTAATGAGAGAGATTACACGTGCATAAAGCACATATCACCATACATAGCAAAATTATGACACGAAGTAACCAAACTTTCCATATTAACTAAAGATACAAGAGAAGCAAGCTAAATACAATTTGTTGGTTCACAAACTCTTGCCAAATCACATTAAATTTTCACAATATGCTCCTACCAGGGAGACAGCAAATAAACCTAAATGGAATCATATAAATGATAGCCTTTCTGTTTCTTGTGTCGAACAGCCAATCTCTATACAAAGACAGCAGTCAATCTTTATACAAAGGCATTACTAAGCATCTTTTGCCCACTCTCAGTACCACTGAAGTTCCTAAATAAAACTGCAATAACAAATTGCATAGGTTCTCAACACACTTTATGATTAAAAAACATGTCTTTGCTGGTGCGAGGGGTTAACTTTCTAGTCAGTCTACATGGCATGAAAGACCATCAATGCTATGTGGATGCCTGAGCATGTTTACACACTTCAGTTCACTCTTTAGACAATCTCAAAAAAGGTATAGAACAAATTTTCAACTCCATACAATATACAGACTAAGAAAATTTACTTGCTTCATCAATGAATTTCAAAGTGACAAAATATAACATACTTCAGTATGACAGCAGCAGTATACAAACTTTAGCATATAAGAAGTGGTAAGCCAACATATAGAAGCATTTGAACTGACATCAAAGCAGGAAATCATAAGTTAATAAAATTCTGCCCACCAATCAATTAGAATGCTTTGCATTTCACGGTTATACACAATTTAGTTGCACCATATGTGGAAGTGAATTAAATCCACAAGCTATTGTCCACCAAGTAATACACAACAACCGGAATTGCTATCAAAATTCAAAATAAGTACACAATATTCCGTTAAACAACCTAAGTTACTCAATATTAATCGCAAGATAACAGTTATTTAAACAAAGACTTCAAAGATTTATTCTCTCTACTAAGAGACCTTCAATAAAAAAATCTAAATCCAAATCAAACTTTATGAAAGGCACAAAAGATTCAGATTCAAATTATGAATCTCCCACATAAAATCAAACGGAAAAACCAAATTCCCCATAATAATCGCTGAAGCCCATATCCCAAATTGACCAAGTATTGACCCAATCGACCACTTTTACTGGAAACATCCTTAAGCAGATCAAGATCACTAAATTGAATCAAAAAGAAACAAAATTTTCAAAAATTAAACAATCCCTATAAAGAAAATAACCTCAGAAAAAAAAAAAAGATTCAAACTTTACCAAGTGGTTTAATGTAGCAAACCGAGTATAGGAAGAGAAACTGTACAAAGAAACTGTCCACGCGTTTCATTGCTTCAGAAACTGTAACCTGCAGTAACTCCAACCTTTATATAACCTCCACAGTAATAAATCAAGGGCAAAAATGTCAAAATATTCTCCTCCTTCAGTATCAAGCTTCTTCTCCTTATGCTTCTCCTTCTTGTTTTTATGCTCTCGAAGCATGCCATAAGACAGACACAGGGTCTTTATTTTTTATTCCTTCACCGTGTCCTTCTTTTTCACTCTATTGAAAAATAGCAACATCTTTTTCACTTTCCATCATCTTCCTCCCTTTTCTACTTCACTTTCCTTAGCAATACCATGATATCTGGCTGTATCAGGTATGTGCATATAAGATCAATAGTTTTTAGTGGGAAGTCATCCACCAAGCATGTATTTATATAATCGAAAGATTAATCAGATGTAAAGAATGGAGAAGTGGGCTTTCTTTCTAATGGCGGTCGCTTTCTCTCAGGGGACCACTATGAAAAGATTTTGTTCGGTTCTTGAGGTCCGGACTTTATTTGATTAACTATTATTTTATGACATAGGTAAAACTTCCATTTTAGAAATTTGAAGCAAGTAATTAATATTGGACATTTTGTATAATTTAAATTTACTGGAAGCTGGCCACTCGTAGAGTTCATAAAAAATACATAAAATAATTATTTAATAAAATTATTAAATATAAAATTACTTGCAGAATTTCAAATTTCAAAATTTTCATCTATGTCTAAGTATAACTACTTATTTTTAATTTTTTTTCTTAATTTAGTAAAATCTTATCACCATAAATTTTATCATTTTTTTTGTTTTTACAAATGAAATGATGTCAATTATCACTATGCGTGGTGAATCAATCAATCAGTGTTTTAAAAAGGAAAATATTCGTGCATCCACCAACTAAAAGAAAAAAAGAAAACTATACAGTGGCACCACAATCAATTTTGGCTATATGTATAATATCTTTAAAACTTGTACATTTTCTTATTAAATTACTAGTTAATATTAAGAAGTATCTAATATCTAGCAATTTCAAGGTGTTCTATTTTCTGGCCAACGCAATTTTTACGTGTTCGAAAAGAAAACTTATCACACTCTAAGAAAAATATCAATAAAGTTATTGAGTTAAGGTTGTGGGAAAAAAAAAAAGTTATTGATTTAAGGAAAAAAAAAGCATAGAAAAATGTGTAACATTCTTTTTAGGCTTAAAGTACAGTAAATATATCTGTTAACATTTTTGTATATTATTTCATAATATGAAAATATTAGGCTAAACAAATAAAGGAATTTTATATATTTATTATATTAAAACCCAGAAGACTAGTATTGGTGTCTCATTTACCCCTCAAATTAAAAGTAATTTTCTTTCTCATAAAAAGTTTAAAATTGACTCCAAAATTTTACTCATTTTAATAGTTTTTATTTTCTTACGTCTCCTAACTCCACTTTGGTTAAGATAAATTCCACGCAAAAGCTGGGAAGTTGAAAAACTCTTGTGGCAGTTTTAATTTTTAACATACATCATATTTATTTATTTTTTTTCATTTTTAATCGTACGACATATTCCTATAATAGTACTTTCTCCTTTCTACACATAATTGATGTATGAAGAAAATACATGTTTATCATATCAATTATCAAGTGATCAAACCCTAATTAAAATAAAATAATTCCTGCACCGGGTTTGGCTAGAAAAAGAAGGCAGGAAAAACTAATACTATGACAGGCAAAAGAAACCCATTAAATAAGTCATTCCTATGTACTTAGTAAGATTATGTCATCGGTCGGTGCCCGGTCACAGTGAGAGAGAGAGAGATATTAGAACGGAGAAGAAACAGTAACATACGCGTGGCAATTATCATTTAATCCCACGCGCTAACTTTGAGATATTCAAACGTCAAATTCTGTGTTTCTGAGCGATTGGAATATTTTTATGGTATATGATAAATTCTTTGACATATTATGCGGTTTATATATTAACTAAAATTACTGTATAAAAAGGCTTGAGATACTAGATAAAAACTTAAAAAATTTAAGCTATATATTTTATTATATAATTTTTTTTATATACCACAAAATAAATATATTTTTAAATTCTAAAACCTTAAATCAAGTTTCCAAATTACAATATTGGACTTTAACGTAATTCACTTTTTTTTAACTTTGTTACAATTGTAGAAGAATAATATTGCATAAATATAAATTCTAGTAAAAATTTGTAGATGTAAAGCAACTTAGTGGATGTAACAAGCGAGAAAATCAATTAACCAACAACAAACAAACATATCAACAATGTATTGTAAATAGGCTAATAATAAAAGGAGAAAATAGGCAAATTTACAACCAAAAATCTAGAGTTGATCTCCATGGGGATTGACTATCTTGAATTAGCTAAATCCCTTCCTTCCCTATCTTGAATTAGCTAAAGCTAGATCTTGGAGCTTTAATTGACATAGAGAGAAATAGTAAATGTATATAAAAACAAAGTGAAGGATGAACAGAGGACATACCAGAATGTTCTACTCGGAGAAAGAGGAAGAGAAACATAGCTACTGATAATAGGGTTATGTTTTTAGGTCCCACCTTGACCACAATCTTAACATTTGCTGCTTTCGATAACATGTCAACTCCATTGAAGGGCAACTTGTAAAAGGAGTAACTTGTGAGAAAGTTATTTAGAAAAGTGATATCTAATTAAATAGATTGCAAGTTACCCAAAATGAAAGTTACATAGAATGAATAGCTTAAAATAAGTTAATATAAACATTGATTTTAAAAAATAGATAGTAATGTTATAATCTCAAATAGGAAAGTAATATAAATTAAATATAGCATTTAAATATAAGAGGTTCTTCCACCTATAAGCTAATTTTTTTAATTGATCTCTTTCCTTAAATTTAGGTTATATTAAACTTTTTTTTATATCCATTACCATACACATCAAATGTATATAAGGGAAGTTTACTGCTCTAAAAATTCTACTTTAATGTTATTGCAACTAATATGAAGATTTATTTTATAATTGATTTCTTGAAGTGAAATTGGATTTCATTTTGAGTTTCATGACCTATTTAATTTCGATTTCCGAGCATCAGCCAAAAGAGTATAGTTGTGAAATAAAGCATCATAGTGTGTGTGTATATATATGTATATATTATGGAAATGCCAACGTAAAGATGCAATGGGATGGGTTGGGCCGGGTATGTATGCAAAACTGACTCAATGGGGAAATATGTGTTTCAAAATCCTAACCAATAAATTATAGGATATCCAATATATGTTCCATTCCACCATTCAGCTAATGTGTATTTAATTACAATATACAAATGTACACGTTCTTATGAAAATTTACATTTTGCCCAATATGGAATTTCACTTTTATTTTAAGAATTCATATGTCTTTGGTGACAACTTCAATTACTAAACCCTCAATTTCCATTATCAACCCAAACCCTACATGGTATTAAAATCAATATCCAATTCTATCGTCATTTCTTGTTGGAAAATACCTTAACAAGTTTTATAATTAGACATGTTTGCGTTCTTACTAACTAATGTGTATTCATTAACAACTAAATGAATAAACTTTTATGTAGGATAAATTATACTTTAACTATTCAGTGTTTTCACTCTCTTTCATTTTAAGTACCTATATTATTATGTTTAATATTTAGAGGACCTGTGTTATGCAAAATACAGTAAACCAAATATCCATTTAACTATTGAAACAAGAAAGAAAATGCGCTCCTTCTTTCCATCGACATAAAAAATACTCTAAACCCTAACTTCAAACGAATCCTCATCCCCTTCAATCTTAAGTCACTTGCTGTCCGTGATGAATGAGTTCAAGAGTAAAGCCTAAATTCCCAAGCGATGCGCGATGTAAATGTAAGTTTTCTTGTCTGAAATTTTGTGAAGCAAATAGATTTTTATTGTTCTTACATACTCATTATTGTCAATCGTTGTAGCCCCGGGACAAAAGTCAATCCCGAGTACGCTGGAGGAGAGACTCCAAGATTTGGTGACCGTCAAGATTATTGCAGCAGCCCTCACGGTGGTGACTTCGTGATCATCCACCCTTGTTTCATGTAATAATTCAAAATATTGGCTAAGATGCATTATTAAGCATTAGCTCAATTTACAGTAATATTAATTGAAATTACATGTAGCATCTTGTGGCAGAGTTCTTACCCCAAAAAATAGTAAGTTTGTTTTACTATATTTTGCACAACACGGATCCTTTAAATGTAAAAAATAATACCATATGCACCCAAAATCAAATGAAGAAAAAAAAGAGAGAGAGAGAGAAAAAACAAGCGCTCAAAGCGTCATTGACTCTATAAATTTATATATATGAAGTGTATAAAGAGCTTAAAAATATGTTTTTTTTTTTTTTTTCATGTTTGGTATATTAACCGTTAACTGTTGCCATGCAATAGTTTCCTATGGGATATTCACCGACCACCCTTAGCCGTAAGGTGGTAAGCTAATGGCTTTTTAGTTATTGTTAATCACTGTTAAGTTTTTATTAGATAATGCAACCCATACAAATAAGCGAGCACCATCATCTCAAAAACTGAAAAAATAAAATAAAATGGCACCAAAAAGCCCGAACACAATCCAACTTTAACCTGTAGACATTTTATCCTCTTTTTTTTTCTTTTTTTTTTTCGGATAACGTTGTATTTGATATTTGAATATTTATTTATTTTTATCAATTAACTACTTGAAATTTCAAAGTGCTAATTACTACCTAATCAAACTTTACAATTTCAACGTTAATACTTGACTCAATTCTTTTAAAATCCATTAGATTATGTGGTATTTTTTTTATTAATTATGTTATGACATGTGTTCTAATATATTAAAAAACTGCTAAACCCCGACCCATCTGCAACGTGTGCCTTCTTATTTAATTAAAATAACTTATAAAAATGATTTCAACTATTATCTAATAATTTAATATTAAACAACTAAAATTAATTATAAATAAATTAAAAAAATAACTCTCCTCCTCCCTTTTTTAGCACCACTTCCTCCTTTTATTCACCTCTCTTTACCCCAAACTAACACCATCGATAAGACTACCGACAACCACAGTGCAAGCATCGAAAGAAAATTTCATGAATGAACTTTTCAATGTCATAGAACAGAGACGAGATAACTTAGCGAGCAACATGATCTCTAAGGGCAAATAGAACATAAAAGAGGAGAGGTAAATAAGGAGAGGATTTAGTGAAGAGAAAGACAGAGTTTAATATAAAAAATAATAATAATGATCAATCTTGCTTGAGTTCCTACGTAGACATCAATGGAATGTAGTGTTCCGCTAGCCATCGTCTAGGCTAGGGGGATCGTTGGAAGTGGGTATCTAGTGGCAATAGACAATGCAACTTCGGTTGTTTGTTCTGATGAAGTAGCAGGATGGCGATACTTAATACCAGCAAGAGGCCAATTATGGTTTTCTGAGTGGACACAAGTTTAACGGAATTGTTTATAAAGTTGGGTTTTTTCATAGACAACATGACCTATAGAATCTATTAAAGCCAATTTCTTCCTTTGAGATTTGTTAAATTGAAATAATCTCTTGAGAGATAATGAGATGAGTCTTGGTTGGGCTTAGAGAGAGAAACTCATTCTTTTTGTTGCCTGTTAAGAGGAGATGGGTCTTGACTAGGCTTAATCACTTTCTCAAGATGTTAATATTTACATTGGTTGCCAACAAGAGAAAAAGGAGAGATAAGAGAGATCTAGAAAAAGAAGTTATGAGAAGAAAAGAGAAGAGAATCATGATTTTTTTTTTTAATTTTTGGTGATATTTATTTATTTTTAATAATTTGTTTGTTTAAAGTTAAAAAGTTGAATAATAATTAACTTTTTGTTTTAAGCTCATTTATTTAAATTATGACATTAGACGATTGCAATGAGTTGGTATCTAAGAGGATTTTTCAAATATATAAGTACATGTGTCAAGTTTTCATTAGCATATAATACTAGCTCACTAATGTTAGCAATAGAAAGTTCAATTAAATAGTAAATTGAAAATAGATTCAAACCCTCAATTTTTTTTATTTTCTATATTTTTTTCTTTTTTTCCCTTTATTTTATGTATCTTTTAAGAATCTTTTATATAATTAGATTAAAATATCTACTAATGTAATGAACCAATAAATGATTTCAATATTTCCATTATATGTAATTTACATAAAATTAAAAAAAAATACTCATCATATGTTTGTCAAAAAAAAAAAAAAAACACATGCTACCTCTTTACAAGAGTACTAAAACATAAGTCACCTATTTGTAACAAACCCTATATTTAATAGGTGCTACAATTCCGTTGTTAACCTTAAGATTTCACTCTTTTTCTTAGGGGTAAGTAAATATAATAGATATCAAAATTGAGGATTAACCACATGTGCCTAAGCTACGGGTTAGAGAACTTAGCTTGCTAGATGATCACCCTTTGACCTATTGTTGAGAAAATGTCTTTACTACATTCAACCAACCTGTTTAGCCTTTTGAGCTCTTACCATCCATTCATAATAGGGGATTCAAGCCTTAAACGAAGCCTTATCGTAACGTGATTTGGTTCTTTAAGACTATCGAAGAAAATGGAAATGGGTTATGGTGGATTTTAAGGTAAAAGGATAAGTAATTCATGAGTTGCTCATGGTTGTGACTCACCATTCAAGCACTCATGGCTAATGTCTTGCTGGATGTCACAAACTTATCTGAGGCAATAGGTCGCTCATAGCACAAACCTTACTTAAGAGTTTGATATGTAGAGTTAGGGTTCTCAATACACAAAGAAGAGAAAACTTAGTAAAATTTCATTAATCAAAGAGGAAAGTCTAAATACAACAAATACCATAATAGGGTATATATACTCAATACAACTAAGGTTACATTAACATATGTAATTATTAAAAAGGGCAAGATCCTATTTATATTCATGAAAGGGAAGGGGCAAATCCAACAAAGTGAATATTTAATATTAGTTTATACATCAGTGGAGAGTGGAACATGTGTCTTCATCAGAGAAGCTAGTGGATTCTATAAATAATGGTTGCCGACCGTTTTAGATAAGGTCAATAGTAGTAGGGCTTATTAATAGCTTGGAATCATGACCTTAGCAAATCTGGACATGTGGAAGGTAGTCTATAGAACAAGTCAGAAGGATTGGCTTTAGGCTCCTGAGTAGCTTAGACTTACTTTATTCTAAGAGGACAATACTTGTGCCATGACATCTTAGGTACGCAAATAGCTTGGCTTTACAAATTAAGTTAGCTTCCTCGACACTTGGTTGACAACTAAGGATCTGATAGGTCAATTTGGCCAAACCACTTGCTTAAGATAGTGTGAGGGATGTTAAGGGCTGATTCTTATCATTCCCTCCGAGTTGTTTAAGATTTGGGATCAAATTCTTAGAGTTCTCTACTGGGGTGTCTTCCTCAAATACATATAAGCTTAGGTCAACAATGTTGAAGTCATCAAAACTTCAACCCTTTAAGGGGCTCAAGCTTGTAGGCATTGTTGTTGATCTTCTAAAGTATTAAGGAAGTTCCTTTGGCTCGAGTGAGAGCTTACTCTTCCTGTTATTAAGGATCATTTCCTTACTAAGGTGTAGCCGTATAAAGTCTCCTAGTTAGATAAATTATTTTCTCTTTGCCCTTAGCTTCCTCATGCTAACTTCTTACTAGCTCGAGTCAACTGCTTGTTCACTCTTTGGTAGATATACTGCAAGGTTTTAGCTCTATCTTCAACTTTAGGGTTACATTACCCAATTCTAGGTACAGGTGTCTAATCAAGCGATAGCTTTGGGTTAAAACCATACACAACTTCAAATAGGGTCTTATCTATTGTGCTATGAATAAATCAATTATAATCAAACTTAACAATGGATAAGGAGGTATCCCAATCAACATGATTTCTTCCAACGGTAGCTTAGAGAAGAGAACCTAATGTTCAGTTGACAATCTCTATCTAACCATTAGATTGTAGACGTCATGATGTGTTGAACAACAACTTAGTCTTTCGTCTGTACCATAAGGTCTTCCAAAAATGACTTAAGAACTTAAAGTCTTGATCATACTCAATACTCCTTAGAACTCCATGAAGCTTCATAATCTCCTACAAAAATAGAAAAGAAATAGTCGAAGCATCTTTAGTCTTGTTGCAAGACACAAAGAGTGCCATTTTGCTGAACCTATCGACTACAACCATGATAGCATCATTTCCTTATGTTGTTCTTAGCAAACTAAGAACAAAATCCATGCCTAAGTCAACTTATGGTTTGGTTGGCACAAGTAAAGGCATAGCCTTCTCTTGCATAGCTTAGCATTTCCCCTCTTTACAGATCACACATCTCTCAAAAACTCTATGCACATCTATCAACATTCTAAGCTAGTAAAATCTTGACTTTAGTAGCTCATACCTTCTTCTTTCTCCAAATGTCCGAACAATCCTCCACTATATGCTTCCTAGAAGAGCAATTCTCATATTAAACAATTCAACATATGAAGTTTTCCATCTTAAAAAAGATAACCATTCTCAAAAGAAATTTTCATCCAACGTCCTTCCTTTACTACACCGAGCATAGATCAAACTAAAATGTGGATCCTAGGAATACTATTCCTTAATGTTTACAAATCCTAAAACCTTATGTGGAGATCGGAAAGCATCACATGTCATCTAGACAAGCATCTACAACTATATTTGCGTTCCATTGCTTGTACTTGATCATAAATGAAAAATCCTCTAGAAACTTAACCTATTCAATTTATCGCTTGGATATATTTGGTTAACTCTTTAATGTCTCAAGGTTTGGTGATCAAAGTACATAAGAAACTCTCTTGGTGATAGGTAATGTTGCCATGTTTGTAAAGCTCAAAGAAGCACATACAATTCCTTTTCATACACTAAATAGTTCAAAGTTGATCCTTTAAGTTTCTCACTAAAATAGGCAATAGGTCAACAATCTTTCATGTGAACTGCTCCTATACTAACACTAGATCCATCACACTCCAACTTGAAAACCTTGCTAAAATTGGGCAAAGATAGTGCTAAGGCTAAAGTCAACCTCTTCTTCAACTCAACAAGCCTTTCTTCCTCCTTACTTCACCAATGAAATTCAACATTCGTCTTTGTAAGCTTAATAAGGGGTACAACAATAGAATTTAAAGTTCTAAATGAACATACAATAAAAAGAATCTAAGCCATGAAAATTTCATACATTTGCACAAGAGGTTAGGGTAGGTTACTCCACAATAAGTCAGATCTTTTTCTCACTTACTCTAAGGCCTCTACCACTAACTACATACCTAAGAAATATAACCTTCTCTTGATAGAAACAACACTTCTTCAAATTCCTAAATAATTTCTCAAGTCGTAGTACTTCAAAAATAGTTCAGAGATGGTTCACGTAACTTGATAGATCGAGACTATACACGAGAATATGATCAAAATAAACAACAACAAATTCCCCTATTTGATTCCTCAACACATGGTTTATTAATCTTATGAATATGCTTGGAGCATTAGATAACACAAATGGCATAACATGCCACTCATATAGGCCATGTCTTGCTTTAAAGGTTGTTTTCCATTCATCTCCTTCTCACATATGTATTTGAAGATATCCAAACTTTAGGCCAATTTTAGAAAATATTCCCATACCATATAGTTCATCTAGCATATCATCTACTTTGGGAATCAAATACCTATAATTGATAGTGGTTTTACTAATAGTTCGACTATCTAAACACACTTTCTAACTCCCATCCTTCTTAAGAACTAATAGCATAGGTACAGTACATGAACTTAAGCTTTCTTTAATATAGCCTTTTTCAATTAGCTCATTCACTTATCTTTGCAATTCACCAACTTGCTTTGGATTCATTTGATAAGCTAATTGATTCGGCAAAGCGGCTCTTAGCTACAAGTCAATTCCATGCTCTATGCCTCACTTTGGTGGTAATCATCTTGGTAATTGTTCAAGGAATAGATCAATAAACTCAATTAACAATCTCTAAACCTCTTTAAGTAGGTCAGCTTACTTTCTTAGTTTTAACAATATTTGTATCAGTAAAAAGGTCAGCTCATTAGACTTAACAGCTTCTCTAAGTTGAGATCAACACCTAACCATTGCCTTCTTGGATCATCAACTGAATTTGAACTATATACTACTAACTTAGCTTGGTGTCATCAAGAAAAGTGTAATAGATCGACCATCCTTCTCAAATGTATAAGTATTATTATCACCATCATGCATAACTCTTCTATTGAACAACTAAGGCCGACCTAATAAAATATGTAAAGCATACATTGCAACACATCGGATAATATCTTATCCTTATAACTCCCAACAAAAACCAGTAGCAACACTTGTTTTGTAACATGCAATGATCCTTACTCATTAAACAAATGTTGCTTATATGGTTTAACATGTGGAGAGGTTAGCAAATGCAACTGCTTCACTACAACTACCACTATCAATAATTAATGCACAAAGTTGATCTATTACCTTGCATATTGTATGGAATGGATTCTTTGACTACTCACTCTCTATATCAAGCTCTAAACTCTTATCTTAAGGAACAACCAATGTTAGAATGTTGCCTTCTTCTACAAAAATGTTATCTTCTATAACTTCTACTTCAATCCATTTTCCACTTCTTTTACAGCTTCACTAACTTCTTCATCAATGCTATATACTTTAAAGGTTAGGACTTTAACTTTAATAACCATAGTTCATCGTTTTGAATACTAAGTGGCCATATGTCTAAAGCCCTTACATCTAAAACACTTACCCTCTCTTGCCTTTCTTCCTAAGGTCTATTGCTTTTCGAAATCCTTCTCTTTCCCTCCTTACCCATCCTTACTCCATTTGTAAGCGATAACTATCCTTCTTTCTTACTCAGCATTAAGCAAATAGGCTTTTTGCTACTCCCTTCGATAGGTTAGGAATTGAGAGCTTCATAAGGTTAGTTCTTCTTCTGTCTCTCAACACACAATATTCGTCACTACAAAAAGGATAATGGTAATCTCACAATTAACTACTTCATTTATGAATTTCATATTAATAGAAATCTATGTCCTATCAAAATAGAATTTGTTTAGGTGACCTTAACGGCTTCTTCAAGGGTGTAAAAGAATTGCACCTCGATGATGTCTCAAAGTTCATATCTTAGGCTAGTAATACATCTTGAAATAGTTTAGGCCTTAGGCTCATCTACTTTATGCCCGATCATCAACATCTAGAATTCTTGCACATATTCATCAATAGATTAGTTTCCTTATCTTGGTTCTTGCATCTTCACAAAGGTATCTTAATAATATGAATCAAGAATGATCTTCCTCGCATGACTCTCTTCATTTCTTCTTATGTTCTAATACCTCATCTACCATCTTTTCTTCTCATCATATGCAATTTCTTTCACTACATATGGGCATATCTAGTGAATTCTAAGTCGATAGGTCTGACCTTACCATCCTCAACATAATGATAGTGCTTAAACAACTTCTTAACTCACTTTTCCAAATCCAACTACTCATTAGCACTACCACTTCCTAAGAAGCTTAGAATCTGAACTCTCATGTCATCAATGCTTTTAAGAGCTTAGACAGCACACTCCTCTTTATAGTAATCCCGATCAAACTCCTTTTCAACTCTAGCAACATCATCTAAATCTATCCTTCAATGAGTAGGTTATCCCGCTCTTCCTCAAGGGTACCGAATAGGATACCCAACTCTATTAGGTTAGCCTTCAAGTCGACCCCTTGAGGTGCTTATTCTAGCTTATCATTGACCTTATAGAATTCTTTGTCATTACTCTTTTCTTCTTCTATGACCTCCATTCTTGTATTGGTTCTTCACTCAACTCCTCTAACTCAAGTGTTACAAGCTACATAAACTATTCTATGTTAGACTTCATTATTAGGTGAGTTATGTTAATATACAACTTAGATTTCCTCTATGGTTTCATCAATAGCATGTTTATCAGCTCAATGAGCTCTCTATGTACAAGCTATAGTTTCATCAAAAGTTTAGAAAGTTGATCTATCCTCCCGTCTGTAGTTCATAGGGTTTTCTCTATACATTAAACTCAACTTGGAGCATCACTCTCATTATCTCCAACCACCACATTCACACTTAGGTCTATAATTTCATTAATTAACAACTTGATATATAGCTTTGATAGCCACTTCTTCAATAACCACGGCTTCAACAACCACTAAATTGCCACTACAGCAACACAATAGATACAGTATGATAACTAATTCTACTTATCTCGACAACCACCACAACCTTTTACAATCAACAAAACAAACACAAAAGATAGCCACTATGCTCCCAACAATTACTTTACTCCAACAACTCTTGCTTTGTTACTAGAGATGAAAACAATGCACAATGGAACTGACAATAAACCACACAACTAAAGCTAACATAACAACAAGAACCTTGACCACAATAGCAACTCAAACCAATATGCAAAAAACTGCTCAAACTCTTGACTCTACTCAAAATCTTAAGCATTGATACCAAGATGATAAGAGATGCGAGCATCAAACAAAGTCTTACCATAACGTGAGTAGGTCATTCGAGACTATTGAAGAAAATGGAAATGGGTTAGGGTAGATTTTACAATAGAGGGGTAAGTAATTCGTGAGTCACTCATAAATGCGATGCACCACTCAAGCACTTGCAACTTATGTCTTGCTAGATATGACTCACTAGTCCAAGGCAATGGATCACTCATCACATAAACATTGCTTAAGGGTTTAGTATGAGATAGGGTTAAAGTTCTCAACACATGAAGAAGAGAGAAAACTTAATAAAATTTCATTAATCAAAGAGGAAAGTTTGAATACAATAAATGCCATAACAAAGTATTTATATCCAATACAACTAAGGTTACGTAAACATTTGTAATTATTAAAAAGGGTAAGATTCTATTTACATTCATGCTACAAAAGGAAAGGGGTAAATCTATAAAGAGAATATTCAATATCAGGTTATGCATCCATAGAGGGTAGGGCATGTGTCTTCATAAGAAAGGTTAGCAAATTCTATGAATAACAATTGTTAACCGATCTAGATAAAGTTGCCAATAGCAAGGGTAATTGATAGCTTAGAATCATGACCTCGACAAGTTTAGACAAATAAAATGTGGTCTGTAAAATAAGTTGAAAGAATTGGCTCTAGGCTCTAGGGTAGCTTGGACTTACATTCTTCTAAGAGGACAATACTTGTGCCATGATAGCTTTAATGCCCAAACAAGTCAGCTTTGCAAATTAGGTTAGCTTCCTCAATACTTAGTAGACAACTAAGGATCTAATAGGTTAAGTTGTCTAAACCTCTTGCTCGAGATCATGTGAAGGGTCTTGAAGATCAATTCCTACCACTTCACCTTATTGAAGACTAAAGTACCCAATCTTCCCCAACTCTCAAGCTACATGGTGAAGTTGTCCAACACCTCAGCCAACAAAATTTTTAACTCCCCTTGCTCTAGTTTGATCAATTTGAGTAAGCCTAAATTGTTCCTTTTCTATACAAAATCCATTATTCTTCTAAACAACCAACTAACCAATTGCCAACACATGTCCCTAACATTACTTGACATAGTATTACAATAGGTGCATATTCCTTTTTATTGTTTATCCATTTCTACCCTTGTAGAATGTTCATGTAATAAAATGTATTATATTTTAGGTTAGGAATCCTTTTTGGACTTTGTGCTAACTTTATATGTCACTTTAATTTGGGGGAGTATAAATACCCCATTTCTTTTGGCTTTCAACTTTGTTCTTGTATGTATTTCGGTTAGTTGACCAAGTTTACCCCATACTTTTATCTAACCCTTAAGCAATGTTAGTTACAAGTTACCTTAGTGTGATACTTTTGTATAATATCAAGTAGTTTTTTTAGTCCATGTTTGGTTTTGTAACACATCACGTCTATAAAGCTAGACTATGGATTTGCTTACTTTTTGCTATTTCCATCATTTTTTTTTTTACCATAGTTTAGTTCGAACTCGCCCCATTATTGCCTATTTAGCTACTCATGTAGAGCTCTACTATGGTGTATCATCTTAGTAGCAGAGCATTGAGGTTTAGTATGCCTAGGAGCTTAGTTATTACTAGGACTTACCGTAGCAAATATGAACTAAATGAGTCCTCCGAAATATTAAAGGAAATAGTCTTCGGATGAATTGGAGTAACTGACGTGAAGCTGCTTGGAGGATATGACACACCGGCGAACACAACATGACTTGACACTTCACTTGATATGATACACAAGCTGATGTCAAGGTTCACCTACCACTAATCCTAAGCTACTCGGCAAGATTAGATAAGAGTGTATGATAAATAGACTTGGAGATGGTTGTCTCATAAGAACAGAATATTCAAAGTCTCAAAATGTCAAGTTATTTGCAGCTTACAAAGGAAAGGGACTATTTATAATAAATTCCTAGAGCAACATTACAAATAAAGAAAATACATACAAAAGGGGAATTCCTAGTACATACGAAAAAGAGTAAAAAAGACAAAAGACAAAAATGGAAAAGCAATATAATGTCAGATGATGTGGACAAGTGGCAGTGCAACATTGCTCTCATACAAATATTCTTTTAAAGTAACAAGCAAGGGGGCTTAAAATGTTGCAGCAGTAAAGGGGCCAAGACAAGAAAAGGGTAATGAGAGCAATGGTAACAAGCTGAGAGAAAAAGAAAACTATTCGGCAGGTAAGTGAGTCTCTCATCACTCAATAAGAACCTCTCGGTAGTTGATGGTCGGATTATTCGGCACAGGGTCCTTGGTAAGGGAATGGTTGATATCATCATAATCGAGAGTATAGATCAACGTATAACAATGTAGGGTGCTCAAGAAGTTCAATCACCTTCCTTTGGTGAATAGTTTCTTGTCATCAATAGGATGCTGAGAGAAAATTCTTTGGGTGAGGGATTGGAGGCCTCGAAGCCGTGTACAAGTAATGAGACCGATGGTCGGCAGTTCATCAAGGTTTATGATGAGGACCGTAGCCAAGAATAAATAAGGTCAATCATAGGAATGGGTCCAAGCTTACTGAAAGCTTGAAAATGGATGGTAGGAAAGTGTACGAATGAATGGAAAATGAAAATGAAAATGAAAGGTAAGCAAAACCTACGAATAGCTCTATAGGATATGATGCACCAGTGGAACTTCCAAGGACTCACGGTACAGCTCAATATAACACACGAGTTGGTCAAGTGAGGTTACTCACCACCTAGCCTTACTTAAGGGTTAAAATAAAAGTGAAGTGAGAGCAAACAAGCAATGTTTACAAAGAGGGAAATATTCAATATATCAATAATATTCTAATGATGTGCGATTACATGTACATGGGATATTTATACTAGAGAATTTAGGACAACTTGTCTAAAAAGGAAAAAAACAAAAAGGGTATTGTCCTAAAGAAGTAATGTACAAAGTATACAAAGAGTAAAAAAGAATATTCATAGAAAAAGCAATGATTAGAGTAGTAGATTCTACAAGTGGTCCCAAACACGTGACAGCAGTGTATTAGGGGTGCTATTAGAGAATGTAGAAAAAACAGTACGAACCGGGTTAGGTAGCCATGCACAAGTGCCTAATAAGTGTAGGCTCGTTCGAACAAGAGTGGCTGAAGTTTAGCATAAGGTAGCTCTTTCAGCCTCTCAGCAAGAATTATGCCAAGCAAGTGGTTAGCTTGGACATAGCCCAGTAGGTGTACGAGATTTGGTTACTGTTTGGGCATTCTTCGAATCAGCACACAATTTCCTAAAGATAGGCAATCATTTGGCACGGTATAGAGAGTTGATCATCAGCAAGGAGTAACTCGGCCTCAGTAAGAGTTGGCTAGAGGAAGAGGATTCGCTTCACCAATCCCTTTAGTCCTTAAGCTTCGCTATGGGTTAAAAGCCTAATAACTTGATTCCTATTATTCCCTCTAAGTTGATTTGGATTTGAGATCAAATCCGATTGATCTTTATTTAATTCTTCGTTAGGATGATATGAACTAAGGTTGGCAATGTTGAAGGTGTCCGAAACCCCATAATCTTCAAGTAACTCCAATCTGTAGACATTGTCGTTGATTTTCTAGAGGATTCTAAAGGGTCTTTCAACCCATGTAAATAAGTTGTTCCTCCTTTTACTCGGGAATCTTTCCTTGCTCAGGTGTAACCATACCAAGTCTATAGGATAAAGCTATTTTATTGTCTTACCCTTGGTCTTCTCTTGCATTCATCTGGTGCCTTGGTCGATTTGCCTAATGACTTGGTCGTAGATGCATTGCAAGGACTGTACTCAGGCTCTTACATTGAGGTCTTCTTACTCTGATACTGGTACAGGTGTATGATTGAGGGGTAACTCGAGATTAAAACCATAGATAACTTCAAAGGGGATCTGCTTGGTGATGTCATGTACTATTTGGTTATAAGCGAATTTGACTACAGGTAAACAAAAGTCCTAATTAGCTAAGTTCTTGCCTACTGTAGCTTAGAGTGGCAACCTTAAAGTGCAATTGATGGGAAGTACTGAATAGTAGTTTAGTCCCCATCTATCGCTACGGAGTTCTCTAGAAACGACTTAAGAACTTTAGGTCTTTGTCTAATACTACACTTCTTGGCATGTTATGTAATCGAACAATTTCCTATAAAAAAAAAAAAAGGAGAGAGAAGCAATAGCCACAACATCATTAGTCTCAAAACAAGGCACAAAGTGTGCTATCTTACTGAACCTATCTACAACAACCATTATGGAATCTCTACCTCAACCTATTCTTGGTAATCTGAGAACAAAATCCATGCTCAACTCAGTCCATGGTCTCATCAAGGCAGGTAAAGGTATTGCCTTGCCTTGTTCGGCTCAACATTTTACCCTCTTGCATACAGCACAACCTTCCATAACTTAGTGTACATCTTGCCTCATTCTCAACCAGAAGAAATGCCCACTCAATAGCTTAAGCATCCTTCTCTCCTCAAAGTGTTTGGAGAGTCCTCTACTATGGGCTTCTTTGATCAATAACTCTCTCATTGAACATGTTAGCACATATAATTTTCTACCTTGGAACAAGTATCCATCTTCCATATGGTACTCGTCCACTATCTTTCCATTAAAATAACACTTAAGTATAGGTTCAAAGTGTAGATGCTTAGAATACTGCTCTTTGATACTTACAAACCCAAATAATATAGTCTATAGTTTGGTTAAGAGTGCCTGTCTTCTTAAAAGAGCATCTATAACTACATTACTCTTTCCCCATTTGTAGTTTATTACGAAATTCAATCCTTCAAAGAATTTTACCCATCTCACTTATCAATTTGACAACTTAATCTGACTTCAGAGATGCCTTAGGGACTCATGATTAGTATACGATGAACTTTCTCAACAATAGATATTATTGCCATACTTAAAGGACTCAGATAAGAGCTAAGAGTTCTTTGTCGTACATAGAATAGTTCAGTTGTGGTCCTCTAAGCTTCTCACTGTGGTAGACAATTGGTCGGCCTTCTTTCATTAGGACAGTACCTATACCAATGCCTGATGTGTCAAATTCTAACTCAAATATCTTTTCAAAGTCGGGTAAAGCTAGTACAAGAGTGGAATTCAATCTTTCCTTGACTTATGCAAAACTTCTCTCCTCCCTTTCTCCACATCTAAATTTGATGTTCTTCCTCATTAGCTCCATAAGGGGTATGGCTAGGGTGCTAAAATTCCTAATAAGTCTCCTATAAAATTATGCCATTCCATGGAAACTTTTTACTTTGGCACAAGTGGTCGGAGTTGGCCACTCTACAATTGCTCTTATCTTCTTTTCATCCACTCACAAGCCTCCTTTACCAACTACATAGCTTAAGAACACCACTTCCTCCTAGCAAAAGCAACATTTCTTAAGGTTACCGAATAACTTCTTAGCACGGAGCACATCTAATACAACACGGAGATGTCTACAGTAACTTATCATATCGGTACTATACACTAGGATATCGCCAAAGTAAATTACGACATACTTCCCTATCAAACTTCTTAGCACATGATTCATCAATTGCATGAAAGTATTCGGGGCATTCAACAAGCCAAATGGCATTACCATGCACTTATAGAGTCCATGCCGAGTTTTGAATGCAGTCTTCTACTCATATCCTGACCTCATGTGAATTTGATGGTAGCTAGGTTTTAAATCAATCTTGCTGAAAATCTTAACCTTACTTAATTCATCTAACATGTCATCTAACTTAGGGATAGGATACCTATATTTGACTGTAATCTTGTTTACAGTTTGGCTGTCAACACATATCCAACAAGTTCCATCTTATTTTGGCACACGGAGTGCTGGAACAGCACAAAGGTTGAGGCTCTTCCTTACATACCCTCTTTCTAGTAGTTCATTAACCTGTCATTAGAGCTCGACAACTTGTTCGAGTTTCATCCGATAAGCTGGTTTGTTTGGTAAGATAGCGCTGGGTACCAAGACAATGCAATGTTCAATGCCTCTAAACTACGACAATCCTTCTAGTAATTGCTCTATAAACAGGTTAGCATATTCATTTAGTAACTCCCTAACTTCCAAAGGTAATTCACCTTACTCCCTTAACTCGAATAGTCACCTGACCAACATGAAGGTTGGCACGTTAGCTTGAATAGCCTCTTAGAGCTTGACTCTACTCATCATCAGAGTCCTCTTCACTCCTCAAGCAAGTTTTACCTATAATTTGTTGACTTGACTTAGTAGTATCGAGTTTAGTGTAATCTTTCGACCATCCTTTTCGAACACATAAGTATTCTTATATCCACCATGGATGACTCTTCTATCATAAAGCCAAGGTCAGCTTAATAATACGTATGATGCATACATATGCAGTACATCACAAAGAATCTCATTGGAGTAATTCCCAATTGTGATTGGTAGTAGTATTTACCGAGTGATATGTAATGCTCTCTTCTCATTTAGCCAATGCAACTTGTACGGCTTCAAATGCACAAAAGTCAACAACTTCAACTTCGTGACCAGGTCGACTGACACCACATTGGTACAACTACTACTATCTACAATGAGAGTGCATAGTTGGTCATCCACCTTGTAAGTGATATGGAATAAGTTCTCCCTTTACTCTTCCTCATGTGAGGGCTCTAGACTCATTGCACATTGGATGACTAGGATTAACTGATCTAAGTCCTCGACAAACACATCATATTCAATCAAGTCATTCTCTTAAGTACCTTCTTTCTCGGTAAGAGTCTCTTCCTTGAGTTTCTTGTCAATACTGTCTACTTTAAGCTTCAAGGCATCTCCTTTGATGACCATAGTTATTTGGTTAGGGCATTAAGCAGCCATATGTCCAAAGCCCTGGCATTTGAAACATTTGATTTGGCTTGTCTTCTTTCCAAATCCTTGTCCTTTCTTATATGTTTGGGTCGGCACATCACTGTTAGGTTAGCCCTTCTATTTAGCTCAAATATCTACCTTTCAGATCAGTTCAGTACTTGATTGGGCTTGATAACTTCCTTGACCAGGTCGACTTAGATGACTAGTTCGACTCGTTGGAGGTCAAGTTGGAATTTTGTTCCTTCTTTGCCTTTCTACTTGTTGGGCTATCTGTATAGCCTTATCCATTGTAGTGAATTTTTGGACTTCCACGATGTCTTGGATATCACTTTTCAACCCAGTAAGGAATCTAGAGACCATTAGTGCTAATGGTTTCTCCACTTCATAGCAAATCATGAGCATTTGTAACTCTTAAATATACTCGTCAACAGTTCGACTTCCTTATCTCAACTCTTGAAGCTAAGCGAAAGTGTCTTATAGGTATGTATTCGATATAAACCTGTTTCATAGTATTCTCTTCATCTCGAGCCAAGTACTAACCTCTTGATAGCCTTCTCATCTTCTCATGGCTGACAATTCTTCCACCACATGGCAACATATCTAGAGAACTTAACAGTAGTAGTTCTCACTTTGCTGTAATCTTCATATTGGTAGTAATAAAAAACAAGCTCCACCTTCTCCTTCCAATCCAAATAATCATTCACACTTCTTAACCTATTGAAGCTCGGAATCTAAAGCTTCACATGGTCGAATGCTCAGGTGGTCAAGCTTGTTCTTCTTCTTCTTCATACTCTACTTCCTCAATGTTGTCCATTCCTCTTAAGTCGATTCTTCTTCTTACTCATCCACCTATTCTTCTACCTCAAATTTGTTAAGATAGGTTCTAACCTTTAGCAGGTTAGGTAGCCTATGGAGTATTATGCACAGCTTTAGTAGGTCTATAAGCTAATGTATGAATAGCTCGATTCAAATTCATAAGGAGGTTGGCCACCTCATTGAGTCTCTTGTCAGTACTTCTGGGAGTACCCTGAGACTGTTGGCTTTGATGGACAATACCACTATTGTCATCCCTAGCACCAGCATTAACACTTGGGTTTATCATTTACCTCAGCAAACTCGATACCAATCTTCAAGTTTGGACTATAATTAACACTATTTCTCTAAATTTGACACACAGCATACTTTCTACACTGTCGGTCAACTATGTTGTAACACAGTAACAACACTAACAAATAACCTACTGACACTGAATCTGCTTTGTTTTCGAATGTTTGAAACATGGAAAAACAGAGTAACACTAAACAACAAATTTCACCAAATCTCTACACAATTTACCTAGAGAAACCTCCGCTTTAATACTAAAATGATACGAACCGTAGTAAAGAATAGACAAGGCCAATCATAGGGATAAGCCTAAGCATGTCAAAAACTTGTAAAGGGATGGTGGGAAAGCGTACAAATGAACGAAAAATGAAAATGAAAGGTAAGAGAAACCTATGAACATTTCCAAAGAATATGACACACTAATGGAACTTCCAAAAACTCGTGGCACAGCTCAATATGATGTGATAGAGATTAGGCTACTAAGCCTTTGACTGACAGCAGACCCCAAGGACTGGAAGGACTAGTAAGGCAGATTCTTCTACTCTAGTCGACTCCTACCGAAACCAATTACTTCTTTGCTGAGTCACTCTCTAAGCCAAGTTGAATAAATGTCCATCTCTTTAAAGTGTGCCAAATTGTAGATTGCCAAGAGAGTAACCAAACCTTTTACGATTACTCACTTACATTTGAGCCAACCAATTACTCAACATCACCCTTGCCAAAAGGCCGAGAGAGAGACCCTCGGACTGACCCTTAGCTACCCTTAGTCGAACAAGCAATCTAATCGTACACTTTTGTTCACATCCTCTAATAGCCTCTCCAATATATCTCTACTACATGTATAGAGCCACGTATATACCATACTAATAATTGCTTTTCTTGAATATTCATTTTTACCCTTTTCTATTCTTATACATTATTTCTTTAATGTAATACCCTATTTTTTCTTTTCCCTTTTTTGTCAAGCTGCCCTAACTTTCAGGTATAAATACCCCTTATATTTGTAGCTGTAAAGATCAAATTATTATCAATACAACTGAATATTCTTCCTTAACGTAAACACTACTTGTTTACTCTCATTCCACTCTTATCTTAACTCTTAAGAAAGGCTAAGTGGCAAGTAAACTCACTGGACTAATTCGTACATCATATCAAGTTATGCCGTGAGTCCTTAAAAGTTTCATTGATGCAACATATTTAGAGCTATTCGCAGGTTTTGCTTACTTTTCATTCACTTTTGTTGTTTTTTGCACATTTCCCCATCGTTCTCTTCAAGCTTTCGATAAGCTTAGACCCATCCAGCAACTAGCCTTGTCTATTCTTGGTCATAATTTGCATAATCTTAATATCAGAGCAAAGGTTTCGCTTGAGTGTAGTTTGTTTTCGAAGTTTTATTTATACTCTGTTTTACATGAGTGAAACAAAGCAAGTTATTGTGTTTGTTTAGTTACTGCACATGTTAGTTGTTACTTTCTAGGTTGTGGAAGTGTTTCCTAAAACACCTCATTGAAGAATTTGAGCTTTGAATCTACGAAGAAAATGACTGACCTAAGTGTAAACATTGGTATTAGAGATAATAATAGTAGAGTTATCCACCATAGCTGACAGTCTTAGGGAACCCTTAAGAGCACTGACAAGAGACTTGACGAGGTGGCTAATCTCTTTGTAAATTTTACCTAAGCTGCTCATACGTTGAATTACCGACCAACTAAAGCCGTACATAATACCCCATAAGCTACTCGACCTACAAAAGGTTAGAACCTAGCTCGATAAGTTCAAGGTGGAGGAGTAGGCGAACGAGTAAGAAGAAGGATTGATTTAGGAAATTTGGATGAAAAGGATGAGGAAGAGTATTATGAAGAAGAAGAGCAAGTGCGAGCACCCAGAGCCTCTAACCATGTGAAACTTCGAATTCTGAGTTTCAATAGGTCTAGAAGTGTAGATGAATATTTAGAATGGAAAGAAAAGGTAGAGCGTGTGTTTGACTATTACTAGTATAAGGATTACGAGAAAGTAAGAACTGCTACTGTTGAGTTCTCTAAATATGCCGCCATATGGTGGAAGAATTTCCAAGCTATGAGGAGGTGAGAGGGCTATTAAGAGATTAATACTTGACCTAAGATGAAGAGAATACTCAAAAATAGGTTTGTGTTGGATACTTATCTACAAGATACTTATCTACAAGATACTTTCATGGCTTTAGGAGCTAATACAAGGAAGTCAATCTGTCGATGAATATGTTCAAGAATTTCAAATGCTTATAATCCACTGTAAAGTGGAGGAACCACTAGCTCAAATAATATCTAAATTCATTACTAGGTTAACAGGTAACATTCGAGATATTGTGGAACTTCAACGATTTACCGCAATGGATGAAGCCATTAGAATAGCATAATGAGTAGAGAGGTAAAGAAGAAGCTAAGTACCGACCAGGCTACCGACTAGCTGACTAAGACATGGAAATCACTAAGCTTGGTCAAGTACTGAGCCGATTCAAAAGGTAGATGTCTAAGCCGAGTAAAAAGGCCAACTTGATAGTAACATACCGACCCGAAATTATGACAAGGGTAAGGATCTAATAGGAAGATGAGCCAGATCAAGTGTTTCAAATGCCAAAGGTTTAGACATATGGTTGCTCAATGCTCGAACTAAAGGACTATGGTCATTAAGGGAGACGTCTTGAAGTTAGAAGTAGAAAGTACTAATGAGGAACCTAAAGAGGAAGGGAGCACTACGAAGAAAGAAGTTACCGAAAAAGAGCTCATTGAAGCGGATGTGTTTGCCTTAGACTTAGATTAGTTGATCATGGTTATCCGACGCACAATAAACATGGAACTCTCATGCAAGGAAGAGTGGAGAGAGAATTTGTTTCATACCACCTATAAGGTAAATAATTAGGTATATAACCTCATTGTAGATAGTGGTAGTTGCACCAATGTAGCATTAGCTGGTCTTATTACAAAATTGAAGTTGCCGACTATTGCACATCCAAGGCTGTATAAGTTGCACTAGTTGAGTGAGAAAGGAGTACTACATGTCACAAGATAAGTACTACTGCCAATCACTATCGAAAATTATTCTGACTAGATTCTTTATGACGTATTAACCATGTGCGCCTCCCATGTGTTGCTAAGTAGATTGTGGTTGTTCAACAGAAGAGTTATCCATAATGGATACCAAAATATGCATACGTTCAAGAAGGATGGTAGGAAGATTATGTTAAACCAGATGCTGCCGAGTAAAGTTAATAAACTACAGGCTAAACTTGCTTGCGAATCAAAGAAGACTGTGATGATGAGTAAAGCCAAGCTTTGTAAGGCCCTTAAAGCTAATGCACCAACTCTCATGTTAGTCAGGCGACTATTAGAGATAAAAAAATAGGTTAAACTATCCCTGGAAATAAAAGAGTTGATGGACAAGTATGCTGATCTATTCCTAAAATAGTTACTTAAGGGGTTACCCCCTATTTGAGGAAAAGAACACTACATTAACTTATTACTTGATGCCATACTGCCAAATAAGCCAACCTATTAGATAAGTCCCAAAAAGGCTTCTAAGCTCCAACGTTAAGTCCATAAGTTACTAGAGAGAGGCTATGTCAAGGAAATTCTCAGCCCTTGCAATGTGACAGCGCTTTTAGTGCCAAAAAAGGGAACTTGGCAAATGTATATTGATGACCAAGCTGTGAACAAGATCACGATCAAATATAGGTATCTTATCCTATAGTTGGAAGACATGTTGGATGAATTGAGTAGAGCTAAGGTCTTTAGCAAGATTAATCTAAAATCTAGCTACCATCAAATCTACATAAGGCTAGGAGATTAGTGGAAAACTACGTTTAAGACTCGATATAGACTTTATGAATGGATGGTCCTGCTCTTTGGCTTATCGAATGCCTCGAGCACTTTCATGAGATTGATGAACCATGTGTTGAGACATCTGATAGGAAAGTACGTCGTGGTGTACTTTGACAACATCTTAGTCTACAGTACTAACATGGTAAGTCACTCTAAACATTTTCGAGCCATACTGAATATCCACAATACTTAGAGATTATTCGGCAATCTTAAGAAGTGTTGTTTTTGTTAGGAAGAAATGGTATTCTTAGGCTACATAGTAAGTGGAGAAGGCTTTCAAATGGCCAACCCCTACTATTTGTACCAACATGAGAAGTTTCCACAAACTAGCTTCATTCTACAGAAGATTCATCAGGAATTTTAGTACCTTTGCTACACTACTTACTGAGCTAATAAAGAACACCAGCTTCCGATGGGGAGAAAAGGAGAAAAGAAGTTTTATTGAGATAAACGAAAGGTTGACCTCTACCCCTTACTAATTCTACCTAATTTCAAGAAAATATTTAAGCTAGGGTATGATGTGTTAGGCATTGGAATAGGTACTATCCTAATACAAGAATGTCGACTAATTGCTTACTATAGCAAGAACCTCAAGGGACCTCAGCTAAATTACTCCGTATATGATAAGGAACTCTTGACACTGATTTGGACATTATAAGTATGGCAACATTATCTACTGCCAAGAAAATTTGTTATCTATACTGACCATGAGTCCTTGAGGTACCTCCGAAGTCAAACCAAGTTGTTGAAGCAACAAGCAAGATGGGTTGAATTCCTTGAAGGATTCAATTTCATGATAAAATACAAGCAAGGAAAGAGAAATATAGTTGTAAATGCTCTTTCGAGAAGGCATGCACTCTTGAATGAACTATAGACTAAATTGTTTGGGTTTGCAAGCATCAAAGAGTAATACTTCGAGTATCTACACTTTAGACCCATACTTACGTAATGTGTTGATAGAAGGACCATCAACAAGTATCATGTAGAAGATAGATACTTGTTTCGAAGAAGGAAATTGTGCATGCTAACCTATTCATTAAGGGAATTACTGATTAGGGAAGATCACAATGGATGACTCTCCAGGCATTTTGAAGAGAAAAGGACTTATGAACTATTAAATGGTCATTTCTTTTAGCCAAGAATGAGACGAGATGTATACCGAGTTGTAGAAGGTTGTACCGTGTACAAAAGGGCTAAGTGCTAAGCCAAGCAAAGGAAAGCAATGCCTTTATCTATTCTAACGAAATCATAGACTGACTTGAGCATGGACTTTGCTCTCAAGCTACTATGAACTGCCTAAGACAAAGGTTCTATAATAGTCGTCATAGATAGGTTCAACAAGATGACACATTTTGTGCCTTGCTCCAAAACTAATGATGCTTCGACTATTGCTTCTCTTTTCTTGTAGGAAATTGTTAGACTACATGACATACCAAGAAGTCTAGTATCAGATAGAGACCTGAAGTTCTTGAGCCATTTTTGGAGAACCCTGTAGCAATAGATAGGGACCAAACTGCTATTTAGTACTTCCTATCACCCCCAAACAAATGGCCAAATAGAGGTAGTCAACTGTGCTTTGGGATCGTTGCTCCAAGCTATAGTAAGCAAGACAGTACATGACACCACTAAGCAAACCCCCTTTAAGGTTGTCTATGGTTTCAATCTTAAGTTACTTCTCAATCACACCCTCATGCTTAAATCCGAGCAAGAAGACCTTAACACAAGAGCTCGAACACAGTCCCTTCAACACATCTACAACAAAGTTACTTAGTAGATCGAGCAAGCTGCTAAAAGAATGCGAGAGAAGGCCAAGGGTAGGATGGCTAAGCAATTCTAACCTGGAGACTTAGTGTTGCTACACTTCAATAAGGAAATGTTTCTGAGTAGGAGGAGGAATAAGTTACCTACAAGAGCTAAAGGACCTTTCAAAATCCTCCAAAAAATCAATAACAACACATACAAGTTGGAGCTGCTCAAAGACTAGGGGGTTTCTAACACCTTCAACATTGCCAACCTCAATCCATATCACCCTAACGGAGAGCTAATCAAAGATCACTTGGATTTGATCCCAAATCCAAATCAACTTGGTGGGAATGATAAGAATCAAGCTATTAGGCCTTTAACCCGCAACTGAGCTTAAGGACTAGAAGAGCTAGCAAGGCGAATCCTTCTACTTTAGCCAACTCTTGCTGAAGCTGAGTACTTCTTTGCCAAATCACTCTGTATGCCAAACCGAATGACTACCCATCTCTATAAAGTATGCCGAATTGTAGATTGCCAAGAGAACAGCCAAACCTTTCACAATTACTCACTCACATCTGAGCCAACCAATTACTCAACATCACCCTTGTCAAGAGGTCAAAAGAGAGACTCCTGGACTAACCCTTAGCCACCCCTATTCAAATAAGCACTCTGATCGTATACTTCTGTTCATATCCTCCAATGGCCTCTCTAATGTATCTCCACCACGTGTATAGAGCCGCGTATAAAATCTACTACACTAATCATTCTTTTTCTTAAATATTCATTTTTACCTTTTTGTATTCTTATACATTACTTCTTTAGGGTAATACCCTTTTTTGTCTTTTCCCTTTTTAGGTAAGTTACCCTAACTTTCAGGTATAAATAAGCTTTGTATTTATAGCTATAAAGATCAGATTATCATCAATACAATTGAATATTCTTCCTTAACATAAACACTGCTTGTTTACTCTCATTTCACTCTTATCCTAACCCTTAAGCAAGGTTAAGTGACGAGTAACCTCACTAGGCCAATTCATGCGTCATATTGAGTTGTACCATGAGTCTTCAAAAGTTCTATTGGTGCATCATATCCTTTAGAGCTATTCACAGGTTTTGCTTATTTTTCATTCACTTTTCTGTTCTTTCGCGCATTTCTCCATCGTTCTCTTCAAGCTTTCAGCAAACTTGGACCCATCCATCGACTGATCTTGTCTATTCTTGATCACAGTCTGCATTATGATGCATGAGTTGGTTCGATGAGGTTACTCACCACCTGATCTTGCTTAAGGGTTAGGATAAAAGTAAAGTGAGAGTAAACAAGCAATGTTTACGAAGAGGGAAATATTTAATGTATCAATAATATTCTAATGATGTGCAGCTACATGTACTAAGGGGTATTTATATTCAAGAATTTAGGGTAACCTACCTAATAAGGAAAAAGACAAAAGGGTATTATCCTAAAGAAGTAATGTACAAAGTATACAAAGGGTAAAAAAGAATATTCATGAAAAAAATAACAATTAGAGTGGCAAATTCTACAAGTGGTCTTGGATACGTGGCAATAATGAATTAAGGTTGCTATTAGAGGATGTGGACAAAACAATACAAATTGGTTTGGGTGACCGAACAACAGTATCGAACAAGCGTGGGCTCATCTGAACGAGAGTAGCCAAAGATTAGTGCAAGGTAGCTCTCTTGGTCTCTTAACAAGAATCATGCTAAGTAAGTGGTCGGCTAGGACATGATCGAGTAGGTGTGCAAAGTTTGGTTGCTGTCTAGCCATTCTTCGAGTCAGCATACAATTTTCGAGAGATGGGAAATCATTCGGTATAGCATAGACAATCGATCATCAATAAGGAGTAACTTGGGCTCAGTTGGAGTAGGAGGATTCACCCCGCTAGTCCCTCTAATCCTCGAGCTTGATTATGAGTTGAAAACCCAGTAGCCTGATTCCTATCATACACAATATGTGTTTTTCTTCTAGATCACATCTTACTCATTTCTTTTAATTAATCAAATTATTTTTCCTTTTGTTTTCCTTAAATATTATTAAATTAATAAACCAATAAATCTAAATTATTTTAATACATTAAAAGTTCATAAGGACTTTTAAAACATACCCTAGTTTATATTATTAGGATTAACCCTGAGAAAGATTAGTTAAGAGTAAGATAATAGACTTGCGATATAAAAATAGGTTACTAAAGATATGTTATCTTTGTATGATATTTCTAGAATAAAAATTGACTTAAGAGTTGATTATGGTGATGCTGAACCAGGTCTAAGATACTTGTTTGTTGCTTGTGTTCCTAGGTTAGTTACTTAACTAGACCTAATTAACTATCCAACATTAACTAAATGTGTGTTACTTGTGTGTAGTTAGGCTAAAAGGACCAAAAGGACTAATGACTTTAAGTTGACATCCTGATGATCCTTCCGTAATGTTGTCTCAAAGTGGAGTCCTACCTAAAAATAATTTGGATAGATTTAGATTGTAACTTGATTATATTAGTCTTAAAGAGGACCTAACACCGATATTATATGGTATATATTATTCAAATTAAATAAAAAATAAATTGATGTTGTTGTATTCATTGACCATGTAATGCATGCAAGCATAGTTTATCAAAATTGCTACTCTACTGTTAATTTGAATACATAGAATTAGTAGAATCATATAAAATTATACAAAACCAATAAAATTATAAAATTTTAAAATCATATATAAAAGTTCATAATTTTAATAAAAGTTTATAATTTTACTAAAAATCTATGCATAAATGATTTTACATCCATTTTAACTAAGAAAAATATTATAAAACCATAAACTCATAGAATTATATTTTTGGCTCATGATTTTAACAACTATACATGCGAGATTGTTATTTGTTTTAACACATACATGCTTGTAGTATTTTATGCTAGGTTTCAGCTCACACTTTAAAAAACCCTTATGAGGATTTAGATTATGAGGGTGTTCATGTTGTAGCAAATGATGTGAATTGTTATTACATTGGCGATGGTAAAGGCACCTAGACTTTATGATGTTAGCATTAGCGTTTAGGGAGATTTAGATTCCTTAGTTATGCTATTTGTGACTTGGAGTTGTTGATGAGACTTATTGTGGCTAGAAGTCATGTTTGATTCCCTTTATGTTACATGTTTCTAGTTGTTGAAGAGGTTATGTTGATTCTAGCTCATTTTTAGCTATTCAATTGTTACCAACAAGGTATGTCACATATAAACCGAATCAACAATTGATCATTATGTATTATAGTAAATTAAGTTGTATTATTTAATCCACTTATCATGTATTATTATAGAGATTTATTGAAGTGAGTTAGCAAATTTATACTATATATTGTACATTTAGATAGGTTTTGCAAGCGCTAGATGCCTTAGCATGTAATTACCTAGAAATGACACTTAACGGGTAGTAGTACTTCAAGTTTTGGAGCATTACAATTAAGTAGTATCAGAGTTTAGATTATAAATCCCTAGAAAATTAAGTGATTGATTAGTAGATCAATAAGATGTAGAGAGAGTAGGCAGGACATGGGACCAGTTTGAACTAAATCAACTTATTACTTAAACTATCATATTTTGCATATTTGATTTTCAAACCTTACTTTTATTTTCTATTTGATTTATCAACATAATTCAATTTATTATGTTATATGTAGATCTTATTTATTTAATCTTAATATATGCTTATTTTTGCTGCTTTTATTTTGATTTTATCATGCTTGTCTAAAATGTGCTAAGTAAAGGATAGGTAAAGTAGGAGGAATGGTATTATGGAGAATGAGGGTAAAAGTGGGTGAAACTTATCCCCTTCTCATACTCAACATAATGGTTATAGATTCAAGCTTAGACATAAAATAATAATACTAATGACATAATAAGTGAAAAGGTTTAATCCTTAGCATTGATAAGGAAAAGAATTAAGAAGCTACCAATAAAATTATGTACACGCATATTATCTATAAATATATGTTTCTAAATATTGGAACCCTCGATCAATGTAGTAGAATAATTAGAATTTCTTAATTAACCAAAATAGATAATTGGGACTATTTAACAAATTATTCATCATCATCATCATTATTTAAGAACTAATTCTAGATTAGTTGCAAACTAGTTGTTAGAAAGAAGAATAAAACCAAATTATTTTGGTTTCCTTTTAAATCTTAACTTGGGTTTAAATTTTACAATAATTCCTCTAGCATAGAGATTATATAAACAAAAGTAATGTTCTAGTAAGAAATAAAATAAAAATAAAAGTTTATGGCATTCCATTCTCCCCCTTTAAGGAAACATTCATCCAACTTGAATGAAAACTTAACTTGATGCAAACTGACTGGCTTGAGATGTCGTTTACCAACTTGAACAAAAACTAACACAATATGCGATGACAAAAAAAAATAAAAAAAAGGAAAGTATTCATAAGTCGAATTACAAGTGTATATATGCAAAAGTTTTATAATTTTTTTAATCGTGCCTCTTAAATCAATTATCTACTCTACATTCCCTTTTTTTTTAGTTTATTGTACATTATATTAAAGGCTATAAGCTATTTATACAATACAATTTTATATAATAATTATTTTCTATGCATTATTGCTCACTAAATAAGATTTTGTGAAGTAGTCACATAGTTTGAATCTTTTTAGTCTTGTTATTGATGTTTATTATTATTAATTCAGTTTTATCATGATTTATATTTTATGATAGCTCTTCCATTGGTGGGGAGAAATTCAAGATAATCATGTTTTTGTTTTGCATCTTAGAAACAAAGTATACAATTTATGTAAGGATTCTTCTTTAATTGCTTTTAATTTCTTTGATACTTTTATCATATGTAGGAAGACATATTTAATTGAGTGTGATGGTTACTTTGGTTAATCCCAAAGGTTTCTTAGCCTACCTAAAGATTATTTTGATCAGAAATTTATTCAATTCAATACTCTTAGGTTATAGATTTCAAGTGTACAAGTTCGTGTGTGTGTGTATAAATATATATATATATATAAGATTTATAAGTACTCATTTTTAGGTGATATCTTTTTGTGTTTTAAATTACTCCTCACTAGATGTAGATCTTCTCCTTTATTACTCCTCATGGGATTCTATACTTCTAGATTTCCCAATAACATTATAGTAAAAGAAAGGAAAGGACAATATAATAAGAGAATAATAAAGCAAATAATTAATTTAGCTTAGAAAAATAAAACATAAGCATGGCAACTGAAATTCAAAATGAAAATAAAAAATAAAAGAGTTCAACATTGTATTAAAAATTTCTTCAATCTAAATCTAACCCCATTCTATATTGCATTAAAAATTTCTTCAATCTAAATCTAACCCCATTCTACCCACTCTTGTCATATCTTACCATCTCATCAATCCTTTGCCTATATTTTTCAAAAGATCTGTAACCTAAGCTCTGATACTACTAAAGTTATGATACCCAAAATTTTGGATGCTACAACTTAGCTCATGTCATTATTACATGATGATACGATAAGGCATGTATAACCTATAAAGCCTATCTAAATCACAAATCTTAAAATTGCAAATATTAGTCTAAGTGAGGTTATCCATTTCACTCCACAATCATTGTATAAACATAACAACCTTATATAGATGATAGAAATGGAGTCCAAAGGCTCTTACAAAACAATCCTCCACCATAAACTAAAGTCTCATTTCTAACATAAAACCCTAATCCATCAACTAACTAATCAAGAATCTCTACACTACCAGTCAACATAATAATAAAGGTAGCCAACATTGTAAACCCTACTTTTAGTGGGCCTAAGACTTGATTAAGAGTACTTTTTGAATATTCCCAAAGACCAACTAAACCAAAAACTTAAGTTTATATTTAGAAACGAATTAAATTTTTCCAATTCAAAAGCCAATTGTCGATAAAACCCAAGCTTAAAGAACTGCAAGCTCTAAAGTCATTTAAAACCCTAAAACCTTAAAACAATTAAGGAATTTTAACCCTAAGTAATTAATCGATAATTTAATTTGAATAATTTCATTCAACTTTTAGAAAATTTCACAATTTTATAAAAATCAAATCATAAATTATAAAACAATGCGATATGAAAACCCTAAAACAATTTCCTATAAGGCCATGCCCTTATCTTCATGTATAAGCTTTACACATAAATAAATAGACCAACTAATCACTTTAGATAACTTATCAATTGAGAGTTGGAATCATTTATCAATTGATAACTTATCAAAATCTAGTGATAAGACAATTTCCTTGTCACCCCTTCACTTATACTACATATGGACAATTTTTCACAAAATTTCATAAACTTAACTTTAATAAATAAGACAAGACCACTCCATGGCCCAAAAAGACTTTAAATGGCAGATTTGGACAAAGGAGAAAGGGGGGTCATGCTCTTGTCTTTCAACTATCAATCACTTTCTCTTATACATCACTATTTACCACTTAATGCTTACATCATCAATAGTTGCAATTGTTGACTTTTATGTAAGCTACAAGATAATCAATTAAAGCTTTTTGCACACACTTCTTTCCTCATTCAAAATCTGCCACTCTCTCCCTCTTTCACTCCCATTTTCACTTCCTTTTCTCTCACTTTAAACATAAATTAAAAGAAGAAATCAAACTCCACAAATTCCCAACATTGCCGCCACCATTTTTGCTTCCATACTCACGGCAATTTCTCTTCTTATTCTTGTGTCATTTTCTTTCACCATCTAAGATCTTTTAAGACCATTAGAACCTTCCACAAACCCCATTCCAAGAGACCAAAAGATTCGGGTTCCAAAAGGTGGCAAAAAAGAGGAAGCAAAGTTAAGAGCTTAAGTGGAACCTTTGTGCACAACCACCATATTTTGCTTTAAGGACGAGTAAGTGTTTCTTGTGATTTATGGGTTAATGTTTATGATTAGGAGACTTTGATTTCTTGAAGATATAAGTAAGGTTTAAGTTGTTATAACACCAAAAATTGTTTTAAGAAACAAACCATGAAACCTTTACATGAAGTTGAAACATGAGCATGTAAAGTTGGTGTTTTGTAAAGACATTTGTTTAATGCTCTGAATGGAAGATTTTGAGTTAAGAAAATCTTGAAATGAGAACTTTAATGGAGGATGAGCATGCTGGACGTGAGGGTTCCATAGTCATTTGGATGTTGATTTTGTTTCCATTAAGTTAAATATGCTCAAATCTAGACTTAAGTTAAGGAAAAATCCATCACATGAGGTTTTATGAAGAAACCAACTTTGTATGACATAAGCTATGATATGGGAGTTGTATTAAATATAAGATCTTATATTTCTTTGTGTGGAACATAAGTTAAGGAATCATCTTATGGAAGAAAAGTTAAGTTGAGATTTGGACACAAGTAGTCTAAGTGCATAATCTACCACCTAAACTTAAGGAAATAACGAAACAAGTTGAAAAACTAAGCAAGGACCCCTTGGAACCATCATGAACAGATCTGGAATGTGGCAAAAAGAAGCTCAAAAATATGATAAAAGTGAATAAACAAAGTGAAAAGATCAACTAAAGCAAGTGTAGTAAGCATACAAAGCCCCAAACTCAAAACCGAGCCTAAAACTCTCAAAACAAGTCTAGAACTCTAAGTTGGGCCTTCAATGAAATTCTAACCAGCACCTTAAAGTATGAAAAGACGTTGTTTTGAAGCCCATAAGAAATCCACCTAAGGCCCCATAAGCCTACCAAAGTCACTAACTTTAGTTTAAACCAAAAACAAGCCCATTTGACAACTTAAACCCACTAAAGGGCCCAAGAAGTGGTTGTTAGCCAAAGTTGTAAATCTGATCTCAAGAAGTATTTTAAGCTTAGGATAAAATCTTAAGACCAAGCCCAAAGGATTTCTCAAGTTATCAAAAAGCCTATTTACCATACAAAGCCTAAAAGCACTCCAACACATGAGGAATGCTACTGTTCTGACCCATGGATAGAATTGTATGCCTCATTTTGAAAATATAACCTCATCACGTTAAAGTACACTTGAAAACGATGAAGATTGACTATAAGATCATAAAAATCGGATTTAAAACGAGAAAGTTATACACGATTGAACTTTTAAGTAAAACCGGGAAAAATTATGAAACCAAGTCAAAAGTACAACTTAAAGGGTTTTAGCTTAGTTTTCTAGGTTTTAATTCAAATCCTTATAGTATCGTATTTGCGATGTCCAGGGGACCCGGCTTTGGGGAGACAACCTATCCCAGATTATTTTGATTGATCTGCATGGCTGAGTGAGTAAATTCCCGATGACTCTTTACTTGATTGTGCTTGTAGAATAGATGCACCTAAACTTATATATATAAATTTGGATGCTTGTGGGATATGGGAGATGTATGTGTATGAATTTATGGATGAATGTGATGACTTGTTAATTATATTTAATAAGGGAAATTGTTTGCATTATATATACATGTGAATTGTATGGAATGAAATTGTCTGATCACCTTAAAAATCGAGATAATCACTTATCTGATTAAGAAATCAAAATGAATCATGCATACCCAATATTGCATATGGATAACACCGACTGCCGCTTCACGCAGAAGATAGGAAGGGACTTACAGGAATACAAGTTTCCTGCAGGATTGGGCACTAGCTACGCCATCATATATATTGAGTCTCTGTCTTAAGTTGATGGGCTTACTAAGCACCGGGAGATGCCAACCATTGGCGAAGGGCCGAGTCTTGTGGATTCTGCTTAGAGCGTGTAATTGTGGATTGCGGAGGCCACCACACCGCTAGACTTGGGATTTTGAAAATATGATTTATTATTCGGTAATGAAAGTATATATATGTATATATATACATAGTTCTATTTTGACTTAAGCACAATAGTGCTAATGAATTAAAACCCAAGGTCTAGAACCCGGATTTTGGTTTGGATCGGTTAATTATCTCCAAACCCCAACTTCAGGGGGCGTAATTCTGAGTCGTATGCAATTCGTAGGCCATTACATGCATTGTTTGGCATACTGATTGTTCATGCATTCATATGATTGTACATTTAATAAATTTCTGTCATGCGGTATTGATGAGGGTAATTATCTCACTAAACATAAGCTTACACTCTAACAGTTCTTTTCCGTGCAGGTTGATCGATAGTTGGGAATGGGATAGGAATCAAGTGCAGAGTGCTACCATTGAATCAGTATGATGAAAAGCTTGTGTAGTTAATTTAGAATGTTCCGAAAAATAACTAATATTTCAATCAAGTTTAGTGTCTTTAGTAAGTTTAGAATTTTCTGGAATTGTTTATCTTATTTCACTATCTTGGTAGGGGATACCAATTCTCTACGGTTCTGAGGAATTGTGGAAAAATTGGATATCCATAATTATATATATTATATAATGAGTCAATGAACTAAAATTGAAGACTCTAGCAAATAACTATTTAGAGTTGCTAGAGTCTTACAATCTCTAACTTGCAAGACGATTTTCTTATCATGGGTGCACACGTGATATGGAAATTTTAGGCAATACTACTAGGCCCCTCCTAGGGTCGCTACAAACACCTTACTAATCTTGGTCGTAGTCTATGTAGTAATCCTCATATGTATAAAAATCCTCAACATTTGTAGCTAAAAGACAAGGTCCCTAAGGGGTGAGCTAATCCCTAGTATGTATATACTACAATCACATGTGCATAACAAATATTTTACATAAACATACATAAATGCAAATAAATAAATCAAGTATTCATATAATGCCCCACAACCTCACATGCTAGCTTTCGAGTAGTGTATATTTATTATTAAAAAAATGTACTTATAAGTTAGGTTAATAGGTATAAAATGATTTGTACTACCTTTACTAGTAACCACGAAAATATGGATCTTGGTAATAAAATAATAAATATACTAATATTACTTATTACATATCTAAAATGTAGGATTTGGTTTATGGAAATCAACAAGCTCTTAGGGAAAAAAAAATAATTAAGTAAGTAAAGCTAATACTGATAGAGTAACACGACATAATATGTAAAAATAATGTATACTCATTTACCATAATAAAACATATCCCTATAAATTAATAAAACCATAAATATATATATATATATAATAAACCTATATTAGCATATAGAATCATTTGGAAATGATACCTAATTGGCTAGATATTTCCTCTTCATTGGACCAATTGGAAACATTCATAAGTGTAGGAATGTCTAAATTATACCTATACTTGGATATGCAATTATATAAATTAATAAGAAATTAACTAAAGAGTTATATACTTAAGACACCTACTCTAGAAATTATAAATCATAACAACGTTTTTGGAATTAAGTTAAACCCTCATGAGAAGGTAATAAAAATTAAAAGAAGAGACTATATAACTTTAATATATCATTTATATATAATTTTCCTAAAACTATTAAGTTTATTGAGTCTAATTACTATAACGTAAAGTTTCATAATTTTAGATATAGCTATAAGTAAATCTTTTAGAATTAACTACATAATCTTAATAATTAATATTGGTAATTAAATTACATATGAGATATATATGAATAAGCCACAAATAATTAGTGGAACTTATATGTATATATTATATTACTAATAATTATGTTAAAACTTATTCAAAATAACAATATATAAGAGAAGAAAATTGTGATTATGAATTACTAATAATGTTAAGATGAAAAGTAGGAATATTCTTTGAATATTATAAAATTTAGGATAAATATTAAATAAAATATAATAATACTATCAAAATATTTTAAAGGAAAAGGAATTTTAAAAAATAAAATAAAGGAATAAATAACAAACTGCCTCATATCACCATTATAAATATGGCTTCAAGCCATACGGAACAGGCCAGATGATAATATCAAGGAGAGAGAGAGAGAACCAGAAGAAGAAGAAAGAAAAGGAAAAAAAAAGTATCCAATATTTTTAAGTAATCTTGTTTCCATAGTTATAAATATTATTTTTTAATTGATATTTACTAATCATAGAAAAGATATATCCATAATTTTATTATTTACCTAAAGAGAGATTCATACAATTTCTTAAAATTCCTATTTAAGTTTTAAATTCAAATTAATGATAGTTATATTTTTATTGTTTCAGTTAATAATCCCTAGAGGAGCTAATTAAATATATATATATTTATATGAATAATCTTTCTCATATATATATTTATGTAAATAAGTTAAGCATTCAAAACAATATCAAATTAACCTTACTTTTAATACCTATAGTACATACAAAGAGTTTAGGTACAAGATAGATTACATAATGTACTATATTTTATATGCGATTAATATTATTTGAAAAATATATACATACGTTATAATCATATATTACTTATTGAAATGATATTTTCACTAATAACATTATAACAAGGGTTACACGATAAGTGAGGTACATATTTTGCATGTATATATGTAATAGAACAATATATATATTTCATAATGTTTCATATTAGCTATAGGGGTTACTTAATTAACTTTATAACTATAAGATAAAAATACAATAATCACATAAAAAAATATTTCAACATCTAATTTATCCCTAAAACCTATCTAACCTAAATCCTACAAATACACATTAAGCCTAATCACTAGTTTAAGACATATAACTAAAAGAGTAAGTATATTAGGTCTGCTTCATTCCAATATTATACGTATCTTAATTTCTACTCTATCTTATCTAGGATTACCGGGCCAGGCTTGTAAACATATTAGAGACTTTTAAGGATAATTGGCTAAGACACTAGGTAAGTGGGTTTATTTTTGGAGACGATGAACTATTATGCTTGTATATGCTTGTAGGTAAATTGATTGTACATGTACTATGCATGTCTTTGGACTTGGTTGCTAAATAAGTCCTTGAGCATACTGTACGTGTTATGTTGTGAAGTATCTATATGTCACATTGATACCAAATGTTTGTGATATATTGTTTTGTCACCAATAATTGAACTTAAGACGGTGGTGCTAAAACTTTTAATCAAGATATGCATTGTACGACACATACTAATGGCAATTCAGCTCTCTTTAATAGTCACGACAAGGGGTAGGTAGAGCCTACACTTTCTCCTTTTCTAGCTCTTAGGAAGATCTAGGGATGTCGAGCGTAGGAAAGAATCCAAGAAGCTAATGGTTATCAAGACGGATTACCAAAAAGAATAAAGGCCCAAATAGTAAGTCAGGATAAGAATGGGCTTTCTATCAAGAAAAGAGACCTAGGCTTGGATGGCCATCCCCAACCTTGGTTAAGGAGGGGTTATATCCTTAACTTCATGCGGTTACCAAAAGACCATGTGCAATGTTGCATTCATATTGGTTATTCATGTATTGTATTTAAATTGTTTGATAACCTTGATTGTTGTCATATTATGGCATAAGGTGAGTCTCATTCGACTTATTGAGCCCGTGGTTTTTTTGCTCATTCCTTTATAGTTTTCTTCTAGGATGCTAGTCAAGACATTAGATAGGCTAGGAATCTGAGTAAATAAGAGACACTTCAACAGTCTCCACAAGAGGGTCTATTCCAGATAAGAGTATAGTTTATTCCGAGTAGGTTTACATATAGAAATGTAAATGTTGCTCATTTTACTATTTGGTAGAGAATTCTGACTCTTTGTGATCTTGGAAAGTAAGGAGACATTAAATCTCATGGTTATTTTATATCGTGTACTTATATATAATATGATTAAATAAGTAAAATCTTGTGATCTTTAACTCATCAAATGGTTATCATGTGACAGGTGTATACGTGGAATGACAACTTTAGATTGTCTCTACCAGGCCCCCTTATGGGGCGTTATAATTTGTTTGCTATCTTTCCATTTTAGTCTGACCCAAGACTTGTGGTAACTTATACATACATAATACAATGTTGAGAATTTCCATTTTAGGCCCTAACACCCATACGTCCCTAAATCTAATAGCATTGTGCTGAGAGGGGACTCTACTTAAGACAACATCACCAATTAATTAATGGTTACCCTCTAGGTTTTTGTTGACATGGTCCATCTAGTCGTACTTAAACATGTAACAAACACTTATAAGCCAGATAATTTTATTTTTATTTTTAATCTCTAACCTTACACATATAATTAGCAAATAAGTATATAAGTACCTGGTTTTGTTGGCAAGCCTAGCTCTAAACTAGTCTAAAATCTAACACTTGAATTATATTTGGAAAGGAATATAACTCTAAATAATCAAGGGAAATTATGAAATAACTTTCATTATATATATATATATATATACATAGACATATATATATTGATATTAATATAATATTAATACTAAAGTGATATAAAATAATTGTGTTAACTTGATTTAAATCAAATAAATTTAGTTAGTTGCCTTAATTAGCTTTTAAGTTTAGAAAGATAATTTATAATTGATAAGAAGTGAGAATTAAATGAATCTAATAATATATATAGATTATTAAAGTAAATAAGTGAAAGAAATAACTTTGATCATTATCTAAATCTTATCCAATTTGTAAGGGACAAAACTTAGAACTAAATACTTAATCTAAAAATATATGTAAGGGGCAAAATTATTCAATAAATAAAACTATAAGCTAATTGAGGCAGTACAAAATAAAAACAACAGAAGACCAACTACAAGAACTTGCTTGACGATTCCTTATTTTCATCCTCAATGCCATAACAATCAGTTGATCGGTTCCCTACTACAATAATTTGCAAGTGTCCTTCGCCCAACAGCAACTACACCAACTTAGATTTCCAAATTCTACTTCAATGAGCTTTCATAATTTAATTTGTAGTACCATACACACACACACACTAAAGTATCATCAAAACTTCATAGAAGCACATACTAATCATTAAAGTTTCACCTTTTCACCATTAAAAGTATAGTAATCTTTCAATAACATAAAAATCAAACTTTGTAAAGAAAAACCATGACAAGATAAAAACTTACATGATTAGTTATGTAGGGCAACACACTATACGCATAAAACCTTGCAAACATTACAAACAAGAGGGCCCCAACCCATACTTGTCAGGAACTCAACACAAAAAGGGAACCGTAGAAATCTTAAACTACAGAACTTACCCACAAATGTTCTTAAGGACTATCTTTTCTTCGATCTTCTTCCTTCAACTTATAGAAATACATTGGTTCTTGGGATTTTTCGGATTGTGATATGGAAACTAATAAGGAAAAGGGAGGAAACATAATGGAAGAAGGGAAAGGAGAGAGAATGAAAGATACATACATGTTTTTAAAGATACAAAGCAATTAAAAGAAGTTTTTGCAAAAAATTTAATATTACCATTATCTTTGAAATAAGAAGTTAGATCTTTTCAAAGAATTTTAAACCATTGAAGTTAGATATGTTTCTAAATATTCAACTCTCGATTAATGGAGTAGACTAATTAGAATTTATTAATTAAGCAAAATAATTACTTAAGACTATTATTATTATTATTATTATTATTATTATTATTATTATTATTATTATTATTATTATTATTATATGTCATCATCATCTTATCTTATTTTACCTTATTATTATTATTATGTGTATATATATATATATATATATATATTTTAAGAGCTATTTGTAAACCGCATGCAAACTAATTGTAGGATAGCTATAAAACTGGATGTACCTAAAATGTTTCAGGAAAGGTAGTAATTTTGAAAGAAGAATGAGATTAAAGCATTTTGATTGCATTTTTAAATTTTAACTTTGGTTCAAAATATACAACAATTCCACTAACATAGAGACTATGAAAACAAAAGTAATGTTCTAGTAAGGAATAAAATAAAATATAGTTTTAGGGTGTTTCAAACTTAATCAAATCTTTACGAATAATCATTCTTACAATATTAATTCTTATGTTGGAAAAGAAAAAAAAAAGTCTTAATGGAACAAAGCATTAGTTCTACCTAGCCCAAATTTAAACATATGTAGCTCAAATTTTTTACTCATTTTCCATATTAGCATAAGAGGTACTTAAAGATTATTTCATAAAGAGATACGTATTATTGAATTTAAAAATTAAAGTCACGGTTTCTATATTTGTGAAACCCCTTCAATTTAATTACACGATTGTTCATTAAAGAATTTTATTAGTGATAGTTTGTTATATGTTAGATTTTTTAATAGTTTGATCGTTTTGGTTTATTTATTATTCTTTCCAATTCTTTGCAAAATCTCCCATGGAATAATTTATGGGCCGCATGCTAAAGGAGTTTAAACATGTGATGCAAGCTAGCTTAAGTTGGGGATTCCTAAAGATAGCTTAACTTCACCACCATAGGCTACGCTAGACTAATTTTCTAAGACACATCAATCCGTAAGGCTTTTAATTTCGTTCTTTGCAACTTCAAACTTCACCCTTATACCTACAATCAACTTTCCTCACCATTCTTATTTTTATACCATAGTCTTGAATTTTGGACCAAACCTACAAGACTCAAATTTGTGATACCCAGATGTTCAACCAACTATTTTGGATTCTAGATGAAGGTTTATTCTCATCAAAGCATAGTGTCATTTCAGGGTATTTCCTAATAGTGATTGGGTTTTGTATGTGTTTAGCCTGAGAAACAAAACATTATGAGGAGATGCTAAGAGGTTGTCTAGCGTGGCCACTCTAATACTTAAGTTAGTAGTGTACTCTGAAGAGTAGAGGATACTTGGGTATAATAGGCAAGCTTTAATGTACAAAGTGTAGAGAGATTTACTATTAGGTGGTGATCTAATATTTATAGTAGAGTGAAGCTAGCAATTGGAGAGTAATTAGTGGTAGAGATCCTCTCCCAGAAGCATAGGAGAGTGGGTTCGTGATGTCCAACGTGTCCCACATATGCCAGAAGTAGCTGTTGACTTAGTCTCTTATCCTTATCCATTGTATTCTAGCTATTAAAGAACTTCTTAGGCTCAGTTAGGCCAAACATAATGCTTAAGCCTACGGTGGTGAGCCCTAAACAGTGAGGCACATCGAATCTAGATAGGCCTAAGGGGTCCATGTCCAAAGAGGCTTGTCAACACATAGTACTTAGAATATATAGCTTAGAAAATAAGGAAATAAATTTGTTAGAGATAACGTAAGGAGCAAGTTCCATTATGTAGTAAGACCTTGCAAACTAACAATTAGGCATGTACATCTAAATTTTAGGGTGATCATAAAAGTTTTTTACTTAAGCTTGAAATAGTAACAAACCCAAAAGCTAGAAAAACTAACTATGTAAACTTATATAGAATAATAGAAATAACAATGTAGTTATGAAGTTAACTACAACAATGATTCCTACTATATCTTGGAGACGAAAAATAACGAGTTCTTATATGTGTGTGCATATATATGTATGTATGTATGTATCTATAGAGAGAGAGAGAGAGAGAGAGAGAGAGAGAGAGGTGTTATAAATAAATAATTTAGTATATAAAGATTATAATATGATACCAAATGATATTCAAAATATACATGTATTTAGCAAATACAAATGTTACTTAGTATATGCGTATATATAGAACGCTAAATATAAGTAAATTATGCCTCAACATTACAATTATCAAAAGAAAAAAAAAATATATATAACTACTAATTTCTAATTGAGGTTGGGCGTAGAAGAACTTACAAGTAATAAGGAAGGTTGAATAGCCAGAATTGGTTCATAATGGATAAGGTGTAACTCATGTTATAGGCGCCCATATCACAAATAAATTGGAGATTGAGTATTACTTTTCCACCAATTGAGATTATCATAAAAAGGCCTTTAAAGACTCAATCTAAGTGTGTTTTTGGGTAATGAAAAATCACCAGGAAGTAGGGCTTATCAAATTTCTTTGACAAATTATTGGGGTAGTGGAGGGATAAGAAAATTTGGGACAATAGTATTTCAGTCGATTAAAAGGAGTGTGTAACCAACGACTCAACTTGACATCAAACCAACACTATAACTTGAAGGAGCGTCACCTGCTAGGAGTTTCTGACAAGCCCTCATCACCGGTTGGTGGTTGAGAAGTTGTCTATCGATGAGTGTTTGATTTTCCATTACTTTTCATTAAAATTCTAAAAATACTAAATGTAGTTCAAAAATTGTAAAACATGGTATTTCTAGGTATTTTTGCACGAAGAATCATAATATTAATTAAATTTTTGAAATTCAAAGTGTTTATATGGGTTCCTTATGAAACATCTCCATTCTAACAAATTTTGAATTAATTTTTAAAAATAATAAACAATATTGATTCGAACTAATTTTGGGTTATATGTTCCCCATTTGTTATATTTTACATAAAAATAATTTTTTATAAACTACACATTTAGTATTTATTGAATTTATTTTGTTAAATCTATCTCGTTATTCATAATGAAAAAATAATGGCTTTTTAATTGAAATTCTTTACAAATCTAGTTTATAGTGACTTCTAGAACTTAGTTATGATTTTACAAGTATTTTGTTTAGATCTCATAATGTTATTTGATTATTTACTTAACTTAAATTAATTTTTAGTAAAATCAAATCTAAAATTAATATTTTTTTGGAAAATATACATAATGAGCAAATTTAAACTTTGAAATTATCAAACCTTCAACTCTATATCTTCATGAGTTTAAAATATTTTTCGAGGAATTAATTGGTTACATATAAGCTCTCATTATTTACCTATATATAGGTATAGATGACAAATTGGTAATTAAACTAATGATATTGTTATTAGATGAGTGTTGGGCAATCTTTTTGTTAAGATGTCTTTTACTGATCCTAACTTAATGCAACTAAAAGTGAGAATCTTAAAAGTAATATAGTAACCTAATTGAATAAGGGAAATAATCAAAGCATCTTTAAAGTTTATATAGGATTCGACTCAAAGACTCGATTAGAAGATGTGAGTAAGACTCTTAACTAGTAACCAAAATGCTTATGGAAGGATATTTGTTTAAGAAGTTTTCAATTAGTTTAACTCGTAGAATAATTTAGAGGATACATTAGAAGCTAAATTAGAGGATGTTTGAGACAAATACTTCCTTAAAGGAAGACCTTAACCATTAGATCCTAGCTGTAAATAAGAATAAATAAGTTCATATGTGACATATAGTTGACTTTGGTACCATGTGCATCTCTCTTAAGTGACATACGTGAAAGTGAACACGATCTAGGAGTATAGACTTGAGATCACCACCAAGTTCAGGTAAGTAGATATTTCTATGTTTAGAGTAGATTTATACATATTCATCATTTTGTAGTTTACTAACTCATCTTGCTATGATTGTCTTGGCTAAGCTTAGCTACAAGTTTATATATGTTGTTTGATGAGTTATAAGGAGTTTCCTTGTGGATGATTGTACTATTAATGGATAAATGTTCTGATAGTGGAATTAGTTATTGTGATCGTATTATCGAATAAGTATATGATGCTAGTAGGATTTGTATTAACATAAGCAAGAAGCTAGCAACTAACTTTATCACATAAGGTGTTCACTTACCTAACCTGGTAATGAGGTTTCCAGATGAGAAGGAAATAAGAATTTATAGGCTAAGTTAATAAAAAAGGATGCTTAATATGTAACTAGGCAAGTTGTATCTGATATTGTTTGATGCATTTATGGCATAACACGAAAGAGGACTTATGGGTCAAGTTTCCTAAAACTAAGATTTCGCTGGCCTAAGTTTTATATGAAAAGCTAGGTTTAATAAGCAAATGATTTAACTTTTAGAAGCTTGGTTTATTAGTAAAGAACTTGATCTATAAAAGATGGGTTTTCAAGCATATAGAAATTGTATTGTATCTGCTAGACCAGCTATATGCTGGGTTTTCTATTCATAATGTGTAGTTACCATTAGGCTAGGTTTCAACAACTCCTTGTTACATTGCTAAGTTCCTACACTTTGTATCTAGATGCTTAGATTAAAGTCGATCAACTGGATGGACAGGCTAAGCTATGATATCGCTACTAATGCATGTCATGTGTATGAGCATATACATTATCTGTATTGATTTCTTAGCTAGGATATGACACAATATAACTTGAATAAAAACTTGCTGGTGTAATTATGGTGTAAGATTGTGCTTGTGTGGCTTTTTTTTTTTCATTCATTCTCACTCAACTTATAATATGCTAATGGGATAAGTTGTCTAATCCTTAGGTTTGGAGGAAGTTTAGATAAGACATTACATTACTAGGGTATTAAGGCTTTATAGTACTAGTTGGAGATAGTTTTACCTTGTTAAGTAGCAAGTAGCCATAAGATACAATTGAAAGTGGCTCTTTAGGGAGATTAAGATGTTATATATAGATTTCAGCTCAAAGATTGTAAATGTGATATGGACTTATTGATGGATTTGTGTATTGTCAAGAATGCATAATTATGATACTTTGAGTTTGGTCTATTATAATAAAGAATTTCGTTGTTGTTTGTTATATTGAATAAAAAGAGATTCAAAAATTAACATCCTATTTATTTCATGGAATTTGAGCTCCATTCCATCCTTATTTCTTATTACGACGTTCACTTAGTATTTTTTTTATAGAATTATAATCTCTTAAGAGTCTCCATAAGTAATGGAGATTCCTTAATTCAATCAAAGAATCACGATTCCTTATAATTACCACCTTTATCGCCGCCGCCGCCGCTAATCGCCACCGCTGCCATCACCACCACCATAACCACCACTAATCACTACCGCCGTTGCCAGCCACCACTACCATTACCACTAACACTATCAACCACCACCACCAACCACTCCCACACCCACCCCTCCCCTCCACCACCACCACCTATTACTTTAGGATTAGTTGAAAAAGAAAATGGACAGAAGATAATTTAGTCATTAAAATTATATTATATATCTATTTTTAAATTGTTTATAGATTTAACTAAACAAAATAATATGTATTACATTTATATTCCCTCTCATTCTATTCCATAAAATAAACGAGCCGTAAGTATTTTCTAAAGTTAAATAGAGGTTTCATCTTATCCATAACGCAGGAATGACGTAATGTACTATTTTCAAGCATTAAATGTCTTGAACAAATTTCAAGTAGATGCTTAGAAGTCAAGGCATTAGACAATCTATACTTATATTCTCCTCACTTTGATTTGGTCAAAACTTGAACTGGCTACTCTCATAGTGCTGACACCACCTTTTTGTCCTAGGCAAACCAATTAAACTTTTGGGTTCTCACATATGACATTGGGATAATAAAGGTTTGAATCAACACTTAATGTAATTTTTTAAAAGAATTTATAATCCCTTATTGACGACACCACTAACATTATTTTTTGTTACAAAGTCCTCTTGAAATCACGTTAATGAAATTCCAATTCTATTCTCAATCAATCAAAGCATGAAAACTAAATAATAGCTTACTAAAAAGAAAAAGGAAAAAGGATTAGGTATTATACTATCATCTATAATAAATTTCTCTTTACAATCTTGTCTAGCATCATAATATTGACGAAAGGAATTAGGACTTCATGAATCAAATCATGTAACTTTAAATCTTAAAAAAATGAATTAGTGTTATCCATGTCAAGCGTGTATAATCTTCTGTATTGAAGCCATAGCAACACCAAATATGTCAGGCTCTATCCCGTTTATCGACAAATTGGGAAGCGGATTGAGAAGTTCAAATGCTCTTTCATAGTACAAATTAGTATCAAGATTGAAGATGAGATATTGACAAATGAAGAACAAAGTGAAAGAGAAAAGAATATATTGCTTCAACAATTTATAGAAGTTAAAATTTTTTTGTAGTAAAATAAAATTGATGATAAAATGTTGGTAGTGAAGATTTATCAATCAATTAAAGACACCAAAAAAGCATCCATTCTCTTTAATAGTGTAGATGAAAAAAATGACTCATGAGTTTTAACCGTAATGTAAATGGGAGTGAAAAAGAGAGAGATTTAGGAAAGTTACCACTTTGCCCTTCATATTCTTAAGTTAAATTTAATACAATATGTTTTTAGAGTTTTTTTCTAAAATGTACTAAGGGTACTTTAAAGAACTTAAAAAAGACACCAAACCCCCTCTTCTTTTGCTTAAATAATATAGATAGTATAGATCCTTAAAATTTTACAAAAGGTTTAGTCTACAATTATTTAATGCTATCAAAAAATATTATTAAATCCGAAAGTTTTATTGAACAATTAGTCTAAAACCAAGCAGGTTTGGGGCATCTTATTAGCTATTAAATGGTTTACGAGTTGGTAATAGAAAAATTCTTCAGGGTTCAAGAATGATTTCAAAACATGTTTAGAAAAACCTCTTCCACTTATATCCTGAAGTGGATGAAGATATTTTCTAACGCATTAAACTCAAAGCATCATAACTCACCATATGTCCCTAATATCCATTGACACATTAGATGTAAACAAACAATTAAATCGCCAAAAATTCCTATAAAGTCTCCAAATTACCCCATAAAATTAATTATCTAGAATAGCAAAAATAACATCTAAATAACAATAATTAGTAGCTAAAAGACTAAAATTCTAACTATCTAAAACTCATATAACATTTCCTAAGTGTTGCCGCTCTTCTCATTTTTATGTTAGTATCAAAAGTCTCCAAAATCTTTATAATCAATCTATTTAACTAAAGTTCTTGCATTTAGAAAAAAAAAATGATAAAGAGTAAGTCGAAGCCCAATACATAACACTACATGTATATGTACATGACAAGTAAAACAAATGAACACGCATTAAATGCAGAACAGATAAACATGCGACAATTTACTAATATGAATAGTCTTAAGTTTGGGAACTGTCACTCCGAGCCTCAAGATTTCCTAATTTACCATAGTTCATTTTCTAAGGTAACTTCATAAGGGACATGGGAACCTAAGGATCATTGAGGTGCCCTCCATAGTTTTATCACCTCCAATCTTTAAGCGAAGCTAAGTACAAGTAGTAAGCAATTTAGGGTTAAATAATTGATTAGTTCATTTTCAATTTGCTAACCTAATAATCACACTCATCAAACGTGTGTCACATACTTGGTTCGACAATGAAGAATTCTACAAATTGGAATAAGCTCATATACCTAAAGTATCACACAAAGAATGAAGTTCTTCAATGAACTATTCTCAATTCCTAAATCTTTAATCCTCTATCCTTAATTTATCTTTTCTAACTTAATCATATTGAATAGGTGATTATCTAAGTTAATAATCCTTAAATGAGGTTTATAATGTATCATAATTAGTTAGGATTTATAGATTAATAATCAAATAAGTTAAGGGAAAGTAAAATAAATGGAAATTAAATAGAATAAAAAATGGAAGGAATACAAGGAAAATCATAACAATGATTCATGGCTACGAACCACTTTAAAGCCATGCTCTTAAAAGCACGATTAGGATCACATCTGTTATCTTTAACCAAGATCCTCTCGTCAACTAAAAACTCTCAAAATCAAACCCAACTCGATGTCTTACACTTCTATAGAAATCATGGTAAAAAACACACCCGTGTTTTTCAACTATGATACTGTTACTTCACGAAAGACTATTTGTCATCAAATTCGATTCTCTAACTCCATCACTACTCCTCATATTTGATTCAATATGATTACTTTCATAGGTTTCGATTCGTTTAACATTCTTTTTCACTATTTTTAATAATCATGCACAAGATTCGATGTGTTTTTTATACTTACTTAGATACTTACACGGTCTTATATAATTTGATGTTACCAGCACATAATGAACATTATCCCTTAGTCTTAAAAAATTGTTTTAATTAGAAACTTTACCAAAAATTGTTTCACTTCTCAACGCATGAACCTTCTCTTACCGTAGAAACTTTTTCCACACTTCTAGAGTTACTTCCTTAATCAATCCTTCAAATCACATTATACTTAATCCATAAACAAAATCAAGAACTCTTCCAAAGAGTAGGAAATGTAATAAGCCACAATGTTTGATCATCTTACCTTGCAAAACCGTATTGGAATGCTTAATCATAATAGGGAAAGAAGCCACTTGATGAGACTTAAGGCTAATGTGAAAAGTGAAAGATTGGGGAATGAGAGGATTATAAAGCTAGGTTGAACTATAAGGGACTTAAATCTTGAAAATCAAATAATACCCTTTCTTTAATATTTTCTTGTACTAAACTACTCTTAGAATAATTAATATGATTTTTTTCATTTTTTCTTCTTGGGTATTACAAATTTACTTTTAAAGAACATCACAAATGAAATTGCATGTTTACTTTTTTTATTTTAACTTTAGTCGGAGATGATAATAATAATATATTTTACATGATGTTTGATAAATGTTACTAAAACATTCAGAAATTAGTGACATTTACAAAGTTTATAAACCTTATTAAAAGTAGAAATTCTTATAAAGATAAGCATGGGTTTGAGACAACTTTATGTTATCCACTCGATTTTATGCGAATAGATTACATTTGAGGCATGCTTTCTATTGTTCACTTAGTTTTGAGAAATGCTTTTTGCAGCATGCTTAATTTTGAGGCATGCTTGATGATGTTACTTAGTTTTGAAATTGCAAATAGCACCTCTAAACTTTGACTTAGGTGTAAACTAATCCTTTAAACTTTCAAAATATACTTTAAGACCTCTTAAACTATAATGAACTAGCAATATATTTAGTTAGAAAAAGTCATATGATTATCAAAATTTAGAGTCTTAAAGTACATTTTGATCAGTTTAGGGGTATTTGTACATGAAAATTAAAGTTTAATAGAGTTATTATTAATCAATAAGGGTTATTTGCCAATTAATCAAGGTTTAGGGAGGTTTGAAAACATATTTTGAAAGTTTAGGAGGTTAATCCATGCCTAAATTAAAGTTTAAGAAGGTTGTTTGCATTTTTCTCAAAATTAGTATCATTTAAATTTATAAACCTTATTAAAGGTAGAAATTCTTGTAGAGATAAGCTTATATTTGAGGCAACTTTATGTCATCCACTTGATTTATTGCATATAGATTACATTTGAGGCATGCTTTATGATGTTCGCTTGGTTTTGAGGCATGCTTTTTGCTGTCAATTGATTTTGAGGCTTGCTTGATGCTATCACTTAGTTTTGAGGTTTGCCTTATGCTAATCACTTGCTTTTGAGGTCACCTTATGCTGCACGTTCAGTTTTTTTGGCCTCTTCATGTCGCACTCTCCATTTTGAGCATGTTTTACACAACTTACTCAATTTTAAGGCATGCTTTACATCACCTAGTTTGTTTTAAGGCTGCTTTATGTTGTCAACTCGATTTTGAGGTTGCTATATGCCATTTGCTAAATTTTGAGGCTACTCTATACAACTAGCTCAGTTTTGAGGCATGCTTTACACTACCTACTTAGTTTTGTAGCCACCTAAAAGTTGCCCATTCGGTTAGGATGTTGGCTAGTAGAGGTTGGCAAAAAATCACAAAGAGGAAACCCAAATAATCAGTTTGGTTACTGGTTTAGTTTAATGGAGTGTAACTGATTTGTGGTTTGGTTTAAGTTGGTTGGAAAAAAAAATTAACCATTGTAGTCCTTTATCCTTATCCTAATCGCAACTATTGCAAGCATCTAATCTACAGTATTTTTTAATTCAATCACTTATGTTGATGAATATAACTTATTCTCTCAAATGATGATATCGTTTTCTATCTTGTAATCTACTTTAGGGTATTATGGTCCTTGCATTAAGAAAGGAATTAGTATTTTTGAGCAAGGAATTAATGAAACTTTAACATTTAAATTACATATTACTTTTATATTATTTACTAAGCAATCCTAGTGAGAACATTAGCTAAATTTCCCTTACATTTATTCTTGAACAAGCATATATTTGGTTTAAATATAAAAGTTTTGCACAACTTGATTAAACTCTTTGAACATCATAGATTCTTCTAAGGAATTGTGTTTGGATTAATCGCGTTATGAAGTTTTTTAGGTCTTGACTTATTTTTTCAATTGAGAATACATTGCAAGTATTCTAATGTCTTGCTAATCTATCAACATTGGTTTTGCTTTAGGAAGGTTTTTACAATTTCTTGTTGCCTTTATTCATCTCTTGAATTTTAATATTATAGAAAAAACTATTCAAATGATGAATTAAACCAAACTAAAACTTATTTTTAGGTTTGAAAATTTTATGAATTGCATATATGGTTAGATTTGTTTAAAAAAAAAAAAACTAAACTATTAGATCAATTTCACTTCAATAAGGGTTGCAAACCATACTGAACCAAATCATGCATATCCTTACTGATCGACACATTTTAAGTGCATTAGCATGGGATATTAGTAAATAAGCCTTATAGTTGATGAATTATAAAATACGTATTTAGACAAGACTATATGTTTGTTGGTTCGTTGTCATTTGTTGGATTTTACTCACTTAGCTTCAATATAAGTTGAAGGGTTAGTGCTTTCTTACCTTATCATAGGTATGGAAGGTGAAGGCTAGAGCCCACATAGGAGCTTAAGGTTTGGGATTAGGATATGAGAGCATTGCATATTTGATGGTTTTTATCATTACCATTTTATGAAAGACTTATGCTGAATTTTGTACTATAAATAATGTTTTATACGTAACAAGTAATATTTTTTTGCCTTAAGTACTGTGAAGCAATAATGTCATTGTTTTCATAATGATGCTTCCACTACATTTCCAATAATACATGAAAAATGCAGTTTTTATAAGTTTTCTATTCCAGTTTAACTTTATCCCTTGCTCGGGTACAACATAGCTACATTGTGTACTATGCACCATGTGTTTGGTAAAGATGCCTTGGGAGGTGATGCACTACATTACAACCTTAACTGAAAAAAGAAGACAAAAATAAACATCCTAAGCTTTATGTAAACTACTTACAATGAATGAAGTTCCAACTAGAAACAACCAAATTTTAGCCATATAAATTTGGAAAATAAAAAAAAATAGATTAATATTAATTTAAGTTTCCTTTAGAATCAAAGTTCATTTTAGTTTGCAAGTTCGAATTCAAAGTATCAAATTATGTCATTAATGATCCTACTAATTCTATCGATTATCCTGATGATTAATTCAACTAACTTCTCGCAATGTTCAAGTGAGTAACTCTCTATGACTATCACTGTTATTTGTGTTGATTAAAATTACAAGACCTTATATTATTAGCTACTATTGAAATTGAAAAGTGTTCAAGGACAAAAAGGGAATATACATGTGATTAATATTGCTTTTAGTGTGGAAAATACATAATCATTATGAAACAAGTTTGGTTGCTAATAGTAGTTCCTTACTTCATATAGCTAGTATAATAGTTCTTTATCATATATGTTGATCGTTGGTAACATAAACTAATAAGGGTTTGGACTGAATAATAATTCTGATGTGTATAGCATATTTTACGTTAAAGAAGGCCATCTGTACAATGTGGTCAAATTGAAAGGTTGTATGAATGTGGCTCTTCATGCATAACCTTACATTTACATATAGAAACTACGCGCTGCACTAATTGAGGGCTTGGTATGGCACATCACTTTAAGATGAGGAGACTACATGTGCTCCACTATTTGGGCAGGCATTGGCCATGATGCTTAATCGAATAGCCATGTAATATTAGATTAAGGGCTGATGAGTTAGTATTGTTTCTCAACCGCAATCTTAGATGGCATATATTCATTTCCTCTAATGTTTCCCGATAACTACGTATGTTATTGCATTCCATATGCCTTGTACATGCATGGTATGGAACATTAATTCGAATGCATGATATGAGACTTGTCGTTTACTAAGCAGTGATTTTGCACATTCCTCAATAGATTTCCATCCTTTCAAGTTTATCCTTGGTACGACATTTACCATGCTAAAGCAAGTACTCGTACTTGGTTTGGGATTTCAAGCCTGATAAGTATTAAGAATAAAGTTTATTTTGTGCCTAAAGATATGGTGCAAGAGTTCTCGATTGTGGAGGACTAACTATTTTGTCTTTTTTCATGTCATATACCTATTTTTGTTGTCTATTAGGTTGTTTCAGTATGTCCTACGTTATCGAGCTTTTCGTGGAGCTTAAGTGGCACTTAGCCTCATTACAACTATAAACTTTATGAGTCAACTTATTCTATGATATTATAAATATATAGTTAGGAGCATGGCATTTAAATAACCCTTTTATATTATAAAGGGCTTATTGAATTTTGTCATAAAAATTAAGACTTGATAATTCACTCAAAACATGGAGTATTGAATTTTAGCACACGGTAGAGGACGTCCAATGTTGTAGCAAAAAGAATACATCCTTCAAAAAATGGATTAACCAAAACCTGAGGGCAACAATTGAGCTTCTTCTTCTTCTTTTATTTATTTATTTATTTTTAACATATTTTGGGAAATTGTAAGAACGATAGTACTAGCATAAATTGATGGATGTTTCTTGTAAAATTAAATAAATTATATAAATGGGCAATAAATACCTTGAGATAAATTCTTAAAGCAACCTATATGATAGATATTAGATTTTACTATGAAATGAGATGGTTTGCATCCTCTTAGGTAAAATGGTCTAATTGCAACTACATCCCACTCTTATAAATTATATAGAGAAAAAATATCATCAAAAGAAAGAGATTATTTTTTATTCAAATAGGATGTTACGTTGTCTATCTTCCGTTTTTTATTACTATTTGTCGCATCTACCTAAGCAAACAAAGTTTACATCAATCTCCATGTTTGGAAACAGGTTTTATTTGTCCCAAATCTTCTTGTTTTAAATGGTCTTCACACATTTGCATCGACCCGAATTGCAAACAACTTGGGCGTCAATACATTTCACATGGATGCAATCTCGAATAGTCTTACATTGTGGAAGTGCTTTGTAATTTAATTTGTGATTGCTGCAATCACCATGAGTAGCACATGGTTTTTTGACATGAGCCATAGCAGAGCCTGAATGTTAAAATAATTAAAAGGAGAATCAATTATTAGTTTTGAATAATTATCTTCTTATCAAATCTATTGCATATGAAATATAAGCACACATACAAGACATAATAACCAATAGCGTAATTCCAAAAGCAATTAGACAACGCAATTTCTCCATCTGTTTCCTGCTTTAGTTTGTATGAAACTATGACAAAGAGCTTATTTTGATGATAAAGTTACTATGGTTTTATAAACATTTCACTACACCACTAGTACAAAAAGGATTTTTGGTAACAGTAAATGTAATAACGGTTTCATAACTATTGTCTTAAATTTCATTTATAACAGTTGAGGCAATGGATGAAAACTGCAGTAATAGTTATTTATCTCAAGCAACAATCTATAGATGAAACGTTACCATAAATGTTATATGCAATTGAAGCATCCTCTTTTAGTAAATTACTAATTAGTATTAAAAAGTATCTAATTTTTAGCAATTTGTGAAGTGTTTGGAAAAGTTGGTGAAAACAAGTGTGTGGAAAGAAAGCTTATCACTCTAAGAAAAAAAAAATCATTGATTACATGCTTTATCTCAAAGCATGTAAATATATATATATATGAATATTGTTTAGCTTATTAAAAAGAACAATAGAAGTATCCATTAACATTTTTGTTTAATAATATCAAATATAAAAAGATTTTGTTAAACAAATAAAGACAAATTACATAATGTTAATGCACAAGAGATTGATATTAGTATTACATCTCTTGAAAATGAAATTTTTTACCTTTAAATTTCTTCAAATACGCTTTAATTAATAGTGTGTCTCTTTCTCATAAATAGTTTAACTTGTTCGATTTAACAGTTTGTATTTTCCTATACACTACATACACTACTTTAGATAAAAGGAATAAATTCCGACAAATTAAATAGACCCTTTTATATTTATTGATGTTAGAATAAACTAAATTGTTTCTATAAGGTTTTAACTTTCTCAAAATTTCGTAAATGATTCCAGGCATGGAAGTTGAAAACCTTAGCTTTCCTCTACATCCCTATTCGAAGGATATCTCTAGTTACAAAGCTCATCGAAATCATAAAAGATTGGCAACAGGGGGTGACGATGAGTCTCCTCCAATTTTTATGGAGAGAGATGTGTTAGAGATTGGGGAAGGCGGTGCTTCGAAATTATCCTTTTAAGATGCGATATTTTAGGTGCATGTGCCAAATATATCTTTGATAATTCGAGGCCACAATCTAACGTAGATCATCAAGAAATAGACAATGCAGTGGAGGAAGAGAATAGCCTTAAGAGTATGCATGTGAATTTTTCATAGATGGAAGAGGAAGCGATATGTGTACCATGGAAACACACTTTCATAGCAAAAGTAATGGGTCAAAACCTAAGATATAAAATTTTACTAGAGAGGTTTAAAAAAATGTGGAGAGCTTTGAGCAATTTTAAGCTTATACATACAGGATCAGGTCTATATTTAATATCATTGGACAATGAGTTTGATTTTCAATGGATTATTAGTAATAGTCCCTAGTTTGTTAATAATCACTATTTGGCCTTAAAGAGATGGGAACCAGATTTCTACATGGATCAATCCTCCTTTGATATGATCATTGTTTGGGTGCATATTGGAGGATTACCTATAGAATACTTCTTTCCTATTACCATACAATAGATTGGAAGAAAAATTAGACCCTTGTTGAGATTTGACTCTTACACGATGGGGTTAGAACATGGCCGTTTCGCCATATTTTGTGTTCAAGTGGATGTCAATAATCTACTAAAACACACTTTGATCATTAATAAGTTAAAGTACTATATGCAATATGAGGATTTGCCTAGGCTTTGTGAATCATGCAAATGTATCAACTACGTGAAGTATCATTGCCCTATGTAAACAATGAACACGGGACCTAAAAAGAATGGTGTTAACTCAAGTGAAAAAGGAACTCAAGGTGATCTTGAAAAGGAGCTCAGGAAGGATGAAGCTGGAAGGACTCATAACTCGACCCCTAATAAGCTTACCACCAAGAAAGAGCTAGAGGCTATAAATAAATTGAATAGTTTTAAGGGCCAAAGGTAGATGGAAGGAAATAAGCTAGTAGACAGGATAAATGAAATTAATGAAGAAAATTCCCCGCATAGAGAATGGATAAAAGTACAAAACAAAAAAAAAAACACGAAAAAATAATGGAGAGAAAGGAAGTAATAATTTCTCTGAGAACACTAGAAAAGGAAAAGATACAATGAGTCAGATTATTAAAAAAGGGAAAAATCCAAGTAAGGATACACAACCAGTGGTAGTTGAAGAGGTACAAGGGGAAGGGGTACCATTAAAAGACGTAAATGTGTCATTTAAGAACATAAGTACAAAAGTAGCACCTAATGCATTCATTATGAAAGATACATTTCCTTTCTCCTCTCAAAACCTTTTCAAGAACTAAGAATTAAGAAAATCTATCCCAATGACTAAGCGAAGTGTAAGAAAACATGGTGGTAATGCTAGAAGTCGAAGTGTTTATACAGCTCCTTTAATAGGAATCCCTTTCACCAGAGATTCAAACCAATATGAGAAGATGGAAATCCATCTGGATGGAGTTTCACAACAAGTAGTAGTAACCGTCCAAGGGATCACCATGCATCAAACCTAATAACAAAGGGAACAGGTTTCCGAGGTACTATTCTGACCATACTTGTGAATGGGAAAAATATACTTCCAAAATGAGTGTCTAATCGAAGTCCAGGAAGAAAGTATGATGGTAGTGAATATGCTTATGGCAAACCTAACTATTCTAGGGGGCAACATCTTAGACTTATTGGAATGGATTTGCAAGATCTTAGTGGAAAGAATGTATCTAAGATGGCTAATCCCATTCGACATCCAAAGAGTTCCCTTGACAATGCTAGTGATGGAAGAGAAGGAGAATACAATCCTACTAACTGCATGGGAAATGCAGATGGTGACATTTCACACCATATTCCTACCATGCCAATGGAAGATGGAAGTGAAACACTTCCAACAATGGTACACCAATGATTTTTGGTATCGAATCTCAACATCTATAATTAACTCTAATTTTATGGATACGTTACAATCAAACATGCAATTTCAAACCTTTAGAGCATTGGCTTAGAATGTTCAGGGCATAAACTTAAAGAGTAGGAAAAGGGCTCTCATGGATCTGAAAAATCATTATGATCCAAAAGTCCTCATAGTCACTAAAACTAAATTAGGAAGAGATGCAGCAAACGAGTTAAGGGAGTTCCTAAGTTACTCTAGAATGTTATGTGTAAACATTGTAGGCTTTAGTGGGGGAATCATTGTCCTTTGGAATGAAGTGGAGGCAAAGATCCAAGCAAACCACCTCTCGAGTCAATAAATTATCATAAATATCTAAGTACATAGTTCAAATTTTTCTTGGTCTCTTTTCGCTATTTATGCTAGTCCTAGGAGAGAACTAAGGAAAATTTTATGGGATGAACTACGAGTGTAAAGTTCAAAGATGTAGGAGCTTAGGCATTAATTGGAGATTTTAATGAAATTTTATGCTAAGAAGAAGGTTTGTAGTAGGGAAGTAGACCAAAGAAGGGCGCAAGACTATCAACAGTGCATGAAAGCATGTGGTATGATCGATTTGGGTTTCATTGGCCCATGTTTTACATAGACCAAAAGATTAAAAAACATACGAGATTTGATGCAAACTAGACTAGATAGAGTATCGGGCAATAGTGAATGGAGAAGACTGGTTCTAGAGGCAAAAGTGACCTACCTTATTTCTAATCAATTAGACCACTTGCCCATCCTTTCAAATACTAAGCCAAGTTTGTACATAAGACCAAAAGCAGACATACCCTTTAGATTTTAGTCAATGTGGCTAAATTACCCCAATTTTATGAAATGTGTAGAGTTAAAGTGGAAATTGCCATCCTTTGATCATATCAAAGACATACCATACTTTGTCGAGAGTTTGAGACATTGGAATGAAGAAATTTTTGGAATTATTCCTAGGAGGAACAAAGAAATTTTGGAGAATCTGAAGAGAGTAAGGAAGAGATTATTGGAGTAACCAAATCAAGAGCTCATTAACAAGGAAAGATAAGTCCAAGAAGAGTTAAATTGGGTCTTAAAATAATAAGAACTCTTATGGGTAGCTAAGGTTAGATCCAACTGGATAGTGCAAGGGGAAAGAAACAAAAAAAATTTTCATACTAGTGTTCTTATTAGAAGATTTAAGTCACCGATTAGGGATCTTTTTTATACAACAGGGAAATGGATTGAAAATGAATAGGCTATTAAGAAGCTTTTTTCAAACTTCTTTTATTCCCTTTACTCAAGAAAAAGAGAGTTTGTTTAGTCAAATACTAGGAGCTAGAATAGTAGCCAAAGTACTTTATTAGAGATACAGCAAGAAACTTTGATGAAAGATTGGTTAAGAGTGGAAATAAAGGAAGCCCTCTAATGTATTGGAAATAACAAGGCACCAAGAATAGATGGCTTAAATGTAGAATTTTATAAGAAGTACTAGAGTGTAGTTGGAAATATAGTGACAAATTTTGTCGACTTCATTTTGAAAAGACACATATGCCTAAGGAACTAAATCAAACTCTATTAGTGTTGATACCTAAAATAGTTGGAGCAAATAAGGTCGCTAACTTCCGATCAATCAGCCTTTGCAATACAATTTATAAAGTAGTGAGTAAGTGTCTTGTGAATTGCATTCAGCCCATATTGAACGATATAGTCAGCTTAGAGCAATCAAGCTTCATCCTAAGGCGAGCTATGAGAGATAACATCATAATCTTCAATGAAGTGCTACACTCTTTTAAGAATACACAGGGAGGAAGAATTAGATGATCATGAAACTAGACTTAGAGAAGGCTTATGATCGTCTTGAATGGGACTTTGTTAGATTTTCCCTTCAGTTTCTAAATTTCCTAAAATCATGGATTAAACTAATTAGTTCATGCCTCTCATCAATTCATTTTCGAATAATGCTAAACGGTGCTATGATGGAACCATTCTTTACAAGCAGAGGAGTAAGATAACATGATCCCTTGTCCCCATACCTTTTCATCATAACAATGGAGATCCTAAACTGAATTATTCATTTAATGGTGGAAGAGGGGAAATGGAAGCCACTACATGTTAGAGGAACAGATATAAACTTGTCCCACTTATTTTTTGCGAATGATCTCCTTTTGATGGATGACGCAGCAGAAGAAAATGTATGGCTTATAAAGGAAGTTGTTGATGGTTTTGGGCACCTATATGGTCAGCGAGTAAATTATCAAAAATCTTGCATCATTTTCTCAAACAATGCGAATAGAAGGATGAAGGACAAGATTTCAAGGATTTTTGGTATTAGATCTTCTTCAAACATTGGGAAATACCTCAGTATTTTAGTCAAAGAAGGAAGGAAATTAAAGGGGGATGATCTACATTTTATTATGGAGAAAATTCGAAGGAAGTTAGCAAGTTAGGAGATTAAGTTCCTTAGTATGGATGAAAAGTGTCTTCTAGCATCATCCTGCCTTGAGAGTAACATCAATTATTAATCTCAAGTGATCCCTCTACCTAAGAGTTTTGCCAAGAAAGTATAATGTATCCATAGAGACTTTATATGGGGCTCGACAAGTGAATCGAGGAAAGTTTACTAGATAAGATGAGATAAATTGGAAAAGCTAAAAGCTTAGGGAGGACTTAGGCTTTATGATGTCAAATCTGCAAGTAGTGCAAATCTGGCAGAGTTAGCTTGGAATATCAAAAGGAAAGTGTTACTATGGACACATCTTTTTTGCCATAAGTATAAAATGAATAAAGGGAATATTGTATGAAAGGCTAGATCCTACCTATACCAACATATTAGAGAGAGCTTATCTTAGATGGAGGATAGAGCGAGATGGAAAATAAAGAATGGTAGAAATACCTTCTTTTAGACTAATCTTTAGAAAGGGGATCTCAAAGTATCTAATTGGTTATATGAGTCCTTGCATCACTTGGATAAAACTGTCACAATAAATCAAGCTTAGAACAATGAGTTAGGTTGGATTGAAAAGCTGATAGGATACCCCATAGATAGCAGTATAAAAGAAAAGCTAGGAAACCTATGGTTACAAGAGGATGGGAATGAAGAAGATGCTATGTGTTGGCCGTACAAGATGAACTGTAAATTCTCCACTCGCTCTATATATGAGCTACTCTTAAAAGAAGAAGAGAAAAATTCATCTAATGAGAAATGGGAATGGATCTAGAAGTTACCTATTTCCCCGAGTGTTTGATTCTTAATTTGGAGTATTTTCTACAATGGACTTGCAACCGGAGATAATTTAGTAAAGAGATGGATGAATAGTAGAGAGGTAAGTCCCTTATGTACTAAAGAGATGAAGACCGTCCAACATTTGTTTCATAACTATTCATAGAGTAAGGAACATCTAACTTCATTGAATATACCAGCAAAAGGAAATTTCCAGAGCTTAGAAAATTTGAAGAATTGGATCTAACAGAACAGTAAAATGAGAAGATTGAACTGGAGGAGTATAGAAATGCCACAACAATTTTATCCCTCGTAGCCATGAAAGAGATTTGGAAGGTACGTTTAAAGAAAATTTTTCAGCCGAATGCTTCAATGGAGAACTCATCGACATGTGTCGAAGGACTGCAAATGAATGGTGGGTTGTACATTGGAGGGAAAAGTTAAATCTACAGGCTTGGAAAGACCGATCGAAATATACCAAGTTGCTAGAAAGATTGCTGAAGCTAAATTGTGATGGGGTTGTAACATCAAATGGAAAAAAGGTTGGGATTGGTGTTCTAATGAGAGATCATTGCAATATGATAGTGGGAGGTTTATACAAACATGTGAGTTGCCTTACCCCCTTGGAAGCAAAACTTTTTGTAGTCAAATATGGCCTCAAACTGGCAAGATCGATGGGTTACGATAAAATTGTTTATAAGATTGATGATCAGCAAGTGGTTAAGTGGATTAAGAGCGAAAACGTGGATATGGACAAATGCAATCAATATTTGCAAGATTGCAAATGTCTAATTACCTCCTTTTCTTGTTTCCTTATTTATAGGGTCCCAAGAGATCTTAATAAAAGAGTGAACATGATGGCCAAAAGAGAACTCCAAGTATGTGAAGATGTTACTTTTGTTGATTTTGTTCTTTTTTGTTCTTTTTTTTTTTTTTTTTATCGGGAATTGTTAATAGTTTGCAAACTTAGGCTTACCATATTGAGTAGGGAAATATACCCCTTGACTCTGGGTAATGTTTCTTAGGTTTAGTTAATTAATAATATGGCATTCTAAAAAAAAAAGTGAAAAAACATTATAAACTCATACTAATAAACATTGTAACCATATGATTGATATTAAAAAGGTGGTGGGTAATTAAATAAATTAAATATATATGAGATTGCTTAAAAAGGTAAAAATTTTTCCTTTATTATAAGAAGATTGGATCCTTGTCTTTAAATAACCATCCTAAATAAATTCTTTCCATCACTATTCTTAATATAACCGCCCTAACTAATTACTCTTTCTTAAGAAAATATAGATGTAAGATACCAAACACTTTAATACTATAAATATAGATGATAGTATCTATTTTTAACATATATTATATTTCATTTTCTTTTAATCATATGTATCATAAGTATATATCCATCTAATGTTACCTACTCCTCTTTATATATAACTAGCAAATGTGCACCTATAGTGCACGTGTAAAATTAAATACAACATTCAATATAATTTAAAACATAACACGGTATCTAATTGAATTGTTGCAATAAAGAATTAAACCAACGTAGAGAAACTATATTTTCATTCCATTACTCACTATACATTTGAAAAATCAACATAGGTAGTGCTTATGGAGGGAAGAACATAATAACATTGATAGTTAATATAATCTTTGCTAAACATTTGAAAAAATGTATGTTATATGATAATAGGAATCTTAATGATAATTAAATTGCATAGTTGTAAATTGTGATAATTCAATTTAATGATTATCATATCATTTGAAAGCAAAATTTAGGTAAATTCAATTTTAATACAAAAGAAAATAGCAGGATCAAAAAGAAGAAAATGAAGAGTTAAAAGCTTGTGATTGATATTTATAGCATTGATGAAATAACACTATCTTAATTTACAAATGGTAAATGAAATGACGATATCTATATTTTAAAAAGGATAACTAACAAATAAGAAAATACACAAAAAGCTTTTCCTTATGTTTTAATAATATAGTTAATAAATTAATATGAATTAATATAATTTGACCACACATGACTATAATAATATATATTAAAATAATTTGACCATCATTATTATTGAACTAATATTATTTGACTATCGCTATTTCATATTAGTATGTATTAATATAGTTTATCTATTTTAATATATATTGATATAGTTCACACTAATAGTTTGACCATCATTGTTACTATATTCACATGTATCATATTATTTGACCATTATTATTATATTAATATGTATTAATATCTTTGACTTAATATATATTAAGATAGTTTGTCTATATTGATATATATTAATATAGTTTGACTGTTATTATCACAGTGTTAATTTGTATTAACACAATTTGATTGCATTAATACATATTAACATAGCTTAACTATATTAATATAAAAGCACTATCCAAATTAAAATGTCTGAATTTTATATCATTTGGCTATCTAATTATGTGGCAATCATAAAAAGAAAAACAATATAAAGCATATTATATATTGATTTTTTAAGGGAGGGAAAAAATTTAATAAACTTCGTACTCATTAAAAAAAAAAGTATAAAAAGTTTTTATAATTCGAATTTAGAGTTTTAACTAAACTTAAGGCCACCAAAATAAGATGTTCAATTTAAATTTAAGCCAATTGAAAAAATGGGAAACATGTTTAGCTTCAAATGAGCTTATATTTTGGCTTCTTGTACCATTCCCAATTATACTTGGTAAATAAGATAGCCAAGAGAGCTACAAATTTAGGAGCAAATTAAGTATAAAGGGAAATTGAACTTAAAATAGGAAATCATTAGTGGTAGTTAATCATTGTATAAATAGTTTATTCATTTACTTTACAAATACTATACAAACCATAATGTGCTAAGAAATAAATATTTTACTATGGCACTCATACTACAAAATAGAAATAAAATTACCTATTAAACATATACAAAAAAAAGTAACATAATTACCTTCTAGAATTATGAGAAGGGAAAAATCTCAATCACTTCTATTTTTATTTTGTGTTCATATAATTTTTTTTTTTTCAAATTTTATAGCTTTCCAAAATAATCCTCTCCCTATAATATATTTTAAAACTAATCATTTTTTTTCCATTAAACTAAGCCATATGGAATACATTCCAAAATTTGATACATAAAAAGTGGATTTTATGTAAATATAAATGTAACATTAATTCAAACTCGCCCATTTAGATAGGTAATTAATAGCAAGTCAACAAATATAAAACAAAAATGAATTTAAAAAAAGAAGTCTGGACAAAAAAATTTTTAAAAAGAGTCATTCGGTTTCACTTATTAGAGGAAATAATCAAATTCAATGCAAATTGCTAGCAACTCTTGTATGTTTGATGGCCTTATAACAATAACTTGCAAAAAACAATGAGATTATAATACTTGACAAAAATGAAATACAAAAATAAACATGGATGAAACAAATAAACTTATTAAACAAAAGTAAATCACACAATTAACAATTTTCTAGAAGTAACTAGATATTAGTAGAAAAATGTATAATCATTTGCAATTTATTATGAAATAGAATATACCATAGGTAAATAAAAGAAACAAATGGTACAACATGAAAATTTTACACTTTGAACCTTTTGTTTGCAATACAATAAAAAATATTGATTTATCAACATCATTTGATATGCAATGCTTAAGAAATCCAAAATAAGATACTCACTAATTGACATAAGATACCCAAAAAAAAAAAAAATTAGCAACTATCATAATATAGATTACAACCAAATTCTTATAATATTACAATCAAATTCATATCACTCTACTATTACAATGGAAAATATAAACTTGATAAAATAGTTAAAATTATAAAGTAATCATATAGTATTACAACAATATTCATACAGCTCCATTATTACAATAGAATTCAATCTTACTAACTTAAATCATGGAATACATAAATAAACTCTTATATTTATCTACCTACAAAATTTAAATTTTTAAAGCTATATATGTAAATTTCTCTATCAATCATTTTGGTGTTACGGTTTCCATTACCCGATTTGATCAACTCCCCATTTCATCTTCACCTATATAAGTAATAAACATCTAAGTTACTTAGGGAAGAATGATTAAAATACGAAATAGAAATATACAAAATAAAAAAGAAAATAAAATCATAATGTGTACAAAAATAGGTGAAATTGAAACTTTTCTACTATATTCAAAGAAGAGGATCAAACACAAGCTCAAAAGATAAAGATGACCGATGGTGAAAGGAGGAGGAGAAAAATAGAAATGAAGAGGATAAGGACTTATTTATAGTAATAGATAATGAAAAACAATGGATAATAATTATAAAAAGACATTATGATTTAACAAAACAAATAATGAAAACAAATAAACAATAACATAAATAGATAAAATATAAAAAAAAAAGAAGAAGGATCTTTCAAAACTATATATTATAGCATGATATGATTAGTTTATTAAAGAAAATACATAATTATCAAACCTCATTAAAATACTAATTCTAGAATATGGTGAATAAAAAAAAAGAAAAACAAAAATTAGGTTTTTTTGCTTAATATTTTTATCTCTAATGATACATATTCCATTCCATTAAACCTTCATATATTTCTAGATAATTTCTCATACATTTATCATGTATAGCAATGCTTAGCAAAATGTTGCATAAGATCTTTACAAACCAAACTTGATTGAACAAAGATAAAAGATTATTCCAACAAACAATAATGAGGAGATAAGTAGAGCAACCTATCCAAAAGTGATACAAAAAAGATAAAAGAAATACACTAAAAAATTGAAAAGGAGATTAGAGACACATAAAGTGCACTAAGATTAGGCTTTTGATTTGAAAACATATAAAAAAGAAGAAGAAGAAAACGGAAATTTTTAAATAAGAAATTTTAGATGTAACTCACTTAACTTAATATTAACGGTTGTCTTAGAAATAAGAGAAAGAAAAATAAGATATGAAAAATTTAATGAAATCCATAGAGAACGATGGCAAAAAAATATTTAAAAAGTACAAAATAGTTGTGTAGAAATTTTTTAAGCTAAATAGTTTAGTTTGGTTCGTTTTTTGTAATCAAACCATGAACCATTTATATATAACTAAACTGAATTGGACCAAACCACAAACTAAATGATTTATAAAAAATCGATTTTTCAATTTGATTTGTTATTCACTGTTTCTTTTTTTTTTTAAAAGCCTAAATGGAAACCCCAAGTCATACCATGTACTTAATAAGTTCCTATCATTGGTCGGTGCTTAGTCAAGGTGGAGTACAAAGTGAGGGAGAGAGTAAGGGGAGAAGAAAGAATAGAGAAGAAATAGTAACGTACATATAGCAATTATTAATATTACTATCGTTAAATGCATGCTCTAACTTTGAGATATTTAAATGATACCATTAGAGTCTTGATTTATTTATTTATTATTATTTTTAACTACATTTCAAAACATGGGAAATGGTTTCATCTAACTTATATAGATTTAATGCGAAAGCTAATTTACAGTAGCTTCATTATGCACAAAAAGGTATAACTATTAGTTATCCAATAGCCATTGATGCAAGTTTTATTAATTTAATTAAAAATATATATAAATGATGTAACTATTTAAGATATTAAAAGTGGATTAAATATTATAGATACTTTAGATAAAGTTTTCTATGGAAAAGTCCTAATATCACATTTGGAATGGCAAAAATGATTTGAAATGAAATTAAATGGAATGAGAACTAGAATAGAAATATACATGCAAAAGAATAGAATGAAATTAAATTATATATATATATATATATATAACAGTATTTGTAAATGTCATGTTAAGAGATTATGATTAGAAGAACTTATGTTAGTAAGGTTTAACATGGAATTTGAAGATATAGCTAAGTTTCTAGAATGAGAGGGACCCAAGATATATATAAACATCATTTGTTTAGGAGTTTCAAAGTTAGCTCAATTCAGAGACTAAATCAGAGGATAATTGAGAGACCAAATCAGAAGGTAATTTAGAGACTAATTGAGAAATTGATTTAGATGCTAAATTAAAAATTGGTGAGAATGAATGTTAACTTGAATATACATTTTAAATTGTAAACCTTAGCTATAAATAGTTCCTATCTGGTTAATAGATGACAATTGTGTTATTTGTATATTTTTAGGTGATATAGGTGAGGAGGATCATAGTCTTTATGCGTAGATTCGAGATCACTACTGATATTAAGTAGATATAACCCATTCTTAGAGTAGATATATTTCTACGCATAACACTGTATACTGTTTAATGCTATATTTATTGAATATGATTATATCTTGATTGAACTATGTTATGCTACTATATTAGTTGCTAATGTAGTGTTTTTAAATGGTTATAACTATTTCTTGTTTGAATTGTTGTGTTGGATGTTGATATGGTGGTCATGAATGGTTGTACTAACTTAAAGAGAAGAGTGATTGCTAACTTTATCTTCCAAGTGTTCATCTAAGTGAACCTTAAGTAAGACAATAGATTTTTATTAGGGAGAGACCAAAAACTAAACTTAGATATCTATAATGAATAAAACTTAAAGGCTGGTTATGTCGAATAATGCACTTGAGTTGTTATTGCATAACATGGCATGGGATGGTACAAACAAGACCTATGAGTCAGAATTTTCAAAATGAGGTTTTCAGTAAAAAGGAAAAACAATGGTTTTATAAACCCAGTTTTAAAAGCATATCGATTCACATTGCTCAAGCAGCTTAACTACTCTTTATAGTCAGATTTGATAGAACTATGTTAGGGTCCTACTCTCAAGCAGCTCTTTGTTACCTTTAAGTTCCTAGAAGTTGTATTCAAATATCCGAACATATCAACTAACCAACTGAATGAGCTAAAAGTGTATAGGATATCGGTTCCGATGCATGCCACATGCATATGCACAGCATGCTACACTACTAGCAATAAATGCTTAACGTGGTTAATGTATGTGTGAAGTGGAATCTATTGTTTATGAATGAAATGTTTAAGTTATGATATTATCTGTATTGCATTGCTGTTATTTACTCTCACTCAGCTTTAGTAGTTGAGAAGATAAAATGTTTCATCCTCAAGTTAATAGGATCCTGAAGGACCTAATGCTAAGAGGGATGTATTCTAAGAGCATTAGCTAGAGTCAGCAACTCTTAGGATGGAACCAAAAGTTCTACCATTTTGAAGATGGAAAAAAAAAAGTTTATATTTTGATGTAAATAATAAGCTATATATATATAAGTTGTAAACCAAAGATCCAGCTAAACTCCATTTTAGCATCCTTATTGTCACACAAATAAAGCTATCTTTTAATGAATGAGCAGGTTGAGTTAAATTTTTAATAAGTTTTTCTATGTGATGGTGCATTCCATGCTAAACCAGGATGTAATAGTATGGGTCACCCGAAGGAATAATCTTTTATTCTTCTTGGGTGTAGTCACTAGGATATCTTTCTGCTACGATGTACTTATAAATGAGTAGTCATGGATGTCATGCCAAGGGATAATTGTTTGTGCTTAGATAGTTTAGACACTAACGAAATGGCTAAATCCTCCATATCCTAGACCTCATGCTGGTTATTAGAAGACTGTGTGCAATGTTTACATTACACATGTGTCTCATCATAACATATGGTTGATAACTCACTTGACCTTACTTGTATGCAAAATAATAAGAATATGTACAGCTCCCATCTCACTAAGCCCTAGTTTATGGTCCCTACTCAATAGCTTACTTTTGCAAACACCATATAAGCATAAGATGAACTAAGACTTTGTGTGAATGAGAGCTATCCTATCTAAGTTTGATAACATAAAACTTAATGCTATGATGGAAGTTATATATGATCTTAGTTGTGGAATTATAGTTCAGACTCAAAGCAACTGAAATAGAAACAAATCTTTTTCCCCCCCTTAAAAGTTAACAATGTTTTAGTGACTATCTATTTTACTATTTGGTAAAGGATTTTAACTCTATTGTGGTGGACTATAGAATACTAAATTCTTAGCTATTTGCATACTATGTAATTACATGTAGTATGATAAGATGTAATGATTAAATGGCCAGTAGAGCCTTACAGCTTTTATCTCATAAGGCAATTATCATATAATTAGTATATACGTGACATAATAGTTTTAATGTCAATTATACTAGGTCCCATTTAGAGTCATTACAATTTGGACCCTCAATTATTCAAAAAGAATAAAAAAAAAAAAAGAAAAAGGAAAGCATTTGAAGCAAAAAATAGGGTTCAAAAGCTCATTATTTAAAGATATTGGGATCTAAATACATAATTTGAAAATTGAGAGGGTCAAGCACACATTTATTAAATATATGGGAATGACTTGGTAATGGATTGTGTATTTATAATGTAATGGTCATAAAAAACATTGCTACCTTATCTAGCACTCCTATTATAAATGGTGGTTATAATAAGTTGCCACCTTGTTGATAAAATTTTTTACCAAGAGTTGTAGAAGAATATTTTTTAAACTAAAAGTCAAGGTAATTATAACCTAATGACACAAACACTTATCTCCGGTGGAATAGATTAGATTTGAATCTACCTTCCTAAAGTCTAATATAATTGGCAAAAATAAAAATAAACACTAAAAGAGATAAAACCCTAGAAGTCCTTTGTATGTCCTTGAATTTAATTATGTCATTTATATTTATATAGCAATTCAACTGAATACCATATATTTCAATGAGTTATTTGAGAATCCTTCATGTTTTTACTTTGGATAAGTTGCTCCAGTGGTATCTTCCATAATTTATTCGTAACCATGACTTATTATGTGAATAAATTATTTACTTAAAGTGTGTAAGATCTAATTGAGTTTTAATATAAATATAGAAGGCTAAAATTTCTAACTTAAAATAGAGAATATCTAATTGAAGTTTAGGCTTATCCCAAACGAAAAACATTTAGTGGATCTCAGAGTTAAATGCCGCCTACAAGAGCAATAATTCTTATCGTCGTAATCCAGGGGAAGTTTTAGCAGTTGTAGTCGTAGGTTTTTGGCCAAAGTTATTATCATTTATAATGTTGTTATCACCCCTCAACAGATTACTTTTCTAGGTAACACCAGAAGTATGAGACAGGATAGGATTTGCGTAAAGGAAAGCTACCCTATATCCAGGGCTGGTAGTGAAAATCATAAGGTTGTGATGGAAGTTAAGTATGATTCTAATCATAATACTATAGTTTATACTTGAGGCAACGCACATAAAAAACAAATCTCTCTCTTTCTTTCCTTAAAAGTTAGAAATGTTTTAGTGGGTACACATTTTAATTTTACCGTTTTATAACAAATTATGATTCTCTATGATTTTGGTAGATCGTAAAATGTTGGATTCCTTAGTTATTTTCATTATACATAATTATGCATAGATTGATTAGGTGTAACGATTAAATAATTAGTAGTGTCTTACAATCTATAATGTATAAGGCAATTATTATGTAATGAGTACACATATGATATGATAACTTTTAAGATCCTATCAAACCCTCTTTAGGGTTTTTATTGTTTAGACCTCTAAATATTAAAAATAAAAAAAGAAAAAAGAAAAAAAGAAAAATGCATTTAGGCTCTTACATGACTATTTTGTCCCCCATTCTATGCATTTTATTTTAATTTTAGTACTTTTATTACTTCTTTAGATGACAAAATAGTAAAGTTAAGGTTTAAAAGCACATTATTCAAAAATTTAGGAATTTAAGTGCTCGATTTCAAAAATTAAAAGATTAAATACACATAAACTAAGCATAAGGCCTTGAACTTGAAGTGGAAAGTGTTCTTATCGTGTTATGGAGTCATGTAAAACATTGCTATCTTATCTAGCCCCATTATATCATGGTGGTTATATTAAGTTGCAACCAATATTGTTAATAGTTTTACTTAAATTTTTTTTACCAAGAGATTTTTGGAAGAATATTTTTTTTAAACTAAAAAGAGATAAATGCATAGGTGCAATCAAATTTAATCGAGTCGTCTATATGTATATAAAAATCCAACTGAATACCATAAAAATTTAATTGAGTTTTAGTGTTTTCCACATTGAATAAGTTGATACATTAGTATTTCCCATGATTTATAGCCATAAATATAATGACCCATTACTTGGATACATACGATTTGATTTAACTGAAGTTCAGTATAAAAATAAAAGACTTAAATTGCTCAACTTGAAATATAGATTAGTTAATCGAATTTTTAGGATAAATATAGCTTATCGAAGCCACTTTACATTACCTGAAGTCAAAAGCCACCATATAAGAGCAATAATTCTTGTCGTCGTAATCCATGGGAAGTTTTTGGCAGCTGTAGTCGTAGGTTTTTGGCAAGAGTTATTATCATATACATATATATATATATATATATATTAATGTTAATTTAAGGAGATAGTCTGGATAGATGGAATTCTTACTCAGGAAGAAAAATCAACCACGAAAAGGAGAGAAAAGATTGTCGTGTCCCATTTTGACAAATATAAAAGTGTGGTCTTTAAGGGTGGATTAATAGCACTGGTACGTGACACTCAGAGAGTCCAAATTGATGTACCAAAGTGTAGATTTTTTTATGCCATAGCTTTTGAAGCAATCATCCACCCGAGGGAATCTACTTTTTACATCCTACGTTGGTTGTGTGTTGGTAGATGTGCTTTCCATGATGCTTGTAGCTTTCGCTATTTATAATAAGAATGAAGTTGATGTTAACGTATAGTTTTTCTTTATCCAAGACATTGGTAGTTCGACAAGTTTTATGAATATTAGCAGGCCTTAGGGCACAATTAATTAGCATGAATGTTGTTCTCTAAGAAGGGATATATATTTAAATCCCCTTTTTCATTATAATTACCCTAAAAGTAAGACAAGAAAAGAAAAAAAAAAAAGAAGGAAATTTCTTTTAGCTTAACCGAATAAATTAGTCTAAAATATTTGTAGAATGATGTACAACGTGCACTGTTACTACTGCCCAGCCTGTATTTATAGGGCTTCCAAGAGTTCAAGGCCCTTGATTATTTTGCTATTTGTTTCTTGTTTTTTTGTAAAAATGTCGAAGTTCCTACTATTAGTCTTTATAGTTTTTGAAGTAATAAGGCAATGACACGTCGAAATATAATTATATTATTTAACCAGTAGAACAAAATTATGAGTCTATGTTATTTGGTTATCTATATATCTAATTATGTTGAATCAAGATACTATCGAAACGATTATTTCTAGACACACAATATTTGTAAATACTTGACATGGGGTCATTAATTTTCCTACAAAGGCCCATAAGAGCTGGACAACACATTAGATTATGAAATATGTTGAAGGTAAGTGCTAATGAAAACTTAAAATTCTTCTCTTGGGAATGCTTTTAAGATGGAGGGGAAAAATTACTTGATATAGAAGTAAATAAGAGCGTTTCTAACAATAAAGAGCCATGTCAAAGTTTCTGGGACCATATTAAATTAAAACAAATTTTGCATACTAGGAAGAATCATATAAAAGAAAGAAGGTTTTTCTCGTACATACTCGCACTATGATAATATTACTTGAGTTTAGCAAGATCAGTTTATCAACAAGATTACAAGTAATAGACAATAGTGTTTTTTAACCAGCATCTTACTGTATAGATGATCAAAACACCATCAAGAAAGTCTCCTAGTATTCGTCCAATGTTTCACCAGGTTGATTAGGGGCTTAATTTAAATGTTTACTTGCGACTTCGGAACAAAGTGTACCAACTTCAGCTTCAGCATTTTAGCTATAGCTGGAAGTCCATTATAACATTATGTTCCAGCATTAATTCCAACAAAAAACTACACTAATATTGGTATGAAAGATTCAATTTGTCACTAATGTGCATACATTTCCACTCAAATTCTCTTCTAAGTTTAGATCACTCAAAATAGAGCTTACTTGATAAGATTAGAAGCAATCTATACTTATTAACCTAATCAATCATCTGCTTTAATCACCTAAATTTAATTGGGGTTTTAGTATACACAAGTAATGTAAAACCCCAAATAGAGCAAAAATAAAATATAAAAATAAAAAGGAATTAAATAAAGTAAGGTATTTTATGTAAGAGATCTAAATGGTATTACAGAATTTAAACAAAGGCAATTTAGGCATACGGAATGTCCACAAACCTTAAGTATAAAAGCCACACTTAGGATTTAAGGAGCCCTTTACTACAAACTTCTCACTTGCACTACTTGTGTGTTAAGGTTTCTTATGCGTATAGTAAACCAAGAAGAGGCTCAGTACATTTTAGCAAAGATCAAGCACGTTAGGGTGTTGGTAAGTCACATAGCTCTCTCTTTCTAACTGTTTATTAAACAAAGGATGATGAAATTTTTTTTATTTATTTTGGAAAAGGGAGCAAAGAAAAAACAAAGTTAGAGAGATGTTTAAGGAGTTCTACGTCAGATTTTTGTAGTGCAAGTTAATATAAGGTGAAAGGCATCGCGGTAAAGGGATTTAGATCGGTTTTCGATAAGTTTCTACATAAAATTCCTAGAAAATTCATTTTGATCTGTAAGGTTTTGTGGAAAACAAGCCTAGGGTTGTCCTACACATATCCTACAACGTGTTTCCAATGGTGGACATGCTAACAACAGATCTCTAAAGGTAAGAATCCATTTATGCATCTTGTTCTTGTTGTTTCCTGAAGTTATGTATGGTTTGGGTGAGTTGGGGTATGTTTTGATTATAGAAGGGTAGTGTTTTGATGTTTATTAAGTGGCGTGGAGAAGTTTTAATGTCGGTAGTTGAGTTAGGTAGAGTGTTCTTCCAAAACAGCGTAGAGTAGGGTTGTTGCAAGGGATGATCATGTTGCTACAATCTACAAATTCTATTAATTGCAACAGGTGTACAAATGCCATCCCCTATAGCACTCGAATGGCTAGGGCCATCCTACTCCATTCGAGCATAGTGCCTAGGTGCTAGATGAACTAACATTTGGACACCTCGACCCTTGTTTCTTACAGTGACCTCCCTTAGAGTTCTTCAGGGTTTTTTGAAATTATTTTCCTATTCTAAACCCTTTTCCAAATTTCTCCTAACACAAATCACCATCCAAAATAGTTTACAATTAAACTAACTTCCTAGTGATCCTCGATTCCTTATGTGGTTCCTAAGTAAGCATGTGTCATTGAGTTGTTGAGCTAGAAAGAATTGTTAGTTTAGTTCAAAAAGCTAAGCGAGTATGTTGTTTCTTATGTGAGTAGGTGGTGAGGCACTTGATTTAATTTCTAGCAAGTCAATGAAACCAAGTATGGGATACTTGCTTGTGTTGTGTGTTTGCTAGTTAGGAAAATCAACCAAACTTAATAAATTATTCAACCCTAATTGTGTTATGTTGCTTGTGCTTAGCTAGGCCCAAGGGATTGGGAGGGCCAGACCTTAGGGTGGCACCCAATGATCTTTGTGTAACAGTATCCCGATTGAAGCTATGCTTAGAAATGATTTGGTTATATTTAGGTTGCTGCTTGGATGCTTAGATACTTGGTTACTAGAGTATTAGGAGGACTTACACCAATACTATATATAATATATCTATATATATGTACCAAGGTCATGAGCACTCCTATGTTGTTGTCTAGCTAAGAATAAAGATAATAAATTAGTGCGTGTTACATTATTGGTTTTTTGTGTTGCATGTAAATCTAAGAATGCTAGTTCATGCACATATGATTTTGTTTTCCGTAAGCTCATCCTTTCTTAAAATTTTTAAGTACAAGTACAAGTACAAGTACAAGTTACAACAATTATAAAGTTTAGTACAGTCACTTGAGTGGTAAAGTGATGCAATAAAGTATTATGAACATTTTATGAGGATGGAATGTTTTTGTATAGTTGGTGTAGAATTGTGAGTTTGGTTGAAATGTGCTATTAAGTTGTTAGTTATTTACATCTTTTTTTTATTATTAGGTCATGAGAAGTCACTTAACGCTTCTCTAGTCAAAATATGTGGTTGAAGTAGAATAGTTGCGATTCCTTATTTGACATGTAAATAATTGTTTAGAAGATTTGTAACGTTTTATATTTTAAATATGTTGGATTTATTTGAAGTACTCAATTTTATTGAAAAGTTTGGAAAATTAAATTTTGTGAACTCATTTGAAGGTTAAAATGTAAATGTTTGGAGATTTTACTTAAAGATAAGGATACGTAAGGGGCTATAACATTCTAAGTTTAGGGAGTTACAAGTAACTTCTTAATAAAGATCAAGAACCAATCACGCGCTCCCAAGCCCAAGGGATTTCTCAGATGATTCACTAAGGTGTCAGAGGTAAGTTAAGCGCCAAGGAGCAGTGTTTAACCCAGTTCGATCTACCAAACTACTTTGCTCTCCACACCATCTAAGAGACTACCGAGGTGATCAATCGACGTATTGAGTCGACCCCTCTATAACACACTAGTCTAAGTACTAAATCTAGATACAGCCATCTTCACAATATCGAGGTTGAGCCAACAACTGTCAGGAGCCAACCATCTGATGGTAGTTCCGAGTGTAAGTCATCCTTAAGCTAACCCTTGTCCAGTCTCAGCAATCAGAGTTACTGAATTGCCAATGCTGACCAAACCTAATCAAGGCTCACCCTTATACGGCTCGCAACGTTATTAGGACCATAGAATGAGCAAAATTATGCAAGCACTGCCCTTTCTAACATCTGTATAGATATTCTCTTTGCATAATTATATTATTACCCCTGTAAATTATTCTCTCTTTTTCCTAGCTAATAAAAACCTTTTCTTTTTTTTTTTGTAATTTCTTATAACCTAAGACTTACTTTAATTAAGTACTATAACTACTTACAAATTGTAATAGCCACATGATCATCATATAGAGAATATACTAAACTTTTACTTCTTCTTGAGCTAAATATCCTTACTCTTAAGCTACTATTATCTAGCCCATTTGAGTGTAGACTACTGGCAAGCGATCTCTGACCATATTTATGTATCACATCAAGTGTAACTCAAGTTAGTGTGAAGCGTTGGTGCGTCATATCTATCATTGATATACGAAAACCCCTGCTTAACTTTCAACTATCATTTACTCTTCGAGCCATCTCACGGCCCAAACCAACCCTTTTGGTTACACGTGATATTGGATCTATATGTTCATCTACAAATTTCGTATCACTTCTTCTAAATTTGAGTTATTTCATTGCTATGTATTGTTTTTGTCATTGTCTCTTATATAGATTTCTGAGTTATACTTGGATTAACAAGATACTACATTATGTTATTCATCCCTAAGCATGGCCAAGAAACCTTTACTATAATGGATTTTTTTTGTTTTTTTAACACTAGTTGATCAATTGTTTTACTTTTTTCTATGTTAAGCAATTATATCTTTTCCATATTTTTTTCTCCTAATATTATGTTTAGAATTTGTTTACTATACAAGTGACAAGCGTTACCATCATGAGTAGTGTCACAACTATATTAAATGGTATCATAGTTAACTAGAATCTTCACTACTCTAAGGGATGCTATTAATGTAAGGGTCTCCACCACCACTAACATGAGGGAGAATGTAAGATAGCAACTTGATAATAGTTTAAGAGCGAAATAAGTGATGATTAATAGGTTTTTCCTAAAGATTTTTTAATTGGTGTTAATATTTATAAAATTATAAACTACTCTGGTATTTCTTATTTGTAACATATATGGATAAAATTTCTATCTTCCACTTTCAAGGTTTCTAAGTTTCCACAAAAGTATAATTCGATGGAATGTGTTTTTTCTTTTTATTACCTTTGATTTATTTAAATAGTAATATGATCTTAAAAGCAGCTTAAAAGTTAAACTACGAGAACTCAAAGTAACGAGGAGATGAATCATGTGTTTATCTAAATGTTGATTGATTTAGGTTATTTTCACGCAGGTCTACCAATGGTAATGAGAAAGTCGCTACTTACGAACATACTGGAAAGATTTCTGATCAAGGACTTGCTAGACAAGTCTTTTCCAATGTCAACATAACTATTGTTGACCAACTGTGCGGGGTGCATAGGTTATATGGAAAAGTTTTAGAATTGAACCGGAATTAGACCTGTCGAATGTGTCCAAGCCAATTTTCAAAAGGCAAACGGGCAGACGGGTGAACCGGAAACCATTTTATTGCCAAAACACAAGAACCGAACATCGGAGGTGGACTCAAGCCACTTAACAACCTCTAAATGACAGAAATATCCTCCGCCGTTTAAACAGGACCGGATAACAAAACACCAACCTTATCTCCCGAAATCCCCGAACTGCCAATACCTCAAATTCCTCACCAGAGATGCCACCAAAATCCTAACCAAAATAGAGGGACAAAAAATGATGGCAACATCATTCCTCTCTTCTGCAAACACCTTGCTTTCTTCTTCTTCTTCCTCTTCTTCGACCACTTCCTTATCAACTCCCACTTCGTTTTCTCCATGCAGACAGCATTCAAGACCAACCAGACTCACCGTTTGTAAGTCCTTCAATGAGTCATCATCAACAACTACTGATGTTGCTAGTCCAATGCTGACTAAGAGAAGCATTGCAATCACTCTACTCACTGGGTTCGTTTCTTTCTTTGGAGGAAAGAAAGAGAAAAGCAATGCAGCTGTTCTTGAGGCTGATGATGATGTAGAACTATTGGAAAAGGTGAAGAAGGATAGGAAGAAGAGGCTTGAAAGACAAGGAATTCTCAGCTCTGCCGACAAAGAGAAAGGTTTGATTCATGCCTGAAATTGTCAAACTAGTTATAGCTTTTCTTTTCTTCACCCCCACCCCCCTTTTTTTCAGATGAAAAATGGATGGACCTTTTGCTAGGTAGAACTGGATTTTCCAGTAATGTAGATATCATGAGGCGGTAAAAGAGAATTTTGGAATAGGGTTCCACTTAAAATGGGTGCTCGGGGCGTTTGTTGAACACAGAAAGGAAAATTTTTCACATTTTATTATTGATTATATACATTATGAAAAAGTAAATGCATGAAAATCATATCAGTGTTCTTGTTTGTTTTCCCCCCATTCTTTAAAATCAATCTTTAGACTTCTATATATCTATGTCCAGATGTATTTGTGTTATTAATCTGCTTTTTTCTTTTGATTACTTCACGTTTTTGAGCTTAAGGGCTCATTAGAATGTAACATTGTAGCCAATGCAATAATAGTAGCAGAGATGTAACAACGATAGTGTTGAAAATAATGTGGGAGCATAGAGCTTATGGACCACATTAATTTAGGACTACGCAAATTCGAAAGGGTCTACCCAGTGCTGCGAATTGTCAATCACTTCCCCAACTATGTAGGATATGGGGCAGGCAAATCGCATATTTACAGCCTTACTCTTCCATTTGGCAAAGAGGCTTTTCCGATCAGGCACCAAACATATTGTAATATTAGATTAGAACTGAAAAACAGCCATAATTGAGTTTCACGGGAATTCTGGTTTGCTAGCATAATAGTGAAGAAAAAATAGGTCGAGATCATCTCATGCCCTGTAATAGAGTGTGATGACTGATGGAATCAGAACTCAAATAGACGAAGTTGAATTGCTGTTTTCATGTGGTGTTTCTTCTGTTACACATGCTTGTATACACTGATTGGCTTGTTGTATTGGACTGATTTCCGTAAGTCATCAGATACAAAGCTGAAGTCACATACCTTCCAAGATAATTTGATCGTTAAACAATGGTAGTGTGATTGTGATACTTCTCAACCTTAGCGATTCATGGAAAGCCACTGGATTGGTTTCTTATCATGTGGTTGTTTGGCAGAAAAAACATTCACAACTAATACAGATGCCTGTATTTGTGCTAACTGAGAATTTATTTCATTCATGCTAGTTCTGAGCTTTTGGACCCATCTATATTTGATGTCAATGTCATAAAACATTTCAGTAACACCAATAAAGGCATTGCATGTGTTTGTTGACAATGCACCTAAAGAACCAAATTGTTGAAATGGCCTTTAAGGATATCTGCAAGACCTGGTGTACAAGCTGAGTGAAGTTGGCCAAGCCATTGAGAAGAATGACCTATCTGCAGCTAAATCAGTACTTGGGCGAAGCACTCAAACAGAATGGGTCCGGAATGCCAATATTGCATTCACCAAGGTGGTTTTCCTTCTCACTCTTAATTCTGATGACAATACATCTTGTGTGGTTTTATAATTATAACCCCACTCTGCTTGTGCCAACCTCCTCAGGGGGACTATTTAATCAAGGGTGAAATGAGCATGCAGGTGTTTGAATTCAATACTTTCTGCTGTAATATCATATTAAATTTTAAATATACATAGATCGTCCAATCTAAATATTTTAAGCTTGTAGAATGAGATGGGCTTTTTGTCTTTATTGTTAGCACCTTTCAAATATAACCATTTCATAAACCAGTTGTCCAAGCGGTTGTCTAAGAAAGAGCATTTTTCCAAGGGCTGAGTACATACTCTATGTTGCTACACCTGATTTAATCTGTTTACGATACATTAAACGGCCATGGAACCATCTTGTAGAACATCATCTCACTGAAGTTTTTATCATATTCTCAATATGTTAATCTGGTTCTCGTGCAGCTGAGCTCCAGTCCTGAAGAGAAGACTGAGGTGGATACGTTTAACTCTTCACTTACTTCACTAATTTCATCCGGTAGTTCACTCTTATCTTAATGTACTCTATCCAGATTGCAGTGTTTAGCAAACTCTGATTTATGAAGTTGACATCCTTCTTTCTTCTCCCTTTTGCAGTTAGTAAGAATGACGTTGAATCTTCCAAAGTTGCGTTCGTTTCGTCAGCCGTTGCATTCGAGAGATGGACGAACTTGACTGGGCTGGTCGAAGAGCTGAAAGGGCTATAGAGCAACCTGTGAACTTGCCAATGGAATGGCAAGCTATCCATCCGAACGCTCTAAGCCTACAATTCCTATGGGCTTGGAATTCTCTTTCGCCAGTGGACTTATGTCCATCATTCGCTTGCGAGCTGGACGGGGCATTCATTTCGGATTGCATGGCTTGTCGTTAGAATGATACCAATGAATCGTGTAGATTTTCCCTTGGTTCTAGCAACTGTAACATTAACAAACCAACAACTTTCCCATTTCCAAGTGTCTTGTATGCCAAACTAATCGAAGCTCACACAAGCAAAAACTTTGGTGTAAATTCGATAGGATACAATAAGTTGGTCCGAATCACTAAGGCCATCTTTAACATTAAGGTCAGATTCCTAAATGCCTAGTCACCAAATTAAATTACTCTCTGGAACTATATACTATATCTTAAAATTTCTTCACCAAACGTCCCTCAAGCTTTTTTAGAAAAATTTATAAAACAAAATTTTCTTCAAAAAGAAAAAGAAATCAGTCCTTCACAGAGAACCGTTCCTACTGGTAGAACCCAGACCCACGCTAAAGAAGCAATTCAGTGTACTTCAGGATGGAACACGAACTAAAATTTTGGTGGGATTGTTGGACCCAAGCAGGAACAATCCGCTCAATGATTCATGGACCGATTCATGGAGATGCCTGGGATATAATAGTTAGAGAGGCATGGAATGGAGTAGTACAATGGAAGGAAGAAAATCTTGATTTGGAGCTTAACCATATATTGAGGAATGAAGTTGGGCCAATTGCTCTTGTAAATCAAGGGACGGACAATAGATGTCTATCCATACAATCAAGAATTTCTCCTTCGATTGGAGAAATACAGGATTAGGTATTAGCTAAGGAACAGAAAACAACAAGAAATTGGAGGTGGTTGTGGAAATCAATCCTCCCTCCAAAACTTCAATTATTTATTTGGAGAATCCTACATAATAATCTGCCTACTTTGCAAAACCTTAGGCAAAGAAATATTTTAATATCGGGAGGGTGTCCCTTATGCGGTGAAGGAAATGAAGATATACAGCATCTATTCTAAACTTGTAAAAGGAGAGAAGGAATAATAAAAGAGTGGGAAACATTCTCACCAAATCATCCTTCCATTAATTATAATTTTAACACATGGATAAGAAGGAATTGCGACATCAGAAGGAAAAAGAGAAATCAAAACACTACAGGGGTTTATTTTTGCCATAATGCTATGGCAAATTTGGCAAAACCGTAATAGAAAGGTGTTTACTCCAGAACAAGAGTTAACACTGCAACCACAATGCATCAGAAAAATTGCATATGAATATTGGACAATTTTGAGAGTAAGAAAACATGTGATGCAAGGTGAAGTAATTAATTTATAATGGACACCACCGAGACTTGGATGGTGTAAATTAAACATGAGTGGCTCTTTGTTAATGGAACAGGAAGGAGCTACAATTGCAGGGGTCGTCCGAAATGAAGAGGGAAGATGGTTATTTGGTTTTAGCAGGAAATTAGCAGTGGAGGATATAATATTATTAGAACTTTGGGCTATATATTTGGGGCAAGGCTATGCATTTGTTGAGATCAACACAGACTCTGCAATTGCTGTGCTTTTCATTACGAAGCAAATGAATATATGTCTGCAGATCAACTAGCAGGACTTATGCAGCAAAGAAAGGAAGAAGAAATATTTTGGCCATCTCCTCTTGGTGAACTGTTTTCAATTTTACAAAAGGATGCTCAAGGCTTTGGCATGTGTAAATCTTTTAGACATTCAGCAAGTAGGGCAAGTATGTTGGCAATGGATGGTGGTTTTACCTCGGCTGTGCATGATCCAGCCAGAGGATGTATGAATGTAATGGACTGTTAATGTTCTGTTGGTTTAATAAAAATAACATTAACCGGAAAAAAAAAAAAAAAGAAATCTATGTACGAAATTAGAAATTCCTCTAACTCTATAACTCTAGTTATCCATCCAAAGGGTAAGTATTCGTAACATAGGTTGAACCAGTATAGAGGTTGGACTTGATTTTAAGCACTATCCCTAAAACCTCATGGGTCATGCCCTGAAGGCATAACTAAGCTATTTTATTGGACATCACATGGCCATCAGATGAAGATAAGAACACAATGCCCAAGCAATTTACTATTGAGTTCAAGGATAGAAAACTAATAAAGAGAAAGGGATGGTCATGTCCATCTTTCAGACCGTTCCCGTGAAGAAATAAAAATGTCTCAAGTTGTCGCCGGGAAGAATGTAGGTAAGACAATAATCCACCGTTAGGTTTTTGCCCAAAATTTTGCCCTTTTACACTAAAAACGCCATAAGACTTGAAAAGAGTACTTGGAGAAGACTCCTTTGCTCATGATTCACTGAATAAGCCACAACGCATTCTGAAGAAAGAAAAGGAAGGCCAAATACACAAGATAAATTCCCGAAACTGATTTTGATGTTCTACAATTAATTAGGGAATACTTAGAGAAGGAAGTATCTATGCTTAACTTCAACCACAAATGGAGAATATATATTTTAAATTATACAAACTGAGGGATTTCGTTACAACATATAAGATATACGAAATATTTTTACCCTTAAGTTCAAATTGAGCATGAACTTTCCAACACATGCTGCATAGGGCATACGTTATACAAATGCAATAAAGCATATAGTTATAATAGATCTCGTGAAATTGTAGAAGCCATTATCGCATGGCTATATATTGCAAGTCTTTGTACCATTGAAAAACATATATCCCCGTACGCTTTAAAAACAATAACCTAAATCTTCATCATAATCATCCTAAGAATTCAACAAAACTGCGAAGGTACCTATCAACATCCTAGAAACCACCTTAAGGACAAACTAAGATCAACTTTATCAAAAAACTAGTACGTCAATCTCTACCACACTCTGTTTACAATAAAGCATCTTCACACCATCTAAATGCTATGAGCACGAGAGGAGAGGAACTGTCCTAGATTTTCATCCGAAAGACACAGACGGAGATAATCGTTCAAATATACTGGAAGAGCAAATTGAGTACAAAATGTTACTTATTGGTTACATAGATACACATGATACGATTGTCCCGTATTTGACTCGAGAACACAATGTTACAATGATCACAGCATATTACAAATCTCTCCAAGACATTTTGAACTACAGATAGCCTAATCTATAATTGTTTACACATCTCAATATCCAATGAGATAAACTACAACATAAACTACAGTCATCCAGACATACCAACAATTCTAACCACGTTCAGGAACAAGTGAGGAGAAACTAGAAATAAACTACAATGATACAGCTTCTCAAGCCTTGACCTCTCCGGGCCCATTACCATGTCCACCATTTTGGATAGCTTCTTCCACTTTATTGGTTATTTCATTGACACCTGCATTGCTATACTTCCCATCATTCCCATTTGGTGCTGCTTTATCCATGACCTGTGATTCTGGCTCAGGAGCCTCTTGCTGGTCTTTACCATCCTCACCCTCAGCCTTGTTTGCCTCCATGGTCTCTTCCAGCTTGTTCTGTTCAGCAGAACCATCAATTTTCGCAGGCTCAGCTTGTAGTTGCTCAACCTTCTCTTCTGCTTGTACGGGCTTCTTTTGCTCATTAACAATTTTCTTGGTCTCTTCACCTTCTCCTGCTTTGGCATCAGTTTGCATTTTGGTTCCTTTGGCAGCACCAGCCTCTACAGTTCTATCCTGTTCTGTGCCAGCCTCTTGTTTTTCATTTGGCTTCTCTCCCTTTTCAGCATCAGTGGTTTCTCCAGCATTTTCAGCATCTTGCTTTTTAACTTCTTTGGTTTCTTCAGCAGCACCAGTTTCCACATTTGTATCCTGTCCTCTGCCATCTTCTTGCTTTTCATTTGGCTTCTCTCCCTTTTCAGCATCAGCAGCTTCTTCAGCCTTTTTAGCATTTTGCATTTCGGCTTCTTTGGTCTCCTCAGCTCCTCCTTCAGGAGCTTCACCTTCTTTCTTCTCCTTCTTCGAAGCAGATCTCTTGGCTTTTTTCCTTGGTGGCTCAGGTTCAGGCGGTGGAGCTGCTTTTGCCTTCTCACTGATTCTCGCTGATCTTCTAGGAGTCTCACCTGTGCCCCAGTCAAACTCCGATATTGCAGGGCCACCAGGATGTGCTTTTAGGTACTGATCCAATTGTTTCCTGCTATGGATCTCTTCTCCAGTTGGAGCAGTGAAAATAATTTCATTTTTCTTTGGAGTTCCACTTTTCTTGATCAGATACTGCAAAATGCCAGAGCAGTCTATAAGTACAAAGATCTGATAGATACAGCATGTAAAAGAAACAAAAGGAATGGAGCCAACAATCCACAAGATGACATAACAATGAATCTCCTAATATGAAGTTCCCGCATTTTGTATGCTTGCCAAGGCTCATGATGACAATATTGACAGGACAAAAAGAGCAAGAACACCCTCCCTAAAACCAGTAAAAGGAATAGATCCTGGAAAGTCCTTTTTACCTTCAGGACATGATTCTCCCTGAGAACAATTTTAGACAAGACAAGCATCTACTTGCACAACAGATTTTTTTCCCAGCAAATATGAAATCCTTCAAGAGGCAAAGCATTTCTTTATGCTTGGAATAAAGACCAGCATGTAAACAGGAGGACCTATCAATAACTTCACATAATGCAAAACAATATGAAGCACCATTACATGACAAATTGAGCTTGGATGAACTGTCTATGTAATTTTCTCCTACAAGCACATGTTTGACATTATTGAAAAGGATCAATAGCTAAGCTGCCACACATACATCAGAAATATATAGTTTACTCAGTAATGCAACATACCAAATTACAATGCAATCCCTGTAAAATGCATAGTAGAATCAATTACAGCAAAGGTCCTTAACAATATCTGAATGCTTCAGGAAAATGGTTAAACTCCAAGGAGCTGAATACCAAGAAGAGAAGACTTACAGCAAGTGAGCTGCGATTTTATCCCTTAAATCTAAAAGATTTCAATTCATCCTCATCCCATCTATATACTGCAACACAAATCGCAACGTAGCAGCAATTAATGTAAGGTTTCCTTTATATCTATCAATTGATCCTTCTTTATAGATCTTTACTATTAATGATGATAATTGATCATTGCAATGTAATCCTTCTGAATCTCCTCAAATACCTGCTGGTAGTCTGGTAAAACTTTTTCTGTCCTTTTGAAATGAGTAAGTGTCGTGGAACCCGTCACACATCCTATGCTGATCATAATATGATCCCAGTTCTATGCATCCTCACACCAATATTCACCACATTACTAGCCATAGAAAGCTGTGTATGACTAAAAATAAGATCAAACTACATGAGAGACTAATCTTGATTAAAGATTCAGCTACAATGAAGGTTGCACAGCAGGGCATTGAGAACAGCCAGCAAAATCAGGATATGCCCCAAAAACTCATCTTTGGAAACAGCCTCTTAGGAAATTATTGCAGCAACCTTGTAGAAAAATGGTACGAAAACAAAAACCAACAGCAGCAGTCAACCTCAATTCATCCTACACTACTGCTCTGAACCACTTAGCTAGTATTTCCTCAAAATCTACTAGGTCCATCAAACAGTAACCTGGACATTTGTTTGCCAATACGAGACATGTAGATTGTTTGTCCATAATGAAATTCAGAGCACCTTGTTCATATCATTTTAAGTCATGATGCTGCAAGAGTAATGCCTATTGCAATCACCTAGATGATTTTATGAACCAATGTAGAGGATACTCTAACCATCAGATAAGTAATATTTTTTCTTTTTATGGGAGGGAAAATCATCAGAAAAGTTTTCCTCTTTCCACCAGAACCATTCCTCAGGTGAAATGTACAGATACTCCACTTCTATATATTTCTACTGACTACAGGTGAAACATCTCATCTTTAGCACTCTGACCAGTGATCCATCTCAAAGGTTTATGTATGCCATTTGGCCATGAAGACCAACATCTCCTAATCGCCAGTGTGGCAAACAAAGACTTCATGGACCTCCAATGCAGCAAGTGGCTATAAACAGTCTATCCTTATGGCACACATTTGATCTCCGATCCCAACCATAGTGTGAGCAGTTTTTCCATGAAGAGCTGAATTCTTTTGGAACCCCTTTTTGTGGCTCAGTAATATTTGTTGAACTTAAACCCAGGAATCGCTGGAAACACTCTTTAATATCATCGCAGTGGTATTGCTCAAACTATCTAACAGAAAGTTGGAAAGTAAACTCAAGTAGCATTCCACTTCGGCAGACATGCGGTTAGAATGATGATAGTTAATCTAAACTAACAACATCAGCCATAATGACTACTAAGTCAATCCGCTCCTCAGCTAGATCGACTATCCATGTGAATTATCTCAATCAGCAGCATATAGAGCATTCAGAATATTAGTCTGTACATATTGATAACTCATAAGCTCCACATAGTAGAAATTGTCCCCGTTAACTCATTAAGTAATCTTAACTTTCTCTTGAAGAACCAAGATAAGAGAATTGTTTACTTCATAAAGTAGAAGAAACAAATAAGCTCAAGCATCCCAAATGGAATGGAATTTAGGCAGAGGAGAAATCCCAAACACACTCCACAATCTCCACGACATTTTCTCTTCACCTTAAGTCCATACAAGCTCTATGGAATTGCATCCAATATAAATTAACTATGTAATTCACCCCAACGCAAAATGTTCCTAGTTTTTTTAAAATCAATGCATATTTTTCTTCACCCATGCTTTCTTTCTCCTTTATCTCTCCAACCTGAGTAAATTACCACACTAATTTTAGTCCTGAATCTAAGAGACTACCAAGAAAAATAAACATATCTCACTTAGACCAATTATATTCTTAGTCTCAAAACTTCACAATATGCCCTTGTTTTTCAGTGCCCATGGTAGCGGGATTACAAAATTCAAGACTTTTCCCTCAAATATCATATGAAAACTTGGATGAACCATGGGCAGTTAATCTTCTCATAATCATTAAATGAAATGCCATTCAAGAGTATCAAGGGGTACTGACCCTTGAACTTTAAAGGATAAAGAGATTGAAGGGAGGGTTTATACTGTTCTTCGACACCGCCCTTCACATATTCAATGTTAAATTACCACACAAGGCCATCATGTAGAGTACTTCGGGCAGACAAGCAGTGAGCAAACTGAAAAGATCCACCAACTCACTTAGAATTGATTGGAGATTAGTCATGATTCCAGAACTTCACAAAATCTCTCATTTTTGAGAGCCAATAAGGGAGCAGGATTTCATATCAAGACCTTTACCTCTAAAATCACATGGAAACTCAAATGAACCATGTGCAAAATGTCATTAGGGCATCTAGGGGTACCAACCTTTGAACTAATTACTGCATGAAGAGATAGAAGGGTGTAATTATACTTGTACTTCATTGTCCTTCACACATTGAATGATAAGTTACCAACCCAAGGCCATCACATAGAGTACTTGGGAGAAACAGGCAATAAGGAAAAAAACATTCAAAATGAGGATCTCCGCCCCTCAAAAGTAAATTTTCAATGCAGTACTTACGTAAAAACACAACTATCACCAACAATCATATGTTACTATTTTACAAATAAATACTCCAACAAACTTCAACTGGAACTCATTGAGCTGTTCCAAATTATTGCAACCCACTAATGTCAAAAAGAGCAGCTGAAAGCCAATACTTTAACACTCAAAGTCAAGATGGACTCAATGTGTTTTTATCAAGACATAACCATCCTCATTAGCTGCATAAGAAAAGTATATATTGGGTTAACCTGAATACATCAAGCTTGGAGAGCTCAACCAAAATGATGCCCCTCTCACTCAATTCATCATACTTTGAGAACATCAGGGATAGCTGAAAGTAGGTTAACCACAGTTGAGCTGAGTACTCTTAAAGCTAGTGGGGGACAGCAACCTCTCACCCTCCCTGTTCAACACTAGGGACACAAGTGCAGAAGCACCTTTCAAACTCTGTTTGCAAAATTCAGATGAGGAAGGAGTAGACATAGTAGAATACAAATGTACACTCCTCTCTATATGTGATAAATTTCAGACAGTAAACACTCAAATATAAGATATGATGCATTGAACTAAACATCTGGAACATGCTCCAGCTCTGTTGCCATCTTCATTATCTTTATTAGGAACAAAAACAGGGCATACAACACATAAAAAGATATAATTAATCCTTAGTGGAACCAAACATAAGCTGCATAGAGTTAAGCTACAGGCCATGGCATATATGTCGTATCTGTATGAAGACACAAGGAAGGAAAGGCACATTTCAACGTTTATAATATCTTCGATTGCCATGATGTCCAGTAAAATAGATTTTGAATCCCAACTCTTCCAGAAATCTTTCACTTAATTACAGCCATTTAAGCTGCTGACATATCTTACCAATTGGACACAGATAAAAGAATACTTGACCTGAAATCCACGTTCATTAGAGGTATGATCCAACAGGATCAAATAATGCAATGGGATCACATCAATAGATAACCTGAGTCAAAACCATTGTGGTTACCAGATGCCATAGATTTTCCCACCTCCTCAAAAACAGGACAAAAATGACACAGAACAAATTTTTCCTCCACCCAACCAGATAAATTCATCTCAAGCACTTCTACAATTACTTTGGGATGATTTAGTACAGATTCCATAAACCATGTGTCTCAAAACAATGGGTGGTTCATGGAATGTACATGTGTGCCATGCATAAAGGCTAGGTACGTTAAATCATACAATTATGTGAAGATTAGTAATTCTCCAAATTCTTCCAAAATGAAACGGCACCAAGAAAGATTACACCGATCCAACTGTTAACAGCTGTTCTGCAGAATCAGCTTTTTCAGGAGCCTAACTCTGGCAATCTAAAAGCAGGATTCCCAAATAAGTAAGATTATAACATGGTAGCTGTAATAATTAAGCATGGCAAGATCGCCTCCTTCACAAGTAGCTCTGTTCAGTCTTTTGGTTTAACATTATCTAATCACCAAGAGGAGCAAGCTATATTTGGGTCAAAAGATTTGTTAACAACTCCTTATCTCATTAACATTGATGCAGCTCATACTCATGCCATCATTTTAGGATTTTTGACATTGAAAAATCCACCTTAGCCAGCCCCAATGGGTGTCATCTTGCACCATCACCTATATGCCTCACAAATACAACAGGCTTCATCTCATTGAATAGCCTTGTCCACTGAAACATTCTTTTTTAGCTACTCCTGACTCTGTATCTGCATAAAATAGCTCCATACATTTGAGCCACTGATTTTCAGAGAAGGGGCATTCCAAGCTAGTGTTTGACCAATGATGGTCTGTCCAAAGCTACATACTCAACTGCCAAAGAGGTGAAAATGTCTTGGATATTGCCAAACCTCAACAATCGACCAAACGGAAAGGGGAAGTTTATCATGGAAAGTCGATCACCCATTCCTCAGTTCCAGACCTGACATCTCTGACCAAATTTTGGCATTCAAACAAAAGGTCCACGAACAGCAGAAAGCATACTTTGCTCTTAAAGAATTTTTCCAGATAGATAGCATCTCCAGCCACAAAAATGAACTGGAAAGGAGTTCTCAAAACAAAATCATCATCAAAGGCAACCACTCCTTAAACTCTTGATTAACCATAAGACAATTAATCCTATTTCAGGATGCTGGAAAACAATCATAAAGTTGTAAAGTTCCCACCAAATAAAAGTACCCTTACAATTTACTCTTCTGATGCTTTATGCTATGCTATTCTGCATAAAATAAATCAAATGGGTGACTGGTATCAATAAGAAGTGGATGATAAACAGAATAATCATGGGCCTGATTTCCATAGCTGAAACCTTTGTGTGGGGAATTTCAAGATCATTACTTAACGTAAGAGAAAAAAAAAAGAAAATGGAAAATGAAATCTCAGGACCATCCAACGTGACTAATAATTATGAAAGCCACAAAGTTTGATTAACATTGCAACAAGAAAAGTCTTACTTCACTTGGCCTTATGCGATGCCTTCTGCATAAAATAAATCAAATGGGTGATCGGCATCAATAAGAAGTGGATGTGCAGAATAATATGCACCTTCTTTCCACAGCTGAAAATTGAGGGTTGAGAATCTCAAAATCATTAATTATAAAAAGAGACAAACAGGAAAGAATCAACATTAAGCCTGAATAAAAAGTACAAAAGCAAAAAATTATGATTTCAATGGTTTTAGTTCCCATGTAGACTTTACACCAAAAGATTGTTATGCCCAAAGAGATCCAACAAAAGCACCAAAAGATTGTTACGCTTATACAACATTAATTCTCAAATGTAAAATATTGCACATAAAAGAAATGGAAGTCTTAAGGAAATTTTGGATGAAATTCAAAATTTCTTTTGGATGAAAGTTTTAAGGAAATTAATTTTGAAAATAGAAGAAGAAAACAAAAAAACACCCATATTGCGCCAAACACACAATCATGAAACCCCGAGACAATCTGCTCTCCATAAAACCCTCCATTTAAAAATCAAACTTTTCATTTACATTATCATTATTAATTTGCACAAAGTACCAAACACAAATTTCTTCAAGTACATATCTTATCCAAATCCCTTAAGTACAGAAGACAACTACATTCCAGGCCTTTAAAACTCTTAATCAAAACAGAGCACAAAAATTCTCTTCACAACTCTCTCAAATATTCTTTCGATAAAGAATGAAGTGACTCCTAAAACAATAATTGATGACAATTAATTACTAAAAAGAAAAGTGATTCCTAAAACAATAACTGATTGACAATTAATTACAAAAAGAACTTTTTTTTTTTTCCATTCATTTTCTTTGATGGCAAACAAGTAATAAAAGTCCAACTTTGCAAAACACCATAGAGTAAAGAGCTAAAAAGGGTCTTTAGAAAAAAATGAAGCAGAGTTCAGAGAACGTGGGACCCTTTTACTAACCCTTACTAAGGAACAGAGCTTCAATTTAAAAATGTTCTTTTAACAATTGTTTTAAAACAGTCCAAAAAATGATTATTTATAAAACATTTTTTTTTTCTAATTTGAAATGAATAACAAGTACAATTAAAAATAAGATATTTTAGGCAGAGTTTTCCCGAAATTCTTTCACCTATAAAGCACCATATTACTGATTCCCACCATATTCAATAGAAAAACCCTAGCTTCACAATCCGCTGTTAAAGCACCAAATTCTCCAACAACGATAACTAAAACTAAAAAATTCATGAACCAAAAAGACCAAACTTTCACAAGTAAATCACAATTAACCACAAAAAGAGGAACTACTTAATGTTCACAAATTTCTAGTGTGTGTGGGTTGTGAAAGAGTGAGTGAGAGAGGAAAAAGAGAGGACCTTTTTGGTCCAACCAGGAGGAGCAGGGAGCTCCAAGGACACAACTTCAACTTCATCTGAGCTCGCCATTTCTTTGCTCAGTCAGCTTCCTGCAAAAAGGCACACAAACTTAAAATACACAAATAATTATATAGAAAATTCACTCTTGAGACACATATATCGAGTAATCCGAGAGAGACAGAGAGACAGAGAGAGAGCAAGAGAACGCAATTAGGGTTTACTTGGTGATAAGAGTTCAAACAAGTCGGTGGGTGTTATGGTTGTTACCTTTCTGGTTCTGGTTTGGAGTTTGTAGAGAGAAGATGATGGTAAATTTCGATTTTCGGTGACAGAAGTGGAAATAAATAAATATAAATTGAAAAGAAACTAATATTATTTGATCATATTAATATTTGGAAGGGGGTAATGTTGTTCAAGAAAGACACCTGTAACGTTACGACACAGAAACAACACTATGGATCAGGGCGGTAAGGCTTAATTCTTGTTGGGCTGGGCCTGAGCTTTGAGTTGTCTCTTATCCTTTGATGGTCCGGTCCCATTCATTTTGGACCTCCACTGTACATTGGAGACCATATTAACTTTTAGAAGAGGACCCAACTCAATTATTCGGAATTGGAAATAAACCTTTGACAAAGAAAAGAACTCAAATGGAAGAATGGATGGAATACATTACCTTCAAGTTAAAAGGAAAATATTAATGAATAAGAACTCTATAGTAAGAGTCTAAACTAAAAAGATTAGATGTGAGAAAACCAATCTACTAATTTCTACATTTCCTATCCAAATTACAAGTAGTTCATTTGCTTTTCGATAAATAAGAGAAATGGAAACCTAAATGTCTTACATTAAGTCCTAATGATATTATGCAAATTGTAGAGCACTTTTTTCTATTAGGTCAAACATGTAATGTTTTTTCAATTGAATGAAAGTTGGATTAGTGTATAGAAACACACATTTACATGCCAAGCATATCAATACAGTAGACATTTTCTATATATTTAATGATAAACTAATAAGCCATCCACTTGGTTACTACCTTCTTTATTCTTCTGTAATAACAATAGGGAAGAACTGTCAATTACCAATTCCACATGTTGATAAGACATTTTGGACATAAGTCTCTTAAGTCCATGCTAGCTTGATTGGGCTCGCAATTCAGCCTGATTTGCTAACACTCAGTCCTGTTGTATTCATAACCTACCATGGCTTAAGCTCTCCATGCAGCTTACCTAATTACAAAAGCCCATAATGGCTAGTAGACAAAAGAATAAGGCTTGGAGACTTAGTCAACTGCCATAACACTATAAATACTAGGCATATCGGACTCTACACTCTTGCTATCCAGGTTATGCTGGCATGCTATGGTACTACTCATGCTCCCTTAATTCTCAATAGCCTTTCTTTATAAATACCAATAAGCATCCATATAATAACTTGCTTACAATCTTTGTGCACTCTTATTATACTCAATTTTACTACATTCTTGCTCTCATTTACACTCATAAATACTGACTCAAGTGTTAAAGTGATTACGTTAAATAACATCCCAATGTTCCTTATTGTGCTTTCTCTTGCAAGCTTACTTGGTTAGTGTAAAACCTAAATCCAGTTCACTCCACCCACAAAATCATATTGATGACACTACAAAATCTATAGAATCCAACAAAAGGATATGTCTAAAAGCATGGTAACTCTACCATTAGAGTTCTTAAGTAAGCTACCTCTAGATATGGCATTTTAGAAAAGAAAGCTACATATATTAAGTTTGAAAATTCCCTTTAATGGACAAACCTACTTAACAAACTAAACCTTTTCCTTTTTTTTTTTTTGTGTAGACAAATGTAGAGCCTAATATAATAAGAAACAAAATTATAGAATGTTAAATTGACAATTGAAAGTTGTTGATAAAATAAACACCTCAAATATTTTTATATTAATCATTAACAAGCAAGTCAACTCCCATCCTATTTTGTATAAACCTAATCCAAGCAAATGTGCTAGAAGAATTACACTAACATAACATATTCAAAATTGCTTTTTCTTTGAAAATTATTAACTTCCAATTTTAACAATTAATTCACATTACTAAATATAGACAAAGTAAGTGGCAAGCAAATGTTTCTTACCTTTGTCCAAACTTATTCAATGGTTAAACAATCCAAAAATAGATGATTCATAAATTCACAAGCTTATTCACACAACTAATAGTTATGAACTTAACAAAGCCCCTGTAAGAGAATCATCAATAGGAAAAGTCTTATAATAAACCTTCAACATGAAATAATATGGAAACTTTTGTAAGAATGCAGTAATAAAAAAAAAATCAAAAAAACAATTCAACTTGCAATTAGATTACAACTTCAAATGAAGATTGTTCCCCAAGTTTTACTACTTAAGAAAATGCCATCTTTAGAGAAATTCTAAAGAGCAATATCAGACATATTCCTATTAATTGGAATGATTTTTATCATATTAACATGATTAGTAGATAAAGCTTGAGATAATTTCGATACGTTTCGTGCATCCCTAACCATATAATATGATATGACTTTCCTTCAATAGTTAATCTTAGTTATATACAACTAATATTGTTAAATCCAAACTAAAAGGTTGACTCGATAATAAGAAGGGGCTAAGGGTTGAGAGGGTCAACTAAGGTTGAATTGAGATCGAACCAAAGTCAATGAAAATGCTATAATATAATTTATATTTATGTCTAAAGTAATAAAAATTATTTACATCATCAAAAATCGAAAGTTAAGAGCTTTTACAATTTAATTTTTACTTTTCCTTAATTTACATTTATTTTTTTTAGCAAAAACCGATGCATTTTCTAGAAAATACAAAAGAAAATGATATATTTTGACCTAATAGATTCTTATTGGAATTGATTTGAACCAATTAAGTCAATAGGTTAAACTGGGATCACTACTAATAAGGTCAAATGAGTGACTCAAATCGGTTTTTTGGACAGTTAAGTCAAACCGAGTTGGATCGAAACTGTTAACCTAGGTTTGGCAACACTATATATGATACAAAGGGACCTTCTTTGAGCCAACAATTAAACTAGAGGTTGAAATCATTTAAGATTTCTTTCTTTTGACCACTTAATAGAATGAGAGGAAGGTTAAGGATTTTTTTTTAGAGGTATTGTATAGTTTCGATTCTAATATTAAATAAATCAAATGGATCAACTTAACTTATTTCAAGAGTCTACGGAAGGAAAATTACAAAATACACTTATTTTAGATCTATTTTCTAGGGCATTTCATTAGCTTTACCTACTTACCTTAGGAAATGCATGTAATAACTGTTACCTACTTAAATTAATATTGTATTTTACTTGGAATAAACATACTTTAGAACCTATATGCAAAACACTTGTGGTTAGAAATTATTACTATAACACACACAAAACTTCTTGATACGTATGCAATATATTTAATTTCTATCTATTATTATAATATTAACATAATATTCATTAATTTGATTTCATATGTCTACTACATAATATAATTTTTTTTTCAATCGTTATTCCTACAATAATTAAATTAAACTAAACTCTCACTCAGTTTTATTGAACCTATCCTTGTTCATTTCTCCATCTTCCTCTTCCCATTGTCTCTCTCTCTACTCCATATATTTTACGTTTGATAATTAACTTACTATTAGGGGTGTTTGTGGTTTGGTTTAGGGATCAAACCAAACCATATTTAAATTAATTCGATTTAAACTCTCAATGAATTGAACCACTTTTAATAGTTTAGGGTTTTGACCCGAATCGCTTTAAGTGTCGTTTAACTTGGTTCCAATCGTTTTTCAAAAGCACCATTTTATTTTTGGTAATAATAATAGTCATTAAAGCTTTCAACTAATATTAATGTCTAAATTGAGAACATTAGGCAAGAATTAAAATCACATAAAATTATATCATACGATATTTCATCTTAATTAATAGTAAAGGTACATAAATCTACTATGGAAGAGAGACAACTATAAAGGAAAATGAGTGATTATAGAAATTGACAATAAAATGAGAAATGATAAAAGAAAAAAGAAAAAAGAAAAGGTAAATTAGGTTAGATTAAAATGTCAATGGGTTTTAAACTAAAAAATATTGCCTATTTTTTATTTTTTAATAAGAAATAATTTGATTTGGATTTAAGTAGTTCGATTTGGTCTACCCCTTGAATCAAACTGCAAATCGTTTGAATCCTCTTTGAACGAAGCCATGATCTAGAACAAAACATAAAAGAATGGCCTTTTATAGTTCGGTTCAGTTTTTAGTTCAATTTAATAAATAACTTTACTTATTATGCATCTTCTCTCTCTCATACTTTAACTCAACACTACATTTCTTCACCTTATCACACCTTAAAACCTAAAAAGATAATGACAACTTACTATGTGTCTTACTTAAGTAAAATATACTAAGACTTTCTAAACCATTTTTATTTACTTAATCCATTTTTACCCTCCATTAATTATGGAAAACACTTACTTGTTGGTAATGTAATATTACTTATCCAATCTTATTTTTTGAAATTGTTATTTAATCTTTAGATTGTAAACACTTAACTTACTAAAATATGTCATGTCATATCTTATAAAGTCCATATAGAAGTCCAAGGCTCATGGTTTAAAAGTATTAAAGTCCAAAACAACTAAAGTAAAAGTTTGTAGTCTAAAGTCTTAGTACAAACACAAGATCAAAGTATCAAAGTTTGATAAAAGTATAATAAAAAATCTAACTAACAAAGTAGAAGGTTCAAATATTGAAGGTAGTAGGAAAGGATCTAAGCATAATCAAATTTGCACTCATTTGCCCAATCCCTTATACTAAGCCCATAACCAAAGTCATCATAAGTCAAATTAACATGTAAATTGTTACCTTAAAAGTTAAAGTAAAACGAGTTACAAAGAACACAACATATAGTAGGCTTATAAATATACACCATGTCACTCACATGTATACCTAATTCTAATGTAATAATTAAGATTTGCTAAAATTATAAATTTAAGCTTAAACAAGCAACACATGTTTAGCATCTTGGAAATTCGATAGGATTCAAGCTCCATATCTACATGTGTCAAATCGAAACATGAATCGAGGCACTAGAAATTAACCAAGGAGAGAAAGATTGGGTCAAGAAAAATAAAAAAAGGCAATAGATTGAAAGTAGGAGGAGTCGGCTAAACAATTGGGTATCAAATTGACTTAAATGTACATGAACAAAAGCTCTCACAAAGAGAGTAGAAGATTGGCTTATCAATGATTTAATGGATTGGATTGCCAGTTTAGGGCCATGAAATAACCAACATGCCGGTTAGATAAAGACCCAACCTACCACTAATGGTTTTACCCAACGTATTTTATTTATCTTTTATATTTTATTATTGCCACAAGTTGTACTTAATTACCAATATGCCATTAAGCTATGGTTTGGATAGAATTAGTATAAATAGTCTTTATTGTGATCTTGTAAACAACTTTTGTCACTTTATACACATTGTATTACACTTTGTTAGATAGATTATCATCTTTTAGCAATTTCCTTACTACATTTATGAATCTTTTCAATCAATAAGTCTTTAATTGTGGCAATTCATTATTAGTTAGGTCTTCTTTGTAACTTACGTTGTAAAACCGTAAAATAAATAAATAAATAAAGGCATAAAATAAAAATAGGTTAAATATTAAGTAGAGAGTATATTAGACTTGAGGTCAATAATAAGTAAGGGCATTTTTTAGAAATTTTATCACTTTTTAAAAGGCATCATAAGCAATGAAACTCTAGTTTAATTCTCATTCTCATCTAGGGTTTTCTCTCTTTTGGCAAAAATCTTAGACTCCCTAATTGCAAGCTTGCAAACCCTCAAGGTAAGAATGGAGTTTGCCATGATTTTGTTGGTTTTCACGTTAAAAATTATAAGTCTAATTATATCTTTTATGGTGGCATAAGACAAAAAGACATAAGTGAAGCGTAAGACACAAGACTTCTATAACCTTAGGAAGATCTTATTGGTAAATGTTATAATTTTGTGGATTAGAAGTAGTATGATGAATCTAAGCATTTTATATCAATCTTTCAAGGTTGTATGATAAATCAAATTGAGAAAAGTAAGGGATCTCCCTAATGTTTCATCGAGTGTTAAGGCAAAGTGTTCATTTTAATGCGATTTCTTTTTTATATGAATTATGGATTTAAGTATGTTATGAAATTTATTTGATGTTGAATTTGATACTAAAGTGATGATTATGGTGTTAATGGAGGGGGATGAGTTATATAAATCAAATCAAGGGTTGGATGTGTCGAAATTGGTGAAAAAGGAGGAGGAATTGTGAAGAAAGAAGATCATGAGCGTGATGTTGACCTTGATTCTCATAGACGAGTTAGGAGTAAAGTATGGGCATGATCTAAAGCAAGATTGATGGAAAGAGGGGATTATGGCAAGGTTCATGGCTATGATCTTGCCTATAAACTTTTTGTTGAAATTTAAAGGAGAAATATGGCTTAGGATCATAGCCATGCTTTAAACCATGCTTCCTATGAACATTGCCTCTTCAATTTTCCTTGTTTATTTTAGTTGTTTCTAACCTTAAATCCTTATCTTACACTCTTAGAAAACTTATAGGAAGTTGTAAATCTTGTTAAAATAATTTTATCTTTCATTTCCTATGCTAATTTTTTTTTATAAAGTTAGTTGCAATGAAGTTGTTTCGACTAATCTAAGTACGTAATACTTGTTTGTTGTATGTGATTATTAAGTTAGTTATCTCAAATGGAGTAATGATTATCTGGCTGAAAACAACTACCCACTGCTTGTACTTGACTAATCCTAGGGGTCGAAGAGGCAGATCCCTAGGAAACAACCCTGATGATCCATGTAACACATTATCCTTGGTGGAGTTTTACATGGAAATGATTTAAGGCAAATCTAAGTTATTATAGAGGGGCTAAAAAAGGTACGCCCAAACAATAGGTTGTGATATGAACTATGATGTGCTAAAGTCATGAGGACTGCTATGGTATGTTATGTGACTAACCTTAAAGCAAAGATAATTAAAGTAATTATGTGATTTACTTGTTTTGTATTTAACTACATGTGACTATGTATTGCATGTTTATGTACATGTGTTTGTGTGTTACATATCAGGCTTTGGCTCACTTCTTATATTTTAGATGTAAGAAATGTTGATGCACAACAAGCCTATTAACATTTTTAAGATACTTATTAATGCCTTTGGGATGGGAAAAGAGGTGGTTACATTTGTTATTTAAAGAATTAATGAGTTAGAACCTTAGTCTTGTTTACTTAATAATTATTGTTTAAGAAATAACTATTTTATTCAAAAGAAATTATGTCTTTATCTAAGGAAATTAAATTCATAAGGGTATTTGGAGACTATACCAAGAATATTTTGAAGAGTTTAGTTATTTACTATGCTTGACATATCATTAAAGGTTAAGGATATGTGGCAGTTTATGACGTTCTAGGTTCTAAGGTGTTACAGATAAAGCAATATCAAAGCTAGGCTTAAGAACTATATGGAAATTAGGAAAATGATTTTGATTTTTAAGAAGGTGAAGTGGTGATAATGGGTAGATAAGAGTTAAGTGTTTTCCCCTTTTCAAAGTTCATGTTATGTGTATTGTTGGTAATTTTATCTTATGGTTATTACTTGATATTTTGAATCTCCTTAAAGACATTTCTTTTATTATACTCATGTTTCAAAAATAGTAGATATACAAAGAGATTAAGATTGGTAATAAGCTTAAGTCACTTAGAAAAAGGTAAATAAATATATATCATTTCAAATAAAATCAAACATTATAGCAAATTAATTTCCTTGTAGAGCTAATAACATATTAGATATCAATAGCTTAAAGTTATATATACCTACGCATAGATACTTATCTATAGATATCTGTAAAACCTTTAGTAAGTAAGGATGTGTAAAATAAGAATCGAAATTATAAAAATAATAAATATAGAATAAAAATATTTATAAAGGCTAAGTAATTATTAAATTACTATGATTGCACAATAAACATGGTTGAACACAAGAACGATAAAAAGTATATTTATGAGTAATGAATCAACTTAATAAATTATATACATTTACAACCACAATAAAAGTTTCATTAATTAATAAAACAATAACACCTAAAATTAAAACATGGTGAATGAGAAAGAGGAAATAAGCAATGAAATATGAATTAAAATAATAAAAAAAAGAGAACCATAAAAAATAAAGAAACATTGACCATAACACCTACATAGCCAACCATGATATCTAAAATTACTTGTTAATTCATTTAAGATTATTAAAATAGAACAATAAAAAATAATCATATATGTTTCAAATTTCAAAAGTACAAGTAAAAGTTCATTTATGCTACCTTCTTAATAGACAATAATGTTGCTTTACTAAAATAATAATCATAAATAATCATTAAAATGATATTAACACCACTAATATTGTTGCTATCTTATTAATTGATCGTGGTAGAATTATAGATTGTAATTGACAGTTAGCATGTAGAGTGTTGTGATTGGTTGTTGAAGTTATTATTGCCTTATTGTTAAATTAATGTGGACGTAAAGTTTACTTATTTGAGTATTTTCTTTAAGGTGTTTGACAAAATTCTAAGTAGAGAGTTGGAAGATATTGAAGTATGACAATATAAGTGATGAGAGCATTAGTGTTAATATGGGTGATAGAAATAATAGGCATTACAATTTGCAAATGGGGAACTAAGATGACTAAATGACTACAATTACCAACTATTTTAAGATATGATGTAGAATTTAACTCTATAACTAGTTGTTAGAACAATAACATTATTGTCATGAATGATAATATTCAATAGGCATTTAGTGGTTGAGATACACTTGAAAGTGATGGAAGGCTAGTGAAGGGTTGTGGTAATCAAAGAAATTAAGGGGAACAAGAAGAGGGAGAAGGGGATAATTTTGATGGGGGTCATGTATGAAATCAAAATCAGCAAGTGAGAGGTGTAGAAAATGTAAAATTATTTGTGCTAAAATTTCATAGGTGAGGGACTTTAGATGACTACAATGATTGGGAAAGCTAACTTAAGTAATTATTTTAATATGGAGATGATAAATGAACCAATATAAAGCTAAAGTTTTTAGTTTTCTTGAGATATACATTGTTGTTGTGGAAGTAGCTTAAGGAACAAAGAAAGGAAGAAGCTAAAGTTGTTACACGAAACTTGATGGAGACATTCGTGAGGAAAAAGTTTATATCACTATATTATAAATAATATTTATAATCTTAGCTAAAGTTGTTACACGAAACTTGATGGAGACATTCATGAGGAAAAAGTTTATATCACTATATTATAAATAATATTTATAATCTTAGCTAAATGGCTTGAGACAGGGGTACATGTGCATTACTCAATGCACCAAGGAAAATGAAACATTATTGATTAAATGTGACACTAAAGACCAACTAAAGTAGATTATCTCTAGATTTATCACCAGATTAAGGTATGAAATTGTAGATGTTGCTGAAGTGTAGTGATACTTTACTCTAGATGATGTGGTCAAGCCAGCCTTAAGGTTGAGCTAAAGCAAAGGTATAAAAACCAACCTCAACATTATAGTGACTGGTAAGTGAAAGAGAAGCTTAAGGAAGAAGTAAAGCCTAAAGATCCTAAGGTAGATCATAAGGAGTTCAAGAATTATGAGAAAAGTCGATCAAGTGACAATTCAACTCATACATCTAAAGGACATAGCTAAGAGTAAGGTACTCCAAGCAAAAACTTAAGTGAGGTGAAATGTTTTAAATGTCAAAGATTTAGACATTTAGTTATAGAGTGTCTAAACAAAAGAATTATGATAATAAAGGCTCCATTGCTAAAGTTAGAAGTGGTGAGTAAAGAAGAGGGAGAAGATACAATCATTGCCATTGAGGAGTAGATGAAAGATCTTGAAGTTGCAAAGGGTGTTCATGTCAAGACCAGTGTAAATGACCTTACAAATTCCATGTCATTAGTAATCCGTTGATCTTAGCAATAGGAAAGACCAAGACTAGCTGATGCAATATAGATGGAGAACTTGTTCTTCACTTAATGCCTTATGGAGAATAAGACTTGTGCCGTAGTGATTGACTGTAGCAATTATGTGAACTTAGCGTTTACTTGTTTTCTTCAAGCTTAGGGCCTAAAAATGGAACTACATCATGTCTATTTACCAAAATTAGGGTTATTCTTCTAATCATAATATTTTAAAGAAAAGATAAATAAATAAAATCAAAAGAAAAAAGAATCTAAGTTTCTATATATTTTATCGTCGCCCTGAAGGTGTCTACGTACCCGTTAGCCGGGATCAGACAATCGTAGTTCTTTCCAAAAACTTTAATGTGTTGATTGATTTTAATTTTGAAAACCGATCGAATTTATGTTATTAACAATTTAGTTTTTTAAAGAAAACTCTAAAAGGGTCCTAATTCACTAAGTCTTTTATTCTATTTTATAAAAACTCTCTAAAAGTCCTATTTTTTAAAACGGGATTTTTATTATTTTTATTTCCAAAATAAATTTCTAAGTAAGAAAATCCTAAAATCATAATGCTAAAAATATACCTAAGCAAAAAAAAAAAAAGGATAAAATAGTTTTCTATACGAGGAAACCTTGCAAAACTAATTTTATTAATTCTTATATAATACACTTATACTAATACTACGACTCCTAAACTAACATATTCATATATTATATCACTAATAGATAATGTAATAAGGCATATAATGAAAATAAATAATAATAAAAAAAACAATCTTCTAAGGTCATAATATACCTAATCCATATTAAAGCTAATGCTAAAAGAAATATCTCAAACTAAGAAATACACATATATACATATATATAGCACATCATGTTAAACTACGAAAATCCCAAAAGCAATAATATAGTATGATAATAATAAATCATAAATAACATTAATAAAGAAGAAAAAACTTAGACAGAAACTGAACCTGATGATGTCCAGTTATGGCATGCGCGTACTATCGTTCGAAGCAGCGTTGGATCAATCGGATGTTTGCAGCAGTAGTGGATTTACGGTTGTGGATTGCTGCAGGCGTTCGGTTAGTAGCTGTAAGGGATGTCGGCTTCAAGGATTGATATGGCATGTTGGATAAGTATTAGGGGTGTACTTGATTCGTATGTTGTTGGTCTGTGCTAGGAGTGTTTAGCGAACTTTGGTCAAATTGTGGATTAAGATGCATGTTCGGGCACGTGTCAGCTGCTAGAGATTAGATTAGATTGGTTGTTGTTTTGTTGATTAGGCCAAGGGCTCGGTCAGGGGGTTTTGGCTTGTATAAGTTTGGTCGCTGGAATGCTTCAGTGTGGAACGTGGTAGGGGATTGGCCTATTCGAATAGGGGACGTCTAAGAAGGTTAGGTGAAGGTAAACGAATTAAGACGGCACATGGAGCTTGGCGTTAATGTATCATGCGAAGGAAAGTCAACATGGAGTGCTATTTCATGGTGAGTCATTATTGTCATGTTGTGGGTGTATAAGGGATTAAGCGACTGTTAGGGGGTTATTGCAGTTATGGAGTGTTGTGTTGGCATTTGGTCCTTGGCATGGAGAGGACAATGCTTCAAGCGATCATGGTTGATCGATAAGGGATGAGTTATCGATGTGTGTTCTGCGTTTTTTGTGGAGCTGTTACAGTAGGGTCGTACAAGGATAGGGCGTTGGGGATCGGTGTCTCGTGTTTTGGGTTACGTAAGAACAAGAGACAGCCAATTTGCAGGCATAAGTCGTATACTGTATCATATCTAATTATATCTGATTCAGTGATTTAAACTAGATTCAAATGAAGTCAAATCCAATTTAACTAAATTCATATGATTTAATTAGATATGACACATTTTCATCTCACTTCGGCAGAGATAGAAAAATAAAGACATAGGTGCCTGCTAAGACTCGAACCCAAGACTTCAAATTAAATCCAACCCAAATACTTCAATACTTATCCGTTAGGCCGTTAACTTACGCCTTGACATTCAATATAATTAAATTATATTTAAACTATCCAATTAAATTTTTTAACTAAATTAAAACTAAAACTATTTGTTCCTAATATAAGTCACTTCCTAAAAATCTACGAAATTTTTATAATTTTTCCTTTTCTTATTTTTTTGGTATTTTCATCATTTGTTAATTTTTATTTTTTATCTTTTATTAAAATTTTTTTTGTTTTTTTAGGACCTTTTTTTTGTAAAAATAAAAAATCAAAATTACAGAGAGGCAAAAATTAGGTGCCTACACATCCATATCCTTACACTCTGCATTGTTTGTAGAGAAAGGTAAATTATATTATAATTTCACTAAGAATAGGTGAATATGTGGACAAGCTAATGTTTGATATAGAAGTCATGGAGGTTTCTCATGTTCTTTTGGGGAAACCTTAGATGTATGATCAGAAAGTGTTATATGACAGTTTTGAAAATGTCTAATTTTGACTCTAATGAAGCCAAACAAGGTTACGAGGGATTAGATTGCTAAGGGTATGTTGTTGGTTGAATTTAGATAGGAGTTATGATTTGCAAAAGAATATACGCAAGGCTTTGGGGCTTACCATGGTTATCCAATGTTGCCATTGTGATGTTTAAGTTAGATAAGTATTTGAGCATGTAAGTATAAAAGAGAGTGAGTAGTGAGGAAATCTAGAAATCTAGAGACTCTTATATTAGTACTCTTTTCATATTTATAGGAGCTTATCTAATAATTGTACATGGGAAATTGAATTGTCTTAGAAACATGGCAACTATTAAAGTTGAGCATGTATTAATTGTAGAGTTTAAAGACAATATTATAGTTACCAATATAGGTAAAAGTCAAACTATTTGCCTCCTTGTTTAAATATTTGAATATAATCATATCAGTTGGGCTTTAGTGATTTGGCTCTAACAAACCTTGGCTAATGGAAGTGTTATGAGTTAGTGAAGCTCCAAGAACAGGTCAGTAGAAAAGATGCCCACCTATCGATATAGGTCAAATAAAGACTATCATAAGACATGATCAGTACTGTAGTCATTGAACATGGTTTAGCCCTTAACTTAGGACAGGTTAGCATTTTGTAGAGCATTTGGTTGTTTGAATAAAAATCCACTATCAATAAGGTAAACTAAAGGATTGGCACAAGAGCTTATTTGCATGGAGTTTGTATCTTTCCTTTTATCAATTAAGGAAACTATGAGATTCGAGGGTGAATTCTTTGCAACTCAAGGCAAATGATAAGGATTAAGCTCTGCATCTACATGTGTCAAACTGCAACATGGATCGAAGCACCTAAAATCAATTAAGGGGAGAGAGATTGGGTCAAGAAGACAAGAAAAGGCAGCAAAGTGGAAGTAGGAGGAATTAGCTAAATGGTTAGGAATTAAATTGGCTTGAAGTTATGTGAATAGAAGCTTTTATAAGGAGAGTAAAAGACCAGCTGGTTAGTGGTTGAATGAATAGCTTATTAGCTTAAGGCTATGTAATGACTAACTTATCGGTTAGACAAAGATATAACTTGTTACCAATGGTTTTACCCTTCGTGTCTTATTTGTTTTTTAAATTTTATTATCGCTACAAGTTGTATTTACCTACCAATATGCCATTAAATTATGATCTTTTAAACAAGTTTTATCACTTTTTACACATTATAATACACTCTATTGGAGAGATTATTACCTTTTAGCAATATCCTTATTATCTTTGCAAATCTTATCAATCAATACATCTTTGATTATGGTGATTCATTATTAGTTAGGTCTTCTTCACAAGTTACATTAGGGGTCATCTCACTAGATCATTGTAGTTTCCTTCTCCATAGGTCATATCAGTTGGGATTTACAATATCTTTCGTTTAATTGTTGGTTTGAGAAGCTTAAGCACATCATAGAAATTAGAGTAGCTTATGGCTCCTCAATAAGATCAAGAACAAATGGTTCAAATCCCACCCCAATAGGCAATCGAGGGTTGATGGGAATAGTTAGATCACTATGTGCAAAATTGAAACCAAAAGTAATCTCATACGGAGTTCACTACTTAAATTTGTTGTTGATGATCACAATCTACATATAATGTATTATAGGCGACTTCCATACCACTATATGACAACTGTTTTATAATAGCTTCCTCTTAACTATTGTATCATCTTAGTATTTATGACCATAGAGTAAACATAGTCCAAGAGCATGGTCCATTGATCCAAAATGACTAATTATAAACATTTACATATGTTTAGTTAATCAAGTGTAGATCCTTATAAAAACAAACTAAGTCAAAATGCCTAAGTCCAAAAATGATTGTCTATTGTATATGAAATAGGAGATTAAGAAAAATTAATTACTTATTTTAATTAAGTCAAATACTTAAATTTATTTGTTAAGCCTAATTATGAAATCCAATTACCTAACTTAAGTGTCAATACTTATTAAATTTAACTCTGATCAAATTAAGTAATTTGACCAATTTAAATTAGAATCAAATTAGCTAAGTCTTAGGGGAATTAATTAATAAAAAGTGAACTTTTATTTTGTCTTCTGATTCAATTGAATTGAATCGACCCAAACTATGAACCGGTTTAGTTCATGCAGGAAAGGGGTCTAAGTCCTATTATTATGATTTTCCTTATTTATTGACTAGTTAATATTTATTATTATTATTATTAATTGTTGACGGTCACTCTTTGGCTTAAGGTTTCCGAGGCCCAAGCCCACTTGAGAGCTTGGCTAATGCTATATTAGATTCCTCTTGACATGAATAGAGATAAACTTGGCATATACCCTAGCTCTACTTGCTTGTCTCATGTTGAACCTCGAACACTTTTGAAGTCCTTTTCTATAGTTCTTGAGCTTTACCTTTTACGTAATAGGGAAAGAACTCCCTTCCCATTCAAGGCAGTTCTTGGGGAGCTCATCGCCTGACACATTGAGTTTGCCCTCCTCTTCTTACCTCTTTCTCTCCCTTCATCAAATGTCGAATGACCACTTAACACATAGCCTATAGACTAGCTTCTAGGCTAAGGCAACCACCCTTTATTGATAGGACAAGCCTATCCTCTATGCTCCTACTAACCAGTAGAAGGGTAGAAATCTTTTCTTTTACTAACAACGGTACCTCCTTGGATTTTGTTCCAACCAGTCCTCTCTTAACACTTGTCTAAACAAGTAAGCCCCCCTTAACCTATAAATAGGAAGAAGGGCCAAAAGGTAAAGAATCTTGGAACCTCTTATGAACTATCTTAATCTACTTGCTCTTATGTTCTCTAAAACTCAAATACTCTCTCCGTTAACTTGAGTGTTGGAGGGTCTTCACTAGCTATGCTATAGGTGTTTTTTTGTAAGTCCATTACCTGAGAGCTTGGCCAGTCCTTATTTATTGACTAGTTAATATTTATTATTATTATTATTAATTGTTAACAGTCACTCTTCAACCTAAGGTTTTAGAGGCCTAAGCCCACCTAAGAGCTTGGCTAGTGTTATATTAGATTCCTTTTGAGATGAATGGAGATCAACTTAGCACACACCCTAGCTCTACCTACTCGGCTCTGGTTGAACCTCGAACACTCTAGAAGTCCTTTTCCACAATCCCCAAGCTTTACCTTTTAGGTAATATGGAAAGAGCCTACCTCCCATTCAAGGCAATTCTCGAGGAACTCACCGCTTAGCACATTGAGTTCACCCTCCTCTCCTCGCCTCTTTCTCTCCCTTCATTAAATGTTGAATGATTGCCTAATACATTGCTTACAAACTACCTGCTAAGCTAAGGCGACCACCTTCTATCGATAGGACAAGCCTATCTTCTAAGCTCCTACTAACTAATAGAAGGGTAGGAGTCTTTTCTCTTATTGGCAATAGTACCTCCTTAGATTTCGTTCCAGCCAGTCTTCTCCTAGCACATATCCAAATAGGTAAGTCCCCTTAACCTATAAATAGGAAGAAGGGCTAAAAGGTAAAGAATCTTGGAACCTCTTGAGAACTCTCTTGATCTACTTGCACTTATGTTCTCTAAAACTCAAATACTCTCATTGCTAACTTGAGCATTGAAGGGCCTTCACTAGCTATGCTATAGGGGGCTTTTTTGTAGGTCCATCACTGTACATGACTAACGGACAACTAAGAGTTCACCCTAGAGTCATATAAGTGATATCCACTATCACCATTTGGCACCCATTGTTTATCTAAACTCATCATCATGGTTAAGAATGAAAACATACACCTTCATTCGTTACTCCTAAGTGATGGTAGATAATTGATAACCACATTGCTATTGCCATAACCATAGGGGAAGGAACAAATGAAGGAAATGTTCTATAAGTTGATGGAAGCTAATGCAAAAGTCCTTCAAGACAATGTTGACTTAAGGTAGAAACTACTAGCTAGTTAAAAGCTTAAGGAAAAGGCTAATCCTGACGATAAGATTAATCCCGAAGACACATATGCTAGCTTTGCTAACCGACCCAACAGGCACCCCATGTGCTCACCTATACCCTTTCCTATAAACCTTATATACCTATGCGACCATGTTTAGCCTGAGCATCATCTATTAGAGGACTTATACAATTAGCTTAACACTAATTGTTGTAAGGTGCCTTACTAAGGTCCAGAGTCAAGCACAAGTTGAATGCATAAGCTGAATATGCAAGCACCCTTCCTTAAGCATTCGCAAAAGCACTTAGATAAGATAAACGTCCAAGAGCTCAATGAACATATCTGATGTGCTTCCAACTTACATGATCAAAAGCGTTTAGAATCTTCGGGTTAATAATTAGGTGCAGTGGCGAGCAAGAGCCCGTTCACCTTAGTCATACTAGAAGAAATTCTTTCGCAAGGCATGCAACTCCCCTACTTGAATACATATGATGGTACGAGCGATCTTAATGACTACCTAGCACATTTTCACATAATGATGAGCATACGCAACTTTTTTGATGCCATCATGTGCAAGGCATTCTTGAGTACATTCACCATGGCTGCTATGGTATGGTTAAACCAACTTTTAAGTGGTTCCATCCACTTTTTTGATGACCTCGCCACTAGATTTCAACAATACTTCCTTAGTAGCAAGGTGCCATGTAGAGACTTGTACATGTTATATAATGTATGTTAGCTCCCGAATGAGACCTTACCAGCTTACATAGAGCACTTCAATTGTGCTAAGCTCCTTATTCCCAAAGTTGAGAGTGAAACAACTCTCTAAGTCATCATTTACTACCTAAATCTTAATAGCAAAGTTTTTGAGGTTATAGCACTACGATGACCAGTTAGCTTCAAAGAAATCATGACCATTGCTGAACAATACGTCATATAAGAAGACGCCATTTGAGCATGCCTCAAGAATGATTTTCACCATAGCATTTCCGTAAAAGACTGTCTCGGCATCCTCCAAAGAATGTTGAGATAGGCAGAAATTGAAGTTTGCTGACTACCTTAGCTATACCTTACTAAACTACCCTCATAATGAAGCTTTTTACAAATTTGTGAGTGGTTACCTTATGCTTTACACATTAAGGAAAGACTTAAGGCATTTACATTGGGAAAGTTTTGCAATTACCATAGTATACATGGCTACAACATTAACGAATATAAACACCTCAAGAATGCAAGCAAAGGTGTTGTCCATAAAGGCTGCATCAACCACCTCGTTGCCGATGAACGGAACTATCCACGATTGGTCCAGTAGTGTTGAACTGAGGAGCCCCTGTAGCAACCACAACTATGGTAAGAAAATCCACTTAATGACACAAATTGTAGAGGTAAGTACAGGTAGATACAAACAATAACATGTGGACTAAGACTATCAAATGAAGACTGCTTTCCTTAACCTCAACATAAGGTATTCTCTATCCATGTGAAGAAGCTAAAAATAGATACAACTATCTCCTTCTTAAACAAAGATAAGGAGGGCATTAAGTATCCCCATATTGATCGTTTAGTCATCAAAGCCAAGATTGGGTACTTTAATGTCCCTAAAACCTTTATAGAAAATGGAAACTTCATGGACATCCTCTTTTACTTTGCCTTCAAGTAGATGAAGGATAAGTTGGAAAAAGAACTCCAGCCTTATAAGTAGAGCCTTATCGGGTTCGATGAGAAGACAATCCTAACCAAAGGATTGTTTACATTACCTATTCTACTAGGTGATGATAAGCACATTGCCTCATAATTAATTAACTTTGTTGTTATGGACCATTGGTCCCCTTATAATGTTAGCCTAGGGCAGCTTAGCCTCAATAACGTTTTCCATTTGAGAGCTTTGCTAGTGTTGTATTAGATTGCTCCCAATGTAAATGGAGATTAACTCAACATATGCCCCAACTCTAGTCACTTGGCTTGGGTCAAACCTTGAGTACTCTAAAAGTCCTTTTCTATGGTCTTTGAGCTTTACCTTTTGGCAACAAGGAAAAAGCTCGCCTCTCAATTAAGGTAGTTCTTAGGGAACTTACTATCTAGCATATTTGGGTTCGCCCTCCTCTCTTACCTCTTTCTCTCTCTTCATTAAATGCCAAATGATTGCCTGACATACAATCTACAAACTACTCACTAGGCTAAGGTAGCCAACCTTTACCAATGGGACAGGCCCATCCTGTAAGCTTCTAACAATCAATAGATGGGTAGAAGTCTTTTCTTGAACTAATAGCACCACTTCCTTGGATTTCATTCCAACCAATCCTCTCCTGATATGTATCCAAATAGATAAGGCCCTTTAACCTATAAATAGGAAGGGGGTAGTAAGTAATGAATCTTAGAACCTCTCAAGAATCCTCTTAATCTACTTGCTATATTATCCTCTAAAACTTAAATACTCCACTAATTTGAGCATTAGAGGTCCCTCACTAACTATACTGCAAGAGGCTTTTTTGTAGGTCTACTACTATGCCTGGTCCATGGACAGCTAAGAGTTCACTTAAGAGTCATACCAATGATATCCATTATTACCATCGATAATATTTTTTAGAATATTTTACTCATAAACACAATTTCATATGTTACACTTATTCTTGGAAGGTTAAGCCAACTTTTTTAGGAAACTTATAACACGTTTACTTTCTTAAATTGCAATTCATAAGGAATATCAATTCTTAAAAATTATGAATTGGGATTCCTTGGGGGAAGCTAAAAAATGGGATTCCTAGGAAAGAAGACTCTTGCTACACCTTGTCTTATTCTTTACCATCATCACCTACTCACCACCATCATCACCATCACCTACTTACCACTATACCACTATGTCGCATACTTTACCATTGTACTGGTAGTCGAATTTCTTTAATTCCTTATACATTTGCCTCAATGCTTAGAATCTTTAACTCCTTAGACATTTGGTGATTCCTTGATCTCTTTGCTAGCAACAATCATGTCTACATTCTCTTATAACCCAATAGCTCTTTAAATAACCCTCTTCATATTCTTTCTCATTGTAAAAAAAGATTTAGACATTGCACGTTTGAATTCAAATCTTAGTTTTATACATGTTTAAGTTCAAATCGTATACCTCTTCCTTGCAATTCAATTTCATTTTGAAAGTTTATTTGAGCTTAGTCATTTATTTTATTTTAAAGTTGGAATTTTTCGTTTCAATTTTCAAGCTTTTTTATTGAATCAAGATTTCTTTTGATTATAGAGAGAGAAAAAAATGATGAAGTAAAAGATGAAGGTAATATGCATGATTTTAATTGTATTATAGGTATGTTTCTAGTATGCTTTTTTGTCCAAGTAAACAATATAATAGCCATTATGAGCTTATTTGATTCCTAATGAATAGTAATTCCATTACACAACTACTCATTTGGCAAAGTGAATGGACTATTAGTTTTATATAGATAATTTGGGCAATGTTCATACACTTAGCGTAGAAAGAAAATCATGTCTCTTCATGAAACCTTATGAGTACTTCTGCTAAGTTTGTTTTTAATGAATTTTTAGAGAAAAGAAATGAGTAGAAATAAGTACAAATCAAAAGAAATAAAAGGAAAAGAAAGCAAAGGTGATTTCTATTTCATATTTGGATATATAAGAAGGAAATCAATAGAGGAGAGAAAACACCTAGATGAGAAGTGATTCCTAGCTCCAATCCAAGCTTGAATGATGTTTGTTCAACATTCCCGAGTTGAAATCCATAAAAAATAACTAAATCTAATCGAAAGATATTCTAAACTATGAAACCCTAAGCTAAGGAAAGAAAAAGGGTTGAAAAAATGTAGTGTAGCATCTCTTCTTCGTGAGCTGTAGAATGTAGCTTTTCATATCAGTTAACTATTGATCAATTAGTAGCAACACCTATCAATTGATTGGTAGGTGTAAAATCCTCAAACGTTAGATTCCACTTTTATGAAACATAGGGTTTGCATTATCAATGGGTTGGTAGAAGGAACACTGATCGAATGTTAGGAGAGAATCCTTCTTGACCAATCTGTACTTGCTCTCGTCCTCTCTTAGCATTCGATTGGTAGTTAAGTTGGTACATCCCTAACACTCTATGGCATATCGATCAATCTATAATATGGCAACTGATCAATCATTGGCTTAATTCTCACATTCCTTAGTCTCTTGATTGAACGATGGGGCTACTAAGACCATGGAAGCCCCATACACATGAATGTTTGTAATAAATTTAGTGAAATTTGATCAAAACTTAATCCTTTTCATATATTTTTATCAAGTTTGTTTAATCTGATTCATTTTGTGCATAAACTCCATTTTTACGTAAAATCTAACAATTTTTCCTAAATTTATGCATAAGTTTAGGTTTTAAAATTGGGAAAAATTGTTTATTTTGAACCATGATAAAATAGTAATTGTTAGGGTGCTTGCTTTTGGAGGATGAGTTGCTAGAATGTTGCCATTGTCCTCATTTGAAGCAGGAGTGGAGGCGATTCTGGAGCATTCTTAGCTGCTCTAAACATAAAAACTTCCTCCTTCTGAGGAGCGAGAAATGTTACATCTTCCATATCATCCTCCACTACTGTAAACATAAACACATCACCTTCCGGGAGGAGGGGTCACATCTTCAAAATCATTGATTGAAAACTCATTTAAGGGCACGAGTGATATGACAAGGTAGTTAAGAAACGAACAGTTCATAGAGTTACCAAGGCATTTGAAGCATAAAATATGGCTACAAATAGGAAACAACATAGCATCAGAAGTGAATATTCCACAAAGTTCACACTCAACCAACATAGAGAGGGTTTGAAGGTGAAGTTAGCTAGTTGATGATGCATTAATGAGCAAAAATTGTATGTTTGGGAAGATGAAAATGGATAGAAAGTTGATTGAAGAGAAAAAAGAGTGGAAAAAAGAAAAGAAAATATAGAAATCAAGAAGCTTATAAAAGTTTAAATATAATCTTTGACTTCAAAATTTAGCTATAAAATTAAAAGAACACCAAATAAAAACTTAAAAATTTAAATAGTGATTTTGATATCGACTGTGTACCTTTTATCCATTTCATCTGAAGTGGTAATTATTCTTTTGTTTTTTAAATTTCCATTTGCTTCCATTAATTTTTCTTCTATAAATAAATTATAAAGCATTGAAAATAAAAATAAAAAGGAAAAAAAAAGTAGTTTGAACTTTTAACTTTCTTTTCTTTCTTTTTTTTTTTAAACATTGCTTTTAACCTTTTATAATGCATCAAAAGGACTATTTTTACTTTGGCCATAAAAAAAAGGAGTTTTTTTATCAACTCCTACCATTTCCATGATAGATAGCATATATATATATATATATATATATATATATTTCCCTTTTAGTATTGTACTATAACTACAAGAGGTAAAGGTGTAATTTTAACATTATCAGATTTTAGGCTGTAAGAAAAATATAATTTTACCATTTAAATTAATACAGTATACTTACAATGATATTATTCACTGCAATAGACTTCGGTGTGATTGTAAGTGTAAATATCAGAGAGCAACACAGCGTCTGGGAATCTTTTGTAGAAGAGAAATGGCAAGAAAGCAATAAAAAGAAAGATGAATGAGTGAAAAAAATAAGAAGCAATGTTGTAATACCGAACTAGATTAGTTAGTTGAACCGATTCAATTGTGAATTGATCTCTAAAATGGTCCGGTTTTTGTCAAAAACTAGACTGATAATGGTCTAATGCCATATTAGCAATCTAGGCTGTTGAACCGATAAACCGGCCGACGTAGCAAGCAGGATCGCTTTAAATAAAAAAATATTAATCTGAAAATAAAATATTAAAAGGCCTGCATTTAGAGATGTGCATTTAAATTATATACAGGTCCCTTTGCAGACCACCACTGTAGTAATAAGTACTGGGGCAAGCCTTCATTTATACAAAGCCACTTATGGAAAGTCGTCGAATACGAGTAATGTTGGACTACTAACTAGTGTATGCTGGTATTGCGATGTACAATACTTGCCTTAAAACTAAGGCTTCATATGTTTATATTAAACTAAACCTTCATATCTTGTACATTACAAATATTTCTTTAAAATATCTAAAGTTCTACGCCATTACGGACAAAGGTGGAGCAAAATCAACATATAATGATATAAACCTTCTCTTTTTCCATCTCTTGTTCTAAGATTCTTTTCTTGTTTTACCTATCAGAACTCATGGAGAGCCATATCCTTTAATGGCTTCATAAAATTTAAATTAGCGTGTCTGCTATGCCTCCCCACTACCTTAATACTATGGTTGTTTTTTTGTAACATACTACTCTTTAGTTTTCATGAATTCTCATTTGAAAAAACCATCAATAGCATATGAAAATCGCCCATACAGNAAGTTGAAATCCAATATAATCTTTGTAAGGTGTGTGTAAAGTGAAGAATCAGGTGTTATGTTTAAATCACCTCGTTAAAAAATTTCACTCATGATGTAACACATAGATCACAAAAGTAAATAGGATGTAAGGTCATCTATGAAATATTATGAGTACAGGTTACTTTGGCACTTCGGGCTTTTTTTTTCTGTTTTCTTCCACATAAGGTAATTTTTATTCCAATAAGTAACTTTGTTAAAAAATAATTGAAAATAAATTCCAAAGTAACCTGTACTCATAATATTTCATAGATGAACTTACATCCTATTTACTTTTGTGATCTATTTGTTACATCATGAGTGAAATTTTTTAACGAGGTGATTTAAACATAACACCTGATTCTTCACTTTACACACACCTTACAAAGATTATATTGGATTTCAACTTATGACTTACTATAATTTCATGTTTGTTATTTTTGAAATTAAAATATGAATTATATTTTTCTTTTTGTTAACCCTGCATCAACCCTCGATTGATGCCGGTTCAACCCCTTGACCTTTGACCTGTTAACTTGTATATAGAGATGTGTAAATGGTTTTTAGCTCGTGAGTTGACTTATTTAATTCACTTAAAAAGTAAATTAGGACTAAGTGTTTTTATATCTTTTAAAAAGTAAACTAAATGAACCAGACCCATTTAACCCATAAAGCAAAGTGAGTTAGTTTGGGTTAGTCCATTTAGCTTGCCTATGCCTTTAGCTTGTGGGCTAACCCATTTAACCTATAAGTAGATTAGGGCAAAGTGTTTTTGGTCCGCTTGAAAAGCGAGTTAAATGAGTTTTGCATGTTTAATCTGCGAGCCAAAGTATGTCGGGCTGGGTTAGATTGGTTCATTTAATTCACTTGCACACCTCTATTAATGTTTAGGTCAACTCTCATTTCGGATCCAATAACCATGATAAGAGACAAAATTATATTCCCTTTATTAGGTTGGTATTAGAAAAACTTATAAATAGAAAAAAAGTTTTTATTTGACAAAATTATCCCTAATTTGTTTTGATGATTATTATTATAAGGGACAAATTTGAAATCATATCACATTTTCATATATTTCTCTCTAATTTTGAAAAGAAAGAATATAAACTTTTCCACTCATTTTCTTTATTTTCCACTTGAAATTTCTCCCCAGATTATAGCTCGGCAATTCAACCTAATCTAATGACTAGGTGGACTTTAGGTATGGCCAATCTGATGGGCCAAAAAGCTCGACCTGCCCCATTCAAATGCTTTGAATTTGAATAAGGGCTTAGACAATTTATCATCCACTCAGTTTAACTACATAACTATCTACTCCCCTTGTCTTTTGGAATGTGATTAAATTAAGAAGTCTCCATGTGACCCATGACAAATGAACTACCTACCACTACGGTTATAGAACAAATGTATATAAATATAAAGACATCAATGCTGTAAGAACTCTCTAGACATTTTGAAGCATTCACTTACTTCCCTACATTTTTATGCTATAACTTAGGCATTAGAGTGGTTATATCGTACTAGTTTAGATATCTTGTTTAGCTTAATTGTTTTCTCTTTTATAGGAACCAACTTAAACACTATTTTCAACCAACAATACCACTCATTTTCATTCTCCAGTTAAATTGCCAAACGTAGTATTCCTTCCACTTTCATGAATTTCTTTCTATTTCCATCCTCTTGATGCTATCCATAAATAGTATGAAATAAAGAGGCAATCCATTTAACTTTTACTTTTTTCTTTCCCTTGGATTCTTGTTTTTTCTTTTAATATTTAGAACATAAAAACAAAAGAAAGAAAAGCAATTAAAACAGGAGTGTCAAGCTATTGGCACGAGTGAGAGTGTAAGTATTAGAGAGTAAAACAAAAATACACTCCATTTAGTTACTATGGTTGGTTTTGTTTTCGCCAAATTTTTTTATAAAATTTTGCGTCATATCAGACAAGCATTCTTATTAACGCCAACTTTTCTCATCAAAAGTAATATGTATACTTACGTATGTAAAAAAGATTAAAAGTTTTAAGTTTTAAATATAGTGCTAATATATTTTTTTATAGTTTTTTTAAATTTTATTAATTTTCTTTTACTAATATAAATATAGTGTTAATATATAAATATGTATATGATTATATATAATTATACATATATATTTTCATATGTAGAATTTTTTTTCTATATTTTTAAAATGTTTTGTCTTTTTTTTTATTTAAAAATTATAGGTTGACCAATAAAATATTGTCACATATCCAACATGGACGAAAACTCTAATGGAAGCTAATGACCGGGCTTATTTGACACAATTTGAAAAGGCTGAGAACTTAAATGAAATAAATGAAGTGTTAGGAACTGATTTTTTTTTTTTAAAAGGTAAAATGTTAGGGACTTTTTTATACTTTTCTCTTCATTTTTTATTGATCTATTTCTAGTTAATTTATCTATTTATAATATCTGTCTATTTATTATATTTATTTGAAAATGGATATTTTTCATTTTTATTTTCTATTGTTTACATTTTCTATTTTTCAATATATTTAGTTGTGTCTCGATAGAGAGTAAATGCTTAATTATAGATAGATAATAATTTATAGAAAAATAAAAAAATTTGAATATATAGAATATTAGAATCCAATTCGGGATTTTCCTTAAGAGATATCGAGTAGGGATTGGAATGGAGTAACATTGATTCATAAAATATAAAAGAAAAGATTTTCTATTGATTCAAAGGTCGTACTTATGGGATAGAGAAAGAGAAAAAATTGAAGATTTCACTCATATAGTACTTTTGATAATAAAATCAATCTAATTCATTTTATGCCCCTTGTTTAATGAGAAAATGGGTCAGATTCTATAGGATCAAACAATATAACTTATGGAATGAGGGAAGGGAATAAAAGAAGAAACAATAAAAAAAAGGGGAAAATAATAAAAAAAAAAAGAAGTAAATAAAAAAAAATGAAGTAGAAGAACTCAAATTTCAAATGAATAAATTCAAACTTAAAAAGGATCCTTCTTTGTAGAGATTATTCAGCAAATTATTATAGGTCTACCCATTAAGGTTTTCCTTGATTTGCATAACTGTCATAAGAGTATCATGGCTCGGTAAGTGATATAGCTTATAGGACCACACAAGGGTAGCTTCATCGTTTGCTAATCGATTATGCAAGATCCTTGTGTGAGATTTTGGAGTTTGCATATGTTGGCTTTAGTCATGGCCTTAAAGGTCGTGTTCACATTAACCCTAGTTGTATTTCTAGCAATGAAAAGGTCTAAATAAAAATTTAAAGAAATGCATTTTACTTCTCTTTTATCATTCATCTAAACTTTTTTTTTTCCTATCTTAATCTGAAATATTTTGTTTCTCTGTCTTTTATTCAGGTTACTTTGATGAAAGCACTTGATATCTATCTTGCTTTAACATGGTAATTTTAGATCTTTGCTGCAAATATAGCTCTTCTTGTCTTTATAAGCAACCTAGCTCTTATTGTACTTTCCATATAAGGTTTCGATCAACTTTATCTAAGAAATTTTGAGAAAATTTATAATCAATCGAAATTAAAAAAAGCATCTATCAATCTAGCCCTTACTAAACAATTATTAAATCTTCTATTACACTGTGTGAAAGTTATCCCTTGAAACCTAATATTAATTAATTGGGACATTTTAAAAATTCCTCATTTGGAATCTTTAGTTTTTCTCATCCCTTACTCTTTTTCTCTTGAAGAGTTGTGATTTTTTTTTTTTTTTGGGTAAGTTTGAGTTATTTGTTTTATTTGATTTATTCTAAATTTGAAAAGAAAGAAGAAATTTTGAATTGGTTTGGTCGGTTTCTTTTAATAAGTGATGTTTTGATTAAAAAAAGAAGGAGAATATTAATTAATTGTCAATCAAATTTAATAATTGATTAATGAAGAAGAAGATTTTGTACTTAATTTTACTTGGCTATAATTTTAGCAATTGAATATAAAGTCTTCATTTTTCTATGTATTGATTTTTCTATTGCTTTAGTTATTATAAGTTGGTAGTGGTGTATGATGAGAAGAGTAAAGATAAATGATCTTTATTGAATTGGCAACTTTAGAAGTTTATTTATTAAGTTAGCTAGTATTGTCTACATAAGTATTGTAGTTTGCTAAGAGTGAAAACTTATGACTTAATGCTTAGTTAGTTTAATATGGATATTGCTTAAACTTATAAGTTTTTCTATAGGCTATGTCAACTCTATGCTTATTTAGTGTTGGTAATTCTTTGAGAGTATATAGAAAGAAGGAAAGGTTATAGAAAAGCCAAAAGCTTTAAAGATGTCATTAATGAGAAAGAAAGCATAAGTCATGTCGTACTTTAAAGTGGATTTCCAAATGGATTCGTTATGATTTATTTTGACGAGAACATGAAAATGTATAAATTCTAACTTTAAGTAACCTGAATGTCCTTTACATAATAATTTATGATTTTGACGTTTTTTTTTTTTTTTTGGAAAGAAATAATTGATTTACAAGTGCTGTTGAGAAGAAAATTTTAGATTTTTCTTTTTCTTTTTTAATGTAGATATCATACCTTATTAGAATTGTTAAGACCAACTATTTGATCTTGATTCTTTTTAAATAATTTATTTTTATTGATAGATAGTTAATACATATCAAAATTTTCGCTAGTTTGTACCAACTTAGCCGATTATTTTTTATCTCAACGTTTTTCTTGTACTTTTGAAGCAATGTTACCTCTTTATTCATATGAGTGATTTTGTTTTTCATTTATTACTTTAATACTTTGCTTTGAATTAGATAGTAGAATGTAATTATTTGTTTTTCACTCTTCTCTTATTTCATGGGCGTAACTTGGATGTCTCTCAAAATATATTTATTGAAGATTAATAAGTTGCAACTTCAACATATTCTTTGAATGCTCAAAATTCTACTTATAGTGCTACTAATTTACTTATGGTGAAATTGAAAACATTAGAAAAGGTTATGATTTAGTGGTGTTAAAGAAATTCAATATTAAATTAAATTTCAAAAATATGAAGATTTTTTTATTTAAATATCACATATATAGCTTTTCTAAGATCATTTTAGATCCATGAATCAAGCCTTTTATGTGTGAAAATTGAATCAATTCAAGATCTCATTAGAAAAAATGTCATTAAGCTCGAAGTTAGCCTATGTCCATTTAACAGATACAAATTCATTTAGTAATACATTGATCCAATCGAATAAATATAAATTCTACCTTCAATGTTCAATGTCTTCAATAAAAATGTTTTGTTTAACAAATATAAGTCTCTTAAGTTATCTATGTGGATTGAATGCTTATATATATACCTTCACTTCCTATCATGCTAATCAAATATGTAAAAATATATAAATTTATGTTTTATGGGTTATGAAATGGACATTTACTAATTACTTTTTAAAAAATGTGCATCTGATCGATATCGTACATAAACAAACCAGTTAAATGAGTTTATTTCTATTATAAGTACTTTTTGCATCATAATTTAGTACAGTATATATCATCTTTAAAGAAATATCATAATTTTGGATCAATACTTCAATAGGCTCCATTTGATAGGTATTTACCATCTTACCCATTCATATGGATTAGCTTTTTATGTTAATAACTGTATATAAACATACATTCAATATATGTTTTCTAAAATCGCTTCTCTTTCACTTAGTTAAACTTCACTATTTATCTTTAAAAAATGTATAGATGATCATCATCCTATGCTCAGCTATGTAGTGTTATTGTAATTATAGGTATGTTTTTACATGATCTTTAGATATGTTAATTCAAATATCTACATTTTATGCAAATTGATAAATTAAACTTATTACTCATAATTATTGGTAGACATAGTAATATTAATATAGCCAACTACTTCCATAAGAATATTGAATATCCACTATATGATAATTATGTTCTACTTGATTTTTTCACTATGAGGTATTTGAGATGTGTTTCTTAACATGATGAATTAGTTCACTACTTAATTAATTACTCTTTGATCTTCATAAACTTTTTATTGCTTAAAAAAATACTGGAAGACATTTTAGATAACATATTTAATTATACAAATTATATTTTTTGCTTTCTATTCGATGTATGGTTATGTAAATGATAGTTTATTGGTTGAAACCTATGGGATTTATATATTTTGTGCTTGAAGTTTAATATAAAACAAGATCAAGTGTCTTTTATGGAATGTACAAAAGTGTCCATGGTTTTTGCAAATATATACATGACACATACCATGAAATGTAAAATTGTTTTATTGAGAGACTATCTTTGACTATCAAAATTGTTGTAAAACTTATTTTCATTTTTAATTCTCATAATCTTTTTATCATCAACTACATCGACTAGCTACACTCAATAATGTTGAAGAATGTCAACTTAATAATCTCTTTAAAGTATGTTAGTCAATATTTAACCCCAATCTTAAGTTGCCACTATAATATATTTAGAGGTGAAGAAATAAGTAATGTAAATGATTATAATATTATTATATACTCTTGTTTTGTATAGCTCATGAATGCTAATACTGATGGTTTTTACGATCTCTTGCAATATCCATTACTATTTTTGTATAGAACATATAAATGAGATATCAATATTATATCAACAAATGATAATAATATCATATGTTATACTTTTTATGTATATAGTATATGGGCAATAATATAGTAATTAAGAATATGCTTATTATATTTAATAAGTTGTCAAATCTAACGTTTCAAAAAAATTTTTTTTTTTTGCCAACAATTGAAACTTTATTTATTTAAATTTTTTTCTTTTAAGTACATGAACATAAATAGTTGTTTCTTCTTATACATAGTTTACTCTTTCAACGATATTTGGTTAATAATTTTGACAAAATTAAAACTCAAATGTTAAGATGATTTTCCCAAAATCAAGAAACAATTTAGGCTAAATTTTACTAAGGATTATAGGTTTGTTTACTATTATAGAAAATGAAACTAGTCATTTTCTTTAAACATATATACAGTTCTCTTTAATCATATGATGTAAATCTAAGATCACTAAAGATGTATATTATATAGGAAATGTTGACAATAAAATAATTTTACTCTTCTCTTTAGTTAAGAATCCTCGTGATATGTACTAAAGGCATCAAGATGTAATGACTTTGATTTAAGACTATGGATGATTGAATTTATTTATTACTTTTGCATGTAATCCATTCAAGCTTGAAATTTAACTTGAATTACTTTTGGGATAACCCTTATGTGATTAATCGGGTTTACTTTTATATGTTTTCCATTCTTGTCTTGAGCATTCAACAAGAATATTATTGAAAAAGGCATATTAGGAAAAGTAATTAGCCATTTTTATGTAGTAGAATTTAAAAAAAGTAGCTCATATGCATATGCTCATCCTTACAGACCTTAATGATAATCTTTCAATGATTATAACACTATTGTTAGGAATAAAATCATAAATCAAAAAGAGAAACCTCAATTGTATCATGCTACTCTCAAACATATAATTCATATATTGTGGAGGATATAACATACTCATGTGTATATGAAATAAGGACATTGTAAGTGTTACTTTCCAAAGTTACTTACAAATGCCACTTCTCAAAGGAATGTTATCCTTTATCATCCTTAGTTATACCTCAAGTATGATTGCTACATTAATATAGAGGTTTATGTGGATGTTAAATATGTTAGGTGCTAAATATAAGTATAGACAGAAAAGACTTGGTAAAGTTTCTATTAAGGTTTGTATTAGATCTAATAATAATTAAATCTAATAACTTATTATGTGTGTTGGAGTAAGAGTCATTTGTAGAAAGAGTTTTCGTAACATTACAAATAGATAATTTCAATTTGGCAATGAAGAAGAAGGAAAAGAAAGGTTGTTAGAAGAATTTATATTGTTCTCTCGATGAAATTGAAAAGATTTTACTTATGGGTCTTACTTAATCATGTTTTTGACCTTATTTCATTTGACTATCTTTTAGTATGTAATAAAGTTATGCATGATACATTCTAAAAGGATGTACAGAGTAAAGATCTTAAAAATGGTGACAACATATAATAATGCTTAAATAAGGTAGTTAAGAGGTTTTTGGTAACTTTTTTTGGTACATTGTCAATCACTCATGTTAAATTATTGTGGGATGAATTTTAAGAAAGTACGTTGTAATATTACTCTTAATCTTCGATGTGTTCAAACGTATTTATTATTGATAGATTGTTGTGTGACCTTGAACTATTGTTAACACAATATGGAAAAAGATTAGTAGATTATCATTTATTGCATTTGATGAATAACTTGAAAGACAATGATAATATACAAAGGATTATTCAAAATAACTTATCAATTCCCATAGCCGATGATAATTTAAATGTATTTTCTTGCTTAAATGCTAAATAAAGATATACATTTAATTCATTGAAGTCTATTATAGAGCAAGATGGACACTGTTTTTTTTTTTTTTCTAAATGGTATGGGAGGAATTGGGAAAACATATTATTTTTCATACTATTTTGGTTTTTCTTTATAGTGTTGCTTATGGTACTTTAGCTACAGTTACTTTCAAGATTGTATTAGCTATGTTTATAACGCCTTAGACTTAGGACACTACCACTATGTGTACTTAGTATCAATTGACATGTTTGGCATAATCTTTTGACTAAAAACTTTAAAATTCCATTAAACGTCTCCAAATAAACTCATGAACTTTAATTCTCCGATTGAATTCAAAATAACATTTAGGTAATTCCTTAAATTCTTGAATAATAAATACTTATCATAAATAATAATCCTTTCTATCCTAACCCCTAAAACTTAACCTCATAATTGTAATCTTAATTGTCACTCTCCATCGTAGTGGTCTTGGTAAAAGTTTTTAATTCAATAATTCCAATAATTTTCACTTCAATACATATAGTTGAAAAATAGTAAGGGATGAGTCGAAGTCTAGTACGTGAAACTTGCAACCATACATGCATTCTATGCATCATGCACACAATTTCACATGCATTACTACAACAAGAATATCAAACAATTCTTTTGTTGATCCTTTATTAGTCAACATGCAACTTAGCTTAGAATCATTTGTAACTAACCTTAAACTTAGAGTAACTAGTAACTCCACTTTATAGTTTTTAGGTTAGGACAGTAACACTATGGCTCCTAAACCCACCTAACTAACTAGATATTGAAGTACTGGTATTATGACCCTTGAACTCAAACCTCTCTACCTTAAATCATTTTTAAAGGAGACTCCACTTAGGATGATGCCGTTGAGGATCAATAAGGTACCATCTTAAGGACATTGAAACTATGAACCCCTTAGCCTAGCCAAATATAAGCAACAATCAATTATCATGTGGGATAATTATTAATCCAATTTACTTCAATTATCCTACACAAGCATAGTTAACAAACAAGGGTAACACGTACCTAGGACTTGAGAATGATTAGAAGTATCTAAGTTAAGGGTCTTTTCAATGTCAACACTTGAAGTACATAGGAGAATAACTCCTTTTAGATCTTATTTCCTTGATATCTCATTTTAACTATATTTCTTTTAATTATCTTACTAGGTTCTTGAGTTTGAACATTAGCTTAACCTAAGGTTTTAGGATCAATTTAGACTTGTGAACATGTTTAAAATAAGTTAAGTTAAGGTTTAGGAGGATAATAAATAAGAAACAAGAAGAAAATGGAAGGTATAAGATCGTACTTGAGAATCATGCTCGTAATCTTCAAATGTAATCCTTCTTTAAACTCAAAATATAAGATCACACCTAAGGTTTATGCTCATGATCTCGATTGTGATCCTCTTTAACCTCAATTTCTTTAATACAAAACTTACTGAAGGGTTCATTGGTAGGATTACACTTGTGATCTTCCCTGATCAATATTTCCCTCCTTTTTCAACTTTTAACCTCTCCAATCTATCTTAAGTCAACCTTAACTCACTCTAAATCCTTTATAGTTTTGATCTTTCTTAACAAATTAACATAATGGAACACTCAAATTTTTTCCCCAACATGAAATCGAGATTAAGAATCAAGAGCACACCTCAGTTACCACCCTTGTTACTAACATGAATTATAATGCTCATAAGATCTAATATATTTATATACTCATAATGACAAATCTAGAATCTATATATTTAATTATCACAATCAATCACAATCATTTTCTTTTTAATATAGGATTAGATAACTCCTTACCTATTTAGATATAAGGCTTACCCAATCTTCACACTTCCAACTCCTTTCCCAAAATCAATCTTCCCTACAACTCATAACGCTTCCAAAATCAATATAAGGTTTTTGATCTATCAATTGAACGATAAAAATTACCCTTGTACTTATCTTATTCTTACTCTTATTGGTGTCTTGGGGAGAATTCTACAGAAACAATAGTTGTGATAATGAGACCTTAAGTTAAAATAAGTCCCCTTTTATACTTAAGGAATGAAATAACCACTTGACCCTCTTACTTAACCCTTTATTACTACTTGTTGACCTACCTTATATTTCTTAAGTTCCTGTTTTACTTTCCCTCATTATCATTTACTTTTTGTAGGCTTTATACACTTCATCCCACCCAAACAAAACCACCCTAACCATACCTAGCCAGTGCTCCGCCTCCCTTACCCTTTAACCACCCCACACCACCCCCCCACCCCAACTCGCTATAGGCTTCTTAACTTCTGAACCTCTAATTTTGATTACTTTGTCGCACTTGATGTGATAAACCTTAGGTTTTGAAGCCCCTAAATTTAGGGCATTAGTCGATGTTGACTGAACTAGATGAAAATTTATGACTAAACTTAGATCACTAAAATAATATATACATAAGAAATAATTAAATAGAGTCTCAAGTTAAGTGGAACCTAAAGTCATTTAACTAGCAAAGTTTAGAACTAGGCTTGGAATAATATTTAAAGGTGATATATGCTTGGCAAATATAATTTAGATATTAAATACATATAAAATAAGGAATTAATATGATGGGGAATATAGCCTTGTTGAAGCTTATGTTTATGAGGGAATAATATAAAATAAGACAAGAATATATAGAATTTAAATCATTGGTGGTTTCAACAAACCAAAGGCAGCAAATGGTTTTATTAAACAACACCAAGGGTAGCACATGATATTGTATAGTAAAATAAGGGTAACCTATAATATGTAGAACATAGTTTTTTTGAAATCACTTGACATGGCAAGATGATGTCTACATTACCCACTAAACCTACATACTGTACACTCTTTGGACAAATTGAGAGCTTAGGAGAACTTTGGAATGAAATATGGAATTTTTGAAAAATTGGGAAAATAATAGGAAAATTTGAAATTTAGTGTGAAAATTTGGTTAAGAGGAGAACTACCATCAAGCAACAACCTAACAGCATGCTACCACCATACCCCGACAAAAGAGGCAGTATTTGGGCTGTTGACAAGCCCCCATTGCTAGATGCCCACCAGAGTAAGATGCACCAATGAGTCTCCTTTTACACCTGATTTTTGATAAAATTTAAAAAATAGTAAATTAACTTGAAAAATTATGAATGTATTCCTAGGTTATTTTTAGTATACTTTCATGGAAAAATATTAGTTTTTCAAAATATCCATAGCTCATATATCACTCTTAAGAAATGGGTCATTTCAAGCATATTTTCGATTTGATTTTCAAAAGGATAAATAATGTAGTTTCAAGCTAAAACTTTTTTTGTAGACTCATAATATTTATTTTAAAGTTATGTCAAAAGTTTTCCCAAATTGACTAGGTAGATTTTTGTTAATTTTGATTTACAAAAAATTGCCCAATTTAGAAATTTAGGAAAAATGGTTGATCTTCAAGTATTTTTGGCTGAATCTAATTTCTTTTAACGTTTTTGGTGCTATAATGATGTTTCATGAAGTTGGATGTGATTTTGAGGCCAAAAGTGGTTAAACAGGTGATTTATCACGATTTTTATAAGCTTACAAGTGTCATATTTTATAAAACCAGAATGACAACGTATTAAAACGAGCATGTACGGATTTTTACAAAACTTTTTGAATCTAGAATTCATCTTTGGAATTGGTTAATCTGTTGGTTTGTGTTCAAAGTTACAATGTCCTAATGGTTGTGTAGAGTCTTTGGTGAGTTTAGGCATTATTTAGTCTCGTAGAAGTTTTTCTAAGAGGTCTCTGGTGAGATACTAAATTGAGTAAACTAAAATGGGTCTAAGTAGAGGCTTGAGTAGAAGGTTTCTTAGTGAAACATAAGTAAAAACTAAAAATGGATTTTAACTAGGAGTTTCAATAGAAGCTTTTTAGGATAAAGCTATTAGAAGTACCTTAACTTTCAAATTTTTTCATTTTAGTATCCAAATTTTTTAAATGAGATAAATTAGTTTTTTTGTTATAACAGTTGTTATAAATTATATTTATTTGTTTCATTTTAAATAGTTGAAGTACCAAAATGAAATAAAAAATAAAGTTTGAGCATTAAAATATAAATAAAATGAAAGTTGATGTACTTATATTATTAGTCTACCATTTTATAATAATAACTGTTATAATAGAAATACCAATTTGTCTTACTAAAAAAGTTAGGGTACTAAAATAAATAAATTTAAAGTTTAGGTACTCAAACGAAAAAATATAAAAGTTTAGGTACTTATACTGGCTTTATCTCGAAGCTTTCCTAGCCACGAATCCTAAGACCAATCTTAAGCAGAAGGTATTGCTAATGAAGTAAATGAAAACTCTACCTACTTTAGTATAAGGTTTTGTAGAAGGTAAGGAACTTAATATGTGGATAATGTAGAAGGTCGTGAAGAAGGTCCTAAGGATTAATAAAGTGTTCTTATCTAAACACATAAAGTGTACATTCTTAACTTATAAAGATACTTCAAGACTAAATCAAGCACTTGGAAGCTTAATCATAAACTAAAGTATGAACCTTAATTATAGGTCATCAAGATAATTTGGAACCTAAAGACAATACTTGATGCGAGAAGCTTTGGCTACAGGTAAGTGGATATTGTATGTTTAAGAATAGATTTTTGTTTACTTGCTAAGTTTCAATTTGTGTAGTTCCATTGTAATGTGCTTGATTATCTAGGTTTGATGTTAAATCTTAGTTGTCGCTTGTTGAATAGGTGATGATTTTGTTCTTAGTTAATTAAACTTAGCTAAACTTGGTTAAGGAAACTAAATTATATGATTTGCAGGTTATGTAAGAAGTTGCTAAGACATACTCTAACCTTGGAAAACATTTGGAAAATGGTTTAACCTCCAAGGTATTCACTAAAGTAAACCCGATACAATGTTCTAGTTATAATGATGAGGTACACTAAAGAAAAACTGAGTTAACTAAATAACATATTATACGAAACTTGGATGTGTTACTTAGAAATTGTGTTTGGAATCGTGCTAACTTATTTCTTAGTGCATTTATGGCATGGCATAGCATGAAAAGGGCCTACGAGTCAGATGTTTGAATGGAAAGTGTTTTTCTAAACAAATACTTGGTTTTGAAAAAGCTTGGTTTTGGAGTATATAAAACCGCATTTACCTAAGCCCTTCGACCACTCTTCGTGATCGATTGTTACTTGAAATTTGGGAGTTTTACTCCCAAGTAGCTCCTTGTTGCCTGCTTAGTTCCTGGACATTGTATTCGGATGCTTAGTTGAGTTGACTAATTGGATGAAGAGCTTAGAAGCTTCGAAAACTTGAAATTTGGAAACAAAGATATTGGTGCTGGTACATTTAACCACATGCATAAGCATAGCACACATCCAACATTATCTAACTCGGCTTAATACTATTTGACGTATAACTAAAATATTTATGTGCTGGCTAGTTTATTACATCTTGGATACATTTTATGTTATACTATGTTTATTATCCACTCTTACTTAGTTCATAATGAATTGAGCAGATATGTGTTGTATCCGTAGGTTAAGGCGAAGCATGCGAGAGGTGCCATCACCACTAGGGAGGGAGATTTTGTTTTAGAGCTCTTAAGCGGGAGTTAGCTATTTTGGAAGAATCTTTTATTGATTAAAGAAATGGGAATGTCTATGTAAATATGTTGTAAATAGAAAGAAAGACTTAGATGATGTAAATAATGTTATAGAGGCTTGGACCTTTGTTTTGGAAAAAAAAAAAATTGAGATGTAAAGCTGAATTCCCAGTATGATATTTTTATGAATAACTTCTTTTGTGAAAATAGCATTGTTCTCTAGTCCCAAAGCAAGTTAGTTGTGGGTGTTGCATTCAAGGCTAAGTTAGGATGTGACACTTGGTTTTACTTGGTGACTAGTCATCTCGTGTTCCCTTTCTATTTGCTGTTAAAGTTCCACTATTTTGCTTATGGCTTATTTTTTAGTCATCTTTACTCCTTCTATTACCTTATTATATTTTCCATTTATCTTTTTAGGGTTAATACTTAATGTTCTACATCTCATCTCTTTAAGTCATCTACTTTGTTCTACATCCTCAATCTACTCCATACTTTCGTTCCTTGAGTTACACAATTGAAGTTGCTTTCCTTTTAAACCTAAAGATAATCTCTTACTCTCCATCACCTATTTAAGATTATTTTAACTTATTAAATTATTTATATTTTTCTTGGGTCCATAATAAATTCTATTACCCTTGATATTTCTATAAAATCTCCTTTCATCATATGTTGTTTCTTTAGACTTTGCTGCTACTGATTACTATTTCCCTTAAGTCTATCATTTTCGTATATAATCATCTATTGCTTTAAAGATCAATCCTAGGCCTATTAATAGTCTCCCAAAATAAATGGCTCTCGCATTATGCACATAGTCTCCAATTAATAGTCATAAATCTCCAACTACTTAAAGTTTACTCTGATTACATTTGTATGTTTATTTTTAGAGTGTTGATTATCTTACTGGTATCTATTTTCTTTTTATATTGGCATTTCTGTTGTATTGGTTCTTTAATATATTTTGACTAAGAGAATTTAAACTTACTTAGATTGCCCTTTCTAATTTTACTATATCATAACTAATATCTTCTTAAAAATAATATTTTTAGATTTTTATCTTTCCAACTTCTACCCTTGAAATTTTCTTTCATTTTCCTTATTTTATTTATTTTACAAACCTTTTCTTTTTAATTTTCTGGATCTCTTGTTTCCTTCTTTATTCAAATTTTAGATCTCTAAATATGATCCTTAAATTTTCTTAAGTTATTTTCAAATCTCTCTCCAAATCCATTGCTTATGGTCAAATTTTCTTCTATTTATTCACTCTTGAATTTCAACTAACTTTTTATAGTTCTTCTAATCTTGATTCTCACATTTGCACACTCACTTCTACTACTACACTCCATCTAAAATTTCTACATTTGTCCTTTACTTCTACATAACACTTTACGGGTGAAAGGAAAATCGTTACTCTTACCTACTATCGCTTTTCTATAAATAGGATTACTTATATTGTGTTTTTATAACTTAAGTTTTTTAATATGATGGTTTATTATCTTTAAGATTTGATGCATTATTTTCTTTTTTATTTATACACTTATTTTTTGCCATCTTTATTATAAATATAATTATTTCTTTTCTTGGTTAGAGTTGTTATAGCAAATCTTGAAAGCATGTGTTTTTTCATCTAACAAATTTGTTTCATATGTAATCTATTTCTTTTTTCTTTTTTGTTTTTATTTATTGGAGTATACATTAACTAACTATTTTTTTTTTCAATTTATTTCTTTCTATAGTTATTTCCTTTACCTTTACTTCGGTATCATGGAACTAATATTCCATTACACTTAACACAATCACTCATACAAGTAGAGTTAGCGAATCCAACTTTTACCTAATTAACATGATTGAAATGTGGCCAATTACTCCAACAAACTCAACACAATATGATAGGAGGGACTATGATAACTTACAAGACACAACAAACATGGTGCAACATTAATCAAGATTTAAGGAGGAAACATGCACCTATGATTCTATCTCATGTGTATATGCACTAAAATGTATACTAAATATCCATTTCTCTTTGTTTTACTTTCAATTAAGCATTTTAGTTCATTTTATGTTTTCTATTTCTCATCTCATGCTTATTAGGCTTTTGCAAAGATAATTTATTATCTGTTTTGAATATAAAATTTTGTAACTAATAGTGTCCTTTTGGGGATTGCATCACTGTTTACTATGAAAACTTTAGAGAGATAGTTTTATGCTATGGCATTCTGCTTTTTTTTTTTTAATTATTATTATTATTTTTATAGTGATTGTCCCATTCCTACAACGTTATTGCTATTTTTATTATTATTGAGTACTCGTTATTTTGTTTTTACTCTTCTTCTCACTAAAAGGGTATAGTAAGAAGTTATTTTTTCTTTTGAAGTATTCAATGATCCATACAAATAGGGCTATTGGTATTTCAATAATTATCTATGGCTACTATTATTATTTTAGTATGGTAATATTGCCATCTATAGGAGAAGATAGTATTACCTGTATATTGAAATTTGAAATATGTATGATTATTTTGTTATTAATCTATTTTAATGATATAAAAGAATTGATAAATATTTTGGATATCATAATTAACCATGTTGTAGTCAACTTTTCTCATTTTTATGGTTTAAGTTTGTTTATTTCTATTCCTTCTTTTAATAATTCAATTTCATATTACTAGCTACTACTGATTTTCTTTTTCTTATTTGCTAAGTTTTCATCTCTAGTTATTTTGCTAATGAATGAAACCCTTATTGGTGTTTATAAGTTTATATTTATTATATTTTTTTATTGCTCATAATTATCACCTTTTTTTTATGAACCATAATTAATGTGCAATTACAATTATTTAATAATTATTTAATCTTTATAAATAATCTTATTTCATACTTATTTTCTTATCATTATTATGATTCTCATTTTATCAATTATTAGTCAATAAAGGTTTTGTAAGTATTTATAGGTAGATATGTATATCCTAAACTTATTGGTTCTTTGGTGCCTTTTGCATTATCAAGTCGCATAGGGTAAGAGGGCTAAATTATTATGATACTCCAATCTATCCTTAATTATATGTACTTGTTTACTCCTTGAGTGATTTAATCCTATTGCCATTATTTATTAGCTCCGTATAGTTAAATGGAAATTTCAAAATAAATACTATCTCTAAGATAATTAAATAACTTCAACATAGTTGATGATATCAAATAATATAATTTCATGTAACTGCAATTCAAGTCATAAATTTACATATAGGGTCAAACCTTGCCCATTTTCTATCCTTCTTGTCATCTCACCATCCTAATAATGGATTGCTTAATTTTCAAGGGTTTCATAACCTAAGCTCTTCTATGATCAATCAACTTAACTTGTTCGATGACTTATCAATTCTAACTTTTCTATGATCTATAAACTTATGCTTCGATACTACTTTAATCTGCAACACCCTAAGCTTAGAATGTCATAGATCGCCATGTGTTCGTGGTATCTAGTAATACGTTAAGCATAATCTTTTAACTAAAAACTTCAAAATTCCTATAAAAGTCTCCAAATAGACTAATGAATTTTAGTTCTTTAATTTAAATTAAAATAATATCAAGGCAATTCCTTAAATTCTTGAATGATAAATACTTATCGTAAATGACAATCCTTTATGTCCTAACCCAAAACTTAACCTCATAATTGTAATCTTAATTGTTGCTCCTTATCCTAGTGATCATGATAAAGTCTTATAATTCAATAATTGCAATAACTTCCACTTAAGTACCTGCAGCTAAAAAATAGTAAGGGATGAGCTGAAGCCAAGTACATAAAACTCGTAACCACATATACATTCCTTGCATCATACACACAATTTCACAAGCATTGATGCAACAATAATATCAAACAATTCATTTAATGATCCTTTGTCAGTTACTATACAACACAAACTAAAATCATTTACAACTACTTAGAATCATTTACAACTACCTTGAATTTGGAGTAACTTATGACTCCACTTCACAGTGCTAAGGTTGGGATACTAGCACTGCAGCTCTTATCTAAATAGGTATTGGGATATTAGCATTGTAGCCTGTAGATGCTACTTAACTTAATTGGTATTGAAACATTAGTTCTATGACTTTGGATACTAATTTATCTACCTCGAATCATTTTTGGGGGGAACTTTACTTGGGATAATGTTACTAGGGATCAATAAGGTACCACCTTAGGGACGCTGGTACTATGACCCCTTAAACCTAACTAATTATAAGCAGTAATCAATTATCATGTTAGATAACTATCAATCTAGTTCGCTTTAGCTTCCTTACACAAGCACAAGCAACAAAGGGTAACATGTACTTGGGTCATATGTACCTAGGCATTGAGAATAATTGAAAGTATCTAACTCAAAGGTGTTTTGAACATCAACACCTAAAGTGCACACAAAAATAACTCCTTTTAGATCTTGTTTCCTTATTATCTCATTTTAGCTAAGTTTTCTTAATTATCTTGCTAGGTTCTTGAGTCCAAACTTCAGCATAATCAAAGGTTTTAAGATCAATTTAGACATCCAAATAAGTTTAGAATAAGTCAAATTAAGATTTAAGAGGATAATAAATAAGAAATAAGATGAAAAGGGGAAGGTATAAGGTCATGCCTAGGAATCACGCTTGAAATCTTGGACCATGATCCTTCTTTAAACTCAACTATAAGATTATGCCCATGCTTTATGCCTATGATCTCAACTATGATCTTCTATAACTGCAATTTCTTTAATATAAAATGTAGACACCTTATTTTTGTTCTCATTTATTTTTTTTTAGAATTTTTAAAATAGGGTAAATGGTCCTAATTTAGGATAAAATAATAAAAAAATAAAAAAATTAGAAAAATACAAAAAATAGAAAATTTAGAAAAAATTACAAAAAGTGGAAAATTTAGAAAAATAAGGAAAAATAGAAAAATTTGAAAAATCACAAAAAAGTAGAAGATTTAGGAAAATTTTAGAAAATAAATAATAATAAATAAATAAATGAAATTTTTAGATAATGAAAATAGAATAGGATTTTTTAATTTAGCTTTAGTTTTTTTAAGCCTTAAATAATTAAAAGAGAAGAGGGATTTTTAGGCATATGCTTAGATTTAAATCTAGTCTAGGTTAGCTTAGTCCATATATGTAATTCGATTGCATATATGGATAAAACACATGCCAATAGGTTGATTGTTCCATACTCTAACTTCCCATTACCTATAACATAAAGGTCTTAGGTTTGAATCTTGCGATAAGTATAAAGTGCCTTTTATTTTTCTTGAAACCTTACTTGCCACTTGTTGCTACATTTGCATTGCTTGATACGTGTCGCGCTACATGTCTTGATACATGGCATAATGGTACGTTAGCCTTATGTTAGGTGTTCAATATGTGGCACAATGTCTTTGGGTCTCTCGACTAATGTGGTGCCACATCAGTGCCACGTTAGTAGCTCTTTCCCTCTCTTACTTTCCTTCTTTTTCTCGTAATTTCTTCCCTTTTCCTTAGTAAGGTGCTCCATATTTCTAGCTCAATGGCTCACATTTGAGCTACCTTTTCATGCTTTTTCCATATGATTCCATCTAAATTAAGGGTAGAATCAAGAAATATGTATAGCATACTTTGAATGGAACTAAAAACCTTGTCCAAATTCATACGTTTAAGGAATCATTTCTACCTTCAAACTTTCTAAAAAGCTTGAGTGCATGACAATAGCTCCTTGTTGATCGAAGCTCGACATTAACTTTGGAAGTGTTGATTCATCATAACTAGCAAGTTTAAACTCCATTAAGTAATCTTTGACTATAAAAAATGCAAATTTTCCATTTGAATCGAGTATTAAAGTAGGTTAAATGAGAGCTTTTATTTTCGAATTCATGACCTTCCATGTTTGGTTTAAGCTCCAACACTATAAATTGGAGCTCGAACAAGCAGTTTGGCATCATAAAACATACTGAATCCCTCCCATTTGAGTTCTCTCAAGCTTTCTCTCTTTAGCTAGTTGCGCTACTCTCTCTTTAGGATAAGCTTTAACTCAAAGCTTTTCAAACGAAGTTACTAACTTTGCTAGATTCCCTAAGCTGCAAGCTTCCTTACACCACCACTTCCAACCCTTATTGTAGCTTACAACACAACCACCACCACTAAGAGTTTTGTGTAAAACTTGAACTATAATCACTACTATCAAACAACCACCACCACTTGATTCTATCCAAAATCGAGCACATGGTTAACTCTGTCGTGTTCCAAAAGCCTAGAGATGCCTCTACTGTCGAGCTTGGTTTTTCACCTCTCAATTTTTTTATAAATTACGTCTTCTTTAAATTGACCAATATTAAACCCTTCCTATTTAATACTGACCTTCGACTATGGTTTAAAAAAAACCAGTTTTTCTATATTTTGAAAATATTTTGGAGTTGCCATCTGACCGAAGTTTGGAAAAAGAGTTAAGTTGTAACTAATTGGGTGGATTGGTTATATTAGTTACTGATCTATTGATTAAATTGTTTTATAAAAACAGTTTTTGAAACCAGAGATTTAGATTTAAAGGTTAGGAATTTTAAACTCTTATGAGTATCGTTAACTTTTTAAATTTAATTTTAACCTTAAAAAATCACCTTTCAGAAACAAAACTCAATTATTAGTTACTTTAATTGGATCTTAAGTAATTGAAACTAAAAAAAAGAAAAATTAGGTTTTTTTTCTAAATTTTTTTACCGTTGCCTTGTATGTACATACGTACTTGCTATTTGGGATTAGATATATGTAGTTCTTTTTGTAAAAACTTTATTGGGTTGAGTTCGTTTTAATTTTGAAAATATGCTAGATTTATGTTTTTAATCCAATTTGGTTTATTTAAGAAAATTTCTTAAAAAGGTCCTAAATCAGAAATTTTATTATTTAGAAAGTTCTAAAAGGCCTTAACTTTTTTTTTTTTTAAAAAGTCCAATTGTTTTTTTATTTATTTTGAAAAACCTAATTTTTTAAGTGTTAAAAACAATTTTTATTCATCAACTTATTTACTTATTTTTATTTTCATTATTATTATTTTTTATATTATCTTAATTATTATTTTTTATTCTATTTTATCTATTTTAACTATTAAACTAAATAAATAGACTACTTTTTCTTTTCTCTTTTCTTCCTTTTTTTTTTTTTTTTTTAACATTTGTAATCTACAATTGGGAAATAATTAAATAAGTAAAACAAATAAAAAAAAAATGGAATCTAGTTTAAACTAAGGAGAAGCATGAATGGAATCAAGTTGTCAGGTAGGGTTACGGGTCGGAGCTTGGATTTGGGTCGACTTTAATTTTTCATCAACAACAGATCGAAGGAGGTTGTTCAGCTTGATCCAGCCACCGAAATGGGTCAGTGTGGAGTATTTTGTGTGTTTCGAATTAGAGATACTGGAGGTAGAGAAAATGCCGCGGCTTCAGGTGGTCGTTTGGGTAGTATTTGGTTATGGTGGTCAGTGGTGGTTGATGTAGTGGTCGGGTGGTGTTTGCTAGGTTTAAATGGGGAATATTGTGTGGGGGGTTCGATCGTAGGGTTGGGTGGTGTTGGAAGTAGTCAGAGAGAGAGGGTTATAGGGAGAGAGGAGGTGGCGGTTGAGCTAAAAAGAGAAAGAGTGGTAAGGGAGTGTTCGTGAGTGATTTTGTTGCTCGTGAGTGATTGTCTATATGTTTGTATGTATCCCTAAGCTCCTTATTTGTACATAAATCAACTTAGAAAGCAAGGAAAGATTAAATTCGGATTAAAGAAAATTTCCGAAATTTAAGTTTTTCCTAATTTTTGGAGCTCGAATTGAATTCATTTTTTACTGAATTGGGATACATTCTTTGGTTCTATTCGAAGTAGGCCAAGTGGTGAACAAGATTAGAGCAAGAAATCATGCATTTATGTGGGGAATTTGTGTCGAAATTGGATCCAAAGTGAAGGGGGTAGGCTTTTTCAGTTGGGGAAAGTAGAGGAAAATTAGGGAAAATGAAAGGAAAGGAAGAGAAAGAAAAGGAAAATGTTGATGTGGCTCCATGTTAGCCATATTGACCAATGGCCGCGTGCCACATGTCTTTATGTGACACATGGCAACTGATGTGGCATACTACGTGGCTCATCACGTAGTGCTACGTTAGCATTCGTCTAACCTGATGCTGCTACGTGTCAGGACAAGTAGCACAATGAGATCTTAATACGTGGTAGTGAAATGAGTGTAGTACGTTATCTAAAAAAAAAAAATAAAAGGCTTTCATGTCTTTATTAAATATTTGAACCCCTAACCTCATGTTTAAACTCAATGCTATGCTCATAAGCTTATTTGTTAAGCCATTGGCTTGTGCTTTGTTCATATGTGCAATTAAATTGCATATATGGATTAGGCTTGTTACGACTCGAGGGGGCTAGTCATAGCAGTCGTCGTATACCGTACAAAGGATTGTAGATTGAACTCCCTTACAATCAACGCCCCTTTTATATGATACACAAGGTTATAGCTACTACTAACTACCAAGAGTGCGTAAGCTTAAGTAATATCATTTCATGATAAATAATAATATTATAAAATATATCACATGGTCTATTTGTATAAAAGCTTACAACTACAAAGTCTGAAATATGTCTTAAGTTAAACTAGTATAATAATTACATATTTAGATTTATAAACTATTAGAAGTACTCTTTAATCATATCCAGCTCCTACACTGACCCCGTGTAGAAAACTAACCTCGGGTATGCGAAGGCCTGACTCCACAAAAAGGTTAGCCTGCGAAAGAAGACTACAAGGGTATAAGCTTATTAGGTTAGTGAGATAATTTCCCTCAACCATACAACAATCAAGTTATATAACAGTTAAGTTCAACCAAATGATTGCATGACAAATAGTATGCCAAACAAGTATATGCAGGTGACCAGGTACTGTATGCAACTCAGATTTAATGCCCTTTGAAGTCAGGGTTGGAGATTCATCAGTACAGTTAAATCCGAGTATCATATTAGAACTTATTTCATAATGAAATTCCGCGTTTCGTATTTAAAATGTAATGATACATCCATCACTAGCTTTATCAAAACGAGTTCGACATATGATTGTGAGTAGGTTCACGTAGCCTTCACTCACCCCTAAACGAAGGCCTCTAGACTCGACCCTTAGCTAGGTGGTTGGCACCTCCAACGCCTAGTCATCCCGCGGGTTAAGGTAAAGTCATATCGCACATGTGCACCGTACGAAATCTATCATAATCAATAATCAAACCACGTATGGCCTCTCGCTACTTCCGTGTAATGTGACTGTCGGAATTAGTTATGCAGTGCATGATTTATGCATGATCTAAGTTAACTTTTTCTAGTTGAATAAAATTAAGTCTTATTTATTCAGTGATCATTTCAAGTCACAAACAATCAATTTTAGTGAATCTATTATGCAACAATCATTATAATATTAAAGTTTAAAGTAAATTCACCATCAATAATAATTATCATGCACAAGCATAACCCAACCCCATATACGTTCATTTATAAATCATAATTTATATTCACTAACTACAAACACAAACAAGTATGAAATTATTAGGAAAAACTTACTAAGTCATATCTAACTCAAGGGTCGTAGTAGTCTGATGGCAGCTTAGAGTCTATATCGAAATCACTTAAGAATAATAAAAATTTGTAAGTTTGGGAATTTAAAGCTAACTAGTATCGTAATTTGTAAAGTCTACTTCATCTAGTTACGTGAAATTGCTGATTCGAGTTTTTTATCGAATCGCGTGTAATTTTTTCATTTTAGCTTGGATCGTTATGAACTTATAATCTATTTTGATCGTTTTCGAGCGTATTTTCTCGTAACGAGGTCCGTTTTGGACGTTGTGACTCACAGTTTAAATTATGATATAAAAATATCACAAAATTTACTTTTTAAGTTTAAAAATTATAAATTATTAATTTTCTTTTTTTTAAATATATTTACGATGTAATGATTATTTAAACCATATATTTGATATTTTTATCATTTTGAGCATACTTTTCCTTTTTTTTTTCTAAGACTTTGGCTCTATTATAATAATAATTATTATTATTGCCTTTATTATTTTTATTATTTCTCATTTTCATATTACTCATTTCCATTTTTACGATATACACACACATATATATAAACTTATACTATTTTTTGATAAATTTACTTTAATGGTTAATTCTTAATTTATGGTATTATATACATACATACATATATATATATATCTACACCTTACATATTCAAGAATTTAGTAAATATTAGGTATCATATATGCTAATACATATTTAGTATACTATATATGTACTATATGGTATACATATAATAACATATACTACATATTATATATTTATATAGTATTTGTTGTAAACTATGTATATTAAATACTATATATGTATTATATGGTATATACCGTATACCACAATACATATATTCTATATTATATATATATGTCTTATATACATATATTATCACTTATGGAAGTATACTACTATATATATACTATACGATTACATATATATATATATACGAAAATAATTATACTTGGATACATATATATATATATATAGTTTATGGGTACATATACATATATATATATACTATAGTTATTTAATGAAAATACTTAATACTAATTATATGTATTCTTAAAAAAATTACATAATACATATACTTATGTACATACATGTATACCTACATAACCTTATACATACATATTTAATTAAATCTAAGTATTTATGCACATAGACATATATTAGTAATGTTATATGTATAAAAATACCCTGCAAATACTATATTTATATATGTATATATTATATAACATACATCTATACTAGAAACATAATTTACTTACCTATTTATTTTAATTCTTTCTTCTTCTTTTCTTCCTCTTTTCTTCTTCTTTTTCTTCCTTCTCCTCTCGTCTTTTGCTTCCAGGTTTCGGTTGTGTGTGCAGAATTTTTTTCTTCCAGATTTTTGTTTCTTTTCTTTGTCCCACGTGATCAACAAAATTAAGAAAAAAATCTTATCTAATCCTTTACATTAATGAAGATAAAATAAAAGTAATCATTTCAAGATTTTTATTTTTTTGTTTAATCAATACTTGGCACTTCATTTCCTCACGTGGGTTGTTGGTTTGGATTTTTTTTCTAGAATGTGGCAATTGGGAAAAAGAGGAAAGAAAGAAAAGAGAAAAAAAAAAAGAAAAGAAAAGAAAGAGAAGGAAAATAAAAATTAGTAATACTTATATGTAATTTTTCGAAACATAAAAATTATAACAATGCTCATCATAAATTAATTTTTAAATTTTTGTGAAAATTTATTAATTTAATTGGTACTCGTTACAATTATAATTTTTACAAATTATTGTAGTGATTTTGATATAATTTCAAACGAATGGGCGATATAGTCAAAAATTGTAATCGACCATGATAATATCACTATTAAGTAATATTTAACTATTTTATAGGTTTATGTTTATAATTTTAGGGTTTCGAACAAATTCGGATTCAATTTTTGATTAATGGTGCATAAACTAGTTTTAGGGTTTTAGTATGCGATTTAGGGTTTCGATTAATTCCTAGGGTTTTGTTATCGGTGTTATATTTGATTTATTAAATTCTATAATCTTTTATTGTTATTAGCCTTATCGACTTATTGTACAGTTTAGGACACTCGGACTTGAGTTAGGGTTTAACTACTGATTTCTTAAGGTTTATATTCTTCCCCCCTTCAAATAAGTTTTGTCTTCAAAACTTGAGATGCATACCTGGTTCTACGAATAGGTGTAGATATCTCCTCTTTACTTCATCTTCTGCTTCCCAAGTAGCTGATTCTCGTTCATGGTTTCTCCATAATACCTTGACATAACGAATCTGTTTATTCCTCAACTACTGTGCTTTTCTGTCTATAATCTTCATTGGGTGTTCTTCGTATGTCAAGTTTTCTTGTAGTCTTATTGGTTCCAATGCAATGATACGATCGGGATTGGAAATGTGTTTCCTCAAAACTGACACATGGAAAATGTTATGAATTCCCGACAGATTAGGTGGCAATGCTAATCGGTAAGCTAAATTCCCAACACATTCTAAAACCTCAAATGGGCCTATATATCTTGGACTTAGTTTTCCTTGGGCTTTAGCACGATGAATACTTTTGATCGGTTTTATCCTTAAATACACATGTTCTCTCACTTGGAATTCCAATTCTCTTCTTTTCAAATCAGCCTAGCTTTTTTGTCTATCTTGGGATTCTTTCATCTTTTATTTTATCTACTGCTTCTTGAATCAGATCGGGACCTATTACAGCTTTCTTTACCTCATCCCAGAATAATGGAGATCGACATTTTCTCCCATATAAAGCTTCATAAGGTGGCATGTATATGGTTGAGTGATAACTGTTATTACAGGTGAATTCAACCAAAGGCAAATGAGTATCCCAACTTCCCTTAAGCTTTATAATACATGCCCTCAGCATATCTTCCAAAGTCTAAATAGTTCTCTCAGTCTGTCCATCTGTTTAAGGGTGATATGTTGTACTGAATTGTAGCTTCATTCCCATCACTTTCTGTAAACTTCCCCAAAACTTTGATACAAATCTTGGATCTCTATCCAATACAATTCCTGCTGGGACACCATGTAGTCTCACTATCTCATTGATATATATCCTTGCCAATTTCTCCAAAGAAAAAGTCTTATTAATTGGCAAAAAGTGAGCTAATTTGGTAAATCGATCAACGATTACCTAAACCGGATCAAAACCAATAGCTGTCCTTAGTAAACCACTCACGAAATCTATAGATATCTGATCCCATTTCTACTCTAGAACATATAAGGGTTGTAGTAATCCCCTTGGTCGTTGATGTTCAGCTTTCACTCTTTAATAAGTTTTACACTTAAGTACAAAATCAGCCATGTATTGTTTCATTCCATTCCACCAGAAATTCTTTTTCAAATCTTGGTACATCTTCGTTCCTCCTGGATGTACAGTATAGCCTGAATAATGAGCTTCACTTAAAATTTCTTTTCGAAGCTCTTCATCATCCAGTATACACAATCGATTATTCATGCGAAGTGTATTATGTTCATCCATTTGAAAATCAGTGTATTTCCCACTTCCCACTTCCCATTTCTTCTTTGATTCGATTAAATACAACATCGCCTTGCTAAGCAATTCCAATTCTTTGCATCAGTGTTGGCTCTATCACCAAATTTGATAATTCAATATTTTCTTCATGCCATGAAAACTCCAAATTTAACCTTTCAAACTCTTTAATGAGTTCCCTTTTATCAGTCAAAAGAGAAGCAACTTCACCATAATTCTTCCTGCTTAATGTATCAGTAACCGCATTTACTCTGCCTGGGCAGTAGTTAATTCCTAGATCATAGTCTTTGATCAACTTAAGCCATTTTTTTTGTCTCATATTCAACTCCTTTTGAGTAAACAAATACTTAAAGCTCTTATGATCAGTGAAAATTTCACTTCTCTATCCATATAGATAGTGTCACCACAACTTTAATGCAAACACTACAGCCACAAGTTCCAAATCATGAGTTGGATAATTTTGCTCATGTGGTCTCAACTGTCTTGAAGCATGTGCAATCACTTTTCTGCTTTGCATAAGTACACATCCCAAGCCGTTTTTAAAAGCATCATTATACACAGTGAAAAGCTCTTTATCATTTGGCAATACGAAGATCGGGGCGGACACTAATCTCTTCTTTAACTCTTGAAAACTCTTTTCTTGTTTTTCACCCCACTCAAATTTTACATTTTTTTGTATCAATTGGGTGAGTGATCTCAAAATCTTTGAGAAGTCCTTAACAAACTTCCTATAATATCCAGCCAATTCAAGAAAACTTCGAATCTCAGCAACCGTCTCTGGTCTTTTCCATTCTACTATAGCCTTAATCTTTTTAGGATCAACTGATATACCATCTCCTGTTATGACATGTCTAAGAAAAGATATTTTCTTCAACCAGAAATCGCACTTAGACAACTTTGCATATAATTTGTGTTCTCATAAAGTCTGCAATACCATTCTCAAATGTTCTTCATGTTGCTTAGATGTAGCAGAATATACCAAAATATTATCGATAAACACAATTACACACTTATCCAATAAAGGTCTAAACACACGGTTCATTAGATCCATGAATGCGGCAGGAGCATTTGTCAGACCAAAAAGCATCACCATAAATTCATAATGACCATATCTCGTTCGAAACACCGTCTTCAAAACATCCTCTAACTTAATTCTCAGTTGATGATAGCTTAAACTTAAGTCAATCTTAGAAAAGACACTTGCACCAAGCAATTGATCAAACAAATCATCAATCCTCAGAAGTGGATATTTGTTTTTTATGGTCACCTTATTTAACTCTTTGTAATCAATACAAAGCCTAAGTGATTCGTCTTTCTTCTTGACAAATAATACTGGTGTTCTCCAGGGTGAAACACTTGGCCTTATAAAGCCTTGATCTAATAACTCTTGTAATTGCTTTTTCAACTCTTGTAACTCAATTAGAGCCATTCTATATGGAGCTTTAGATATTGGCTTAGTTCTTAGAATTAAATCAATAACAAAGTCGATCTCTCTTTTTGGTGGTAATCCAGGTAATTCATTTGGAAATACATCCGAAAATTCATTCACCATTAAAATTTCTTCTACATTTGACTTTTTAGAATCAGTATCTAAAGCGTTCAACCAACCAACATCCATGATCAATTCTAAAGTACTTAGCTCTGGTACTCTTACTACTGCATCATTCTCTTGAAATATAGCTTTATTTCCTCCTGAAGCCTCAAACAACACTTGCTTTTCTTTATAGTTAACAGTAGCTTTCACACTTGCCATCCAATTCATTCCTAATATGGCACCATACTTATCCATATCTAAAATAATCATATCTACTTTACTATCAAAGTTTTGGATCTTTAAAAGACACTCTTTCACCATTTCTCTTGTAATTACTACACTTCTAGTAGGTGTTCTCACTCCCAAACTCAAATCTGTAGCAGTTGCAACTAAACCAGTTTGCTTTACTACTCCTCGAGCTATGAAAGAATGTGTAGCTCCCGTATCAAATAAGGTATAAACTGAATGTCCAACTACATCAATATTCCCTGAATCACAAAATTTTTATGTCTTATTCTCATGTTATCGCTTTATAAGTTTTCATATACTATTCATTGCTTCATATACTATTCATAATAACTAAAGCAATTTAACAATAAGAATTTAAGATGCATACCGGCTATTAGCTTGTAATCCAGAAATTCTTTAGTCCCTTCGGGTACTTCCAAATCTTCTTCTATATAGTCCTCATAACTCCAATTACCTTCTAAATTATATACTTTGGTGGCATTTGCTGCACCTGGACGTATATTTCCCACATTTGGTCCTCTAATCGCTCTTCCAATAGCAGGACGTCTAACAATTGGTAGTGATTTGGTAACTTGAGCATTTGCAGTGGTACATTGTGGACAAGTAGTAGAATAATGTCCAACTTTATTGTAGATGAAACAAGTAATAGCATTCTTTTTAGGGCAATCTATTACTCGATGTGAGCTTTCACCATAATAAAAGCATTTCCCTTGTAACTGGGAACAATCTCTAGGGTAATGAGTCTCTTTATACTTCCAGCACTTCGGTGGTTCATTACTCCTTCTTTGAAACCTTCCTAGTGGTCTTACAAATCTTCTCATCTTGTAACTACTACTTCTACTAGGCCCTTCAAAAGGTCTCTTCCCAAATACACTTATCTTACATTTTCCTACATCCTCACTTTGCCTTTTTGCATTATCCAGTACTCGTGCTTTTTCTACCATATCAGCAAAGTTTCTTGGTTCAAACTCCATAATTCTTCTTCTCATGTCAGCATCAAATCCCCTAGAAAAGATTTGCATCTTCAATCTATCACTCATTTAATATTTAAGTGGTGCGAATTGCAACAAACTATTAAATTCTGCTTCGTATTGCTCTACAGTACGTGTCCCTTTCGTAATGTCCAACAAATCTTCACTATACTTCAATCTTAAACTTCCAGGAAAGTAATACTCCAAGAATTCATGTCGGACTATTTCCCAAGTTATTGGTCCTCTTAAATTCCTTTGTTTTGATTCTCACCAAGATCGTGCTTATTTTCAACATATATGTACCATAGATAAGCTTGAGATGTGGTGTAATCTCGAATACCTCAAATGATCTTTTAATCTAATGTAACCAATCTTCTGCTTCATCAGGTTTATTGGCTACACCCTCAAAATATTTGTTACACCATATAAATTCTAGCAAAAGGTTATGTTGTTGCTTGAGATCCATGGGTGCTTGAGGCATCACTCTTGCTGGCACAACTAGTGGTGGTGGAGGTGGTAAAGGAATCTCCGAGTCTACTACGGGAGGTGGTGCTTGTACAGGTGGTATTGGCTCTTGAGCTAAATACGTTCTTAACAATTCATTTTGCACGTGGATAGTCACGAAAATCTCATCTGTTCTATCTCGGGGCCTTCCTGGTGGTCTTCCTTGTACAAGTTGTTCCCTTTCTTGAGTAGGTTGAGCTTGTTCATCCGGTTACCGTCTTCTGCGTCTAACTTGATTGAGAAATTCATTACCAATTTTTCAATTATTTAGTTATAATGATCAACTTATTCTAAATAATTGTAAAAACCACCAATACTAAATGAAGATAACACACATGTATATAGACATCTTAACAATAGAAACGAAGGCTATAATCTTTCATTTTTTATCAATATAGTGAGGTTACATCTATATAGTGGTCACTTCTAATGAGTGAAACTCCACTGATATATATAGGGACCAATCAAAATACAGAGTTTTCAAAGTATAAAAGAGCTCCCATAATACATAAGTCCTTACCATACATAAGGCTCTCGAGTACATTAAAACTCTCATAATACAAAATAACCTCATTACATGAAAACTCTAAAAAATAATCAGTCATGATCCTAATATATATAACAAAAGGAGCATGTACAATCACTTCAATCTTAACGGCCAAAACAAAATACAACACAATCATCCTCAACATCTCTTAATGTCCAGTAGAAGGTCCTGTAGCTGTATCTTCCTCCTATCTGCATCCAGGAAAAGTCGATCCAATACTAGAATATATACCGAACTCCTCACTAGGGGTCTATCGAGCTTACTCTCTCGGTAACCAAAAATCCAATGGATCTGGTGTAATGGCAAGTATATCAGATGAGTCACCGCCTACCAACAGGGTCCACCTAATAGTACTCAAACTCGTCAGCTGGGGGTATCTGCTTTAACGGCTCAGCCTGTATAATAGGGGTATCTAATAGTAAACTAAGTCCATTAAATCCGAACCTCAGTCGTAGCACAAGAACATCGATGCCATGGGTATGATGATACTACGGCTCCTTGCTAGTCCCTATATCAACCATAGCTCTAGCCTGATCCTAAGCAATAACAGAAAAATGATCGGTACGGTGATCTACAACTAGGGCTATCCTATGTTCAACTATCTTACTATGGCCAAAGGAAGGTAGTAGTAGAAGGGAATTAGCATCAACCAGAAACATAATATCCTGAGTACAGTATGTACTCTCCTCCGACTCTAAGTAATAGATTATCTCCTCATCAGTAGGGAAACAACCGACTGAGGTAAAGACCCAATAAATCCTCCTATCAATCTAATAAGGGCTCAGTCCTCGGTACCAAGCAGATAGCATCTCACCAATAGTATGAAGTCGGCCCACCAATGCCAAGTCCTCGCAAGCAATATGGAGTCAACGCCGGTAGTCTCGTAGACTCTCTCCCTCTTAGAGACAAAATAAAGCAAAAGAAGTTCGTAGCTCTAACTCAGTCCTCTAAATCGGTAAGGCATAAAGTTAGTTTTATAATTTCTTTATAATAGCTTTTAGTATGTAAAATAAAGCTTAAACACTTAACCTGGTTCTACCCCTCTCAGTTGTCCCAGGTAAGGTATCATACCATCTAGGGTTAGGTTTTATTTAACCTAGTTTGAGTCATGCTCTGATACCACCTAACTGTCACGACTTGAGGGGGCTAGTTGTAGCAGTCGCCGTATATCATACAAAGGATTATAGATTGAACTCTCTTACAATCAACGCCCCTTCTATACGATACACAAGGCTACAGCTACTACTAACTACTAAGAGTCCACAAGCTTAAGCAATATCATTTTATGATAAATAATAATATTATAAAATATATCACATGGTCTATTTGTATAAAAGCTTATAACTACAAAGTCTAAAACATGTCTTAAGTTAAACTAGTATAACAATTACATATTTAGATTTATAAACTATCATAAGTACTCTCTAATCATATCCAGCTCTCACATTGACCTCGTATAGAAAACTAACCTCGAGCATGCGATGGCCTAACTCCACAAAAAGGTCGACCTGCGAAAGAAGACTACAAGGGTACAAGCCTACTAGCTTAGTGAGATAATTTCCTTCAACCATATAGCAATCAAGTTATACAATAGTTAAGTTCAACCAAATGAATGCATGATAAACAGTATGCCAAACAAGTATATGCAGGTGATTAGGTACTACATACAACTCAGATTTAACACCCTTTGAAGTTAGGGTTGGAGATTCATCGGTACAGTCAGATCTAGGTATCATATTAGAACTTATTTCATAACGAAACTACACATTTCGTATTTAAAATGTAATGGTACATCCATCACCAACTTTATTAAAACGAGTTCTACATATGATTGTAAATAGGTTCATGCAGCCCTCACTCACCCTTAAATGAAGGCCTTTAGACTCGACCCTTAACTGGGCGGTTGGCACCTCCAACACCTAGTTATCCCGTGGGCCAGGGTAAGGTCATATCACATGTGTGCACTGTACGAAATCTATCATAATCAATAATCAACTTACGTATGGCCTTTCGCTACCTCTATGTAATGTGATTACCGGAATTAGTTATGCAGTGCATGATTTATGCATGATCTAAGTTAACCTTTTCTAGTTGAATAAAATTAAGTCTTATTTATTCAGTGATCATTTTAAATCACAAAAAATCAATTTTAGTAAATCTACTATGCAACAATTATTATAATATTGAAGTTTAAAGTAAATTCACCATCAACAACAATTATCATGTACAAGCATAACCCAACCCCATATACATTCATTTATAAATCATAATTTATATTCACTAATTACAAACACAAACAAGTATGGAATCATTAGGAAAAACTCACTTAGTTATGGCTAATTTAGGGGTCGTAGTAATCTAGTGGTAGCTTAGGGTCTATATCAAAATCACTTGAGAATAATAAAAATTCGTAAGTTTACGAATTTAAAGCTAACTAGTATCGTAATTTATAAGGTTTACTTTACTTAGTTACGTGAAATTGCCGATTCGAGCTTTTTATTGAATCGCATGTAACTTTTTCGTTTTAACTCAGATTGTTATGAACTTATAGTCCATTTTGATCGTTTTCGAGCGTATTTTCTCGTAACAAGGTCCGTTTTAGATGTTGTGACTCGCAATTTAAATTGTGATATAAAAATATCACAAAATTTACTTTTTATGTTTAAAAATTAAAAATTATTAATTTTCTTTTTTTTTAAATATATTTACGATGTAATGATTATTTAAACCATATATTTGATATTTTTATTATTTTGAGCATACTTTTCCTTTTTTTTAAGACCTTAGCTCTATTATGATTATTATTATTATTATTGCCTTTATTATTTTTATTATTTCTCATTTTCATATTACTCATTTCCATTTTTATGATATACACACACATATATATAAACTTATACTATTTTTGATAAATTTACTTTAATGGTTAATTCTTAATTTATGGTATTATATACATACATACATATATATATATATCTACACCTTACATATTCAAGAATTTAGTAAATATTAGGTATCATATATGCTAATACATATTTAGTATACTATATATGTACTATATGGTATACATATAATAACATATACTACATATTATATAT